>OU015494.1:98827907-98843370 GCA_907164885.2 Dolomedes plantarius | reverse complement strand
ATATATAGATTTATATATATATATATCTACTATATTAATATATATAGTATTAGTATAGTGGAATCTCGATCGATCATTCTCCGAATCATCGTTTTCCTGTATGTGTCGTTTTTTTCATCCAGTCCCGATGATCATATTGCTTTGTTATGTTCCCGTATCTATCGTTTTCCCACATTTATCGTTCAGTTCTGTCGGTTCGCTCTTGAAAAACGATAGATCGAGATTAATATATATATATATATATATATATATATATATATATATATATATATATATATATATTTATTTATATATATATATACAGAGAGAGAGATATACAAAAAAGAAAAAGGTAAGTAAATATATACAGGACAGATATACGGAAACTTTCTTTCAAGTTCATCTTTAAAGTATAAGAAATATTAAGAACGAATCAATGGAGTTTTGAATGTATTGCAAAATTTCATAAATGCATTAACACGTTGTCTGAGGCCTAAACTATATCAACTAGTTTGAAGAATTTGCTATTATTAGTTACTATTATATTTTATCGTTATTTGTTGATAATTCGTACTTTTACTCTGCCTCATTTTGGCGCCTCTGTCAATGTCTTATCCATGGACCCACCATATTTAGAGAAACTTACAACAAAAACATCTACCGTTTAATATTATTCTAGAATTTCTACATTTGTGTTATGTAAAAACTTTTCAATAATCATGCACAGTATTTATAGTACTTTTATATATATAACATATACTTATATGTACTTTTATTATACCTATATTAGACAATTTTCTCAAGATATCGATCCTTTTCTGAAGTTTATGTGCAAGAAGTCAGTGTTTGTTACTTTAACGCACACAAAGACGACGTCAGGAAGAATGGTTTTAAATTAAGTACATATAAATTAAAGGGGAAAAATGTAGTTGTCACTATGTTTAGATAAAATAATTCAAAATACGTTTTAATGGCTCTCAAATTTTAGAAAATACAGATACGTTATCGCATTAAAGTTCCGAATATTATAATCACAACAGATAAGCAGTTTTCTCTTAGACAACAAATTACTAACTTCAACAGAAGGATAAAGTAAGATGTGGCAGTTTTCGACCTGTATTCGTTTGAATTGGAATAGGTTGAAATTTGTGATAGTTGAACATAAAATATCTAAAATTGTTATTACAGTCATGTTTTATAATACATACACAGGATACTTATTAGCAGCAATGACTGATGTTTCCAAATGATTAAATCGAAGTTACAATTAAAGATATCTGCAATATCTCCCCGACGTGAAAGATATTGCAGATATCTTTAATTTATCGGAATCTTATGAGCAATTCCTTGAAGATTCAAAGTTTTCTGAGATTATTCTTTTTAAACCTAATTTCATTTTCACAGACAATCCCAATTTTTCTGTATTAAAATCCTTAATTTACTATTGTCTGTAATGAACTCATATAATAAATAGTTTCAAAGTACTAACTTTCCTCTCTGTAGATAAGGATAATTTACAACATTGTTTCAAGACACAAAATCAGAACTTTCAGTAAAATTTATATTCTGTATATTTTGCTTTGTTTAATTTTCTCGTTGATTTTATGAAAGTCGGTCTTAATTTTACATTTATGCTTACGGCGAGACCCATCGTATCCGTGAGTAAACTGATGGCAAATCAAGCGTATGACCGTTTAAATTTTCGCCCGCTACAACCAGCAGTTTGCGATTTCTTTCGGGGATTATTTGGAAAGGCAAGGATATCGCATGACCCCCTTTGGAAGCACATGACCCCCTATAGAGAGACGGTCATTACAATCCCTCAAACTGTCAACCCTAAGGGGGTGGAATTCTCGAACTGTCAACTGGACTCCTCCCACCACAAGAGTCGGGAAGGACTGGAAATGGGAACGGAGATATTTTCTTTTAGTACATAGCCACCTTATTGTCCTCTACTGTCAAAAATATTCAAGGCCCACATAAATATAGAGTTTTTGCAATTCTGTTAAGTCAATAAGTACATCTGCAAATATGTAAATAAAGGATCTGATATGGCTGTTTTTGGTTAATCACTACAGCAAATGATAGGAATGAAGTTCAGCAGTATGAATGGGTAGATATACCAGCAGTAATGAAGCAGTTTGGAGAATAACTTAATTTTCCCATCCATGAGCGCTTTCCAACAGTCACTCATTTGAGTTTTCACCTGGAAAATGGCCAGAGAGTACTTTACACTGAGCAATTTTATGGAACATGCCCAGTTTCCTCAAGAAACTACACTAACAGCTTTTTTCAAACTCTGCGTTGAAGATGATTTTGCTCAGACATTATTATACCATGAGGCTCCAAAGTATTATACATGGAATAGTGGAAACAAGAAATGGAACTGCCGAAGATTGGTATTAGATGTACTTCAGCAACCAGGAATCAAGTCAGGTGATGCACTCGGCAAAGTATATACAGTACATCCGAACAACTCTGAATGTTTTCATCTCAGGCTACTGCTGCATGAAGTACGAGGACCTAAGTCATTTGAAAAGATTTGAGGACATTTCAAGGAATTGTTTCTTCGACTTTCAAAGAAGCTTGCCAGCTTAGAGGACTTCTTGAAAATGAACATTGGAATGCAACATTACAAGAAGCAGCACTTACTCGCTCTCCAGTCATACTTTGAAACCTCTTTGCTGTTATGTTGCAAACATGCGCTGTGTCAAACCCTCAGGAATTATGGAATATGCACAGGGAAAATCTCTCCGAAGACATTTTGCATCAAGCAAAGGTTAGGCTCAACAATATGCAGTTACAATACACTGAGGCCATCTTCAACTCAGCGTTGATAATTACTGAAGATAAAATTATATCCTTAGGAGGATCTCATTTAACAAATTTTGAATTGCCTGAACCGATTCGCAACCCAGATTCCACGTTACAAGTGAATTTTTTGCGGAAAGAAGTTATGATACAGATGCACTTATTAAATTCTTAGAAGAAAATAAGAGTAAATTGATTCCAGATCAGAAAGAAGCATTTGATAGGATTACAACAGCAGTCTTCAATGAATCCGGTGGTGTTTTTTCTTCATGCCCCAGGTGGAACAGGCAAAACATTTGTAATTAATCTTATTTTGGCCAAAGTACGACAGAGGAATTGCATCGCATTAGCTGTTGCATCTTCTGGAATTGCTGCTACACAACTGACTGGAGGAAGGACGGCACATTCTGCATTCAAGTTGCCATTAAATATGGCAAACTCAGAGGCACCAACGTGCAATATTTTCCAGGGTTCAGGAAAGGCTAAGGTTTTACAGAATGTAAATTAATTGTTTGGAATGAATGTACAATGTTGCACAAGCTGCATTAGAAGCCCTTGATGTTACTCTGCAAAATTTGAGGCATAATAACCAAAGGATGGGAGGTATTACTTTGCTCTTGGCTGGTGACTTCCGACAGACTGCCTGTTATCCCTCGTGGAACAAGAGCTGATGAAATACATGCATGCCTGAAATCTTCAGTTATATGGAATGAAATTGAAACACTTAATCTTCAAACTAATATGAGGGTTCATAGAACAGGTGATGCTGATGCACAAGTTTTCTGATACTTTACTTCAACTAGGAAATGGAAACTTGATGTCTCATGGTGATGATGGACTTATAGCAGTGGAAGATATTGGAAATTAATTGAAAATCATGAAGATTTGTTACAAGTGTTCCAAAACCTCTCTCAGCATTTTAAAGATCATAGTTGGTTAAGTGAAAGAGCTATCCCTGCACCAAAAAACGACAATGTTATACTCATTAATAGGCAGCTTTTAGGTCATTTGCCTGGCACATCTCAGATTTATAAGTCTGTTGATACAGTTTGTGCTACAGATGATACAGTACACTATCCTACAGAATTTTTTAACTCTCTGCAGCCATCTGGAGTACCGCCACATATATTGGAATTAAAGATTGGTGTACCTATTATGCTTTCAGGAATTTGGATCCACCTACACTGTGTAATGGGACAAGATTATGCGTAAAAAGATTGATGAAGAATGTTATAGAAGCGACTATAATAAGTGGACAAGCCACAGACAAAGATGTATTTGTTCCAAGGATTCCGATAATCCCATCAGATTTACCTTTTCAATTTCGACGGCTTCAATTTCCTGTTCAGTTAAATTGCCATGACAATAAATAAAGCTCAGGGTCAATCTTTAAAAGTTGTAGGTCTCGACTTACAATAACCCTGTTTTTCCCATGGTCAACTATATGTCGGTTGTTCACGAGTAGGAATTAGACAAAATCTTAGCATTTATGCTCCAAATGGTAGGACACTTAACATTTTTTATCCAGAGGTGCTAAGGTAATAACCTGTAATAGCAAGCAGTTTTTGAAAGAAAAATATTAATTTTACTGCGAATTGATTTGTAATTTCATTATTTCTATTTACTGTTTGTTTTATTATAAGTTATTTTGCTAAACCTATACTTTAATATTTTTGCTACAGAATCTTGCATTTATGGTGTATGGAGCCCTTAATTGCAGATTTCTATTAATTTTTTCGTTTGTCAGTACATTCTAGCTATACTTTAATACTTTATCTTTTTTTGTTGTTGAATTATTCACATTTTACCTAAATTCAATTCAAGCAATACTTTGTTTAGTTTTTTATTATACTGTGTTATTTATTGTATGTTATATATACTGTGTTTAATTTATAAATTAATTTTGGTTAACAAAATTGAGATTTTTACTTTTCAGCTTTTGGTGGTAAAATGATAAAAGGCTGAATCTACCTAAATTCTGAGATGTGTATAACATTTCACATGCTTTTTTTCTGTTATTTATACTGTGTTTAGTTTTTAAGTTGATTTTGGTTAACAAATTGGAGATTTTTACTTTTCAGCCTTTTAGTGGTAAAATGATGAAAGACCTAATTGCTTTAAGTTGATGAGTCTACCTAAATTCTACAAATTTAAGGAATACAGCCCTACTGGGGAATCCTTGCCTTGCAAATATCGCAAAAGGAGGATAAGGCACCTTTGCTGTATGCCTAGCATGGTGTGGAAACCAGCAATTTATTAATTTAAAACCTCTTTTCTAAGAATTCTAGGTATTTTTTCTACCATGACGAACTTCACGCAATCCTATGATGGCAACGGAAGGTTTGAAATCTCATGGGGGGGGGGGGGGGGGGGCTGTTTGCAGGAAGTCGAATTAACTCTCATTAGAGTGCCGTTCTTCAGAAGGGTTGGTATCTTCAGATAGCTTGAACTTCTCTGCAAAGTGCTACAGGGGAAATTCTAGCCAGCTGCTTTCTTTTTCATATGCAAATTTATCTTTTTGTAATGCAGGTATGCTCATATCATACTAGGTGGTGGTGGGTGTTAATATGAATAACATTTTTCTTTTGATGGTAAAATGATAAAAGACTGAATCTACCTAAATTATGAGATGTGTATAACATTTCACATGCCTTTTTTTTCTGTGTTATTTATACTGTGTTAGTTTTTAAGTGATTTTGGTTAACAAAATTGAGATTTTTATTTTTCAGCTTTTAGTGGTAAAGTGATGAAAGGCCTAACTGCCTTAAGTTGATGAGTCTACCTAAATTCTGAGATGTGTATAACATTTCATGGTTTTTTTCTATGTTATTTATACTGTGTTTAGTTTTTTAATTGATTTTTGTTACCAACCATTCAACAATTTGACATTTTTCCTTTTCAGATTTTAGTGGTTTATTATATATTTTATATTTTACTTTTCAGGTTTTTTTGCTCCAATGATGAAAGGCTAAACTAGCTGAATTCTGAGGCGTTTATTATAAAAGTATATTTTTTTAAAATTGGGTTTTCTTTTTATTCATATGTATTACATTTCGTATGTTTTTTTTTTTCTATGTCATTTATACTGTGTTTAGTTTTTAAATTAACTTTGGTTAACAATTATGCCACAATTTGACATTTTTACTTTACAGCTTTTAGTGATACGATGATGAAGGGCTGCATCTACCTAAATTCTGAGATGTCTATGACATTTCACATTTTTTTTTCTATGTAATTTATACTGTGTTTAGTTTTTAAATGTATTTTGGTTAACAAACATTCTTAAAATCCTGGCCAACGCCGGCTTGCCCGGGGGGGGGGAGAGAATTGTTCTTCTGCTTGCGACTGTTTGCAGGACGTGGGATGCATATCCACAAAATTTAAATACCTTTATTCGTTGTTTTTTAGTATTTCCATTCTCTGACAATGATTGCTGAAGGGAGCAGGTCCCTAAACTGACCAGCTAGACGGGCAAAGCACGGCTAAGTAAATTTGACATTTTTACTTTTCAGGTTTTAATGCTACAATGATGAAAGGCTGAAATTCTGAGATGTGTATAACATTTCCCATATATTTTTTCTATGTTATTTATACTGTGTTAATTTTTAAATTGATTTTGGTTAACAAACATTCTTAAAATCCTGGCCATCGCCGGGTACTTCAGCTAGTTAGAAATAAACCTTTTAAAATGCAATTGGAAAATGCAGTCCATGGAGCACCACAAACCCCTAAACCCCTTGAAGTATTAACACATAAATGAAAGAAGACAATTTTTATCTCCAAACTTGTTCTCCAAACTATTCTCTTACTAAAGCTTATCTTGATTTAGTAAGAGAATATCAGGCAGAAAGACCTAAACAGAATACTGGTGTTTAGATTCAGACTCTTGTCTATAAATCTAGAACTCATCCCACATTATATTAAAAACTGCTATAGAGCATTCCTTGCAAAACATTCTAAGGCTAAAATCCATTTCAGTCTCTTTTTGCCCACTAGTTAGACAATGTAATTATTGTGACTGCAGATCTTGTCTCCAAGTTTCTCCTGCAGAACAATTTTTATTGCAACCAATATAATTACCAAGAGTACCCAGGATATCAGCATAGATTGCACTTTAAACTCTCCCAGCATTTGCTCAAAGTCATAGCACTTTTATCAGTCATGACTATCAACTAGAGCACTTATCTTCCATTGAAACCTGGCACCTCCCATTCTCTTCACCACTAGTTAGCAGCAACTTAGTGAAAATTCCTTAAAAGTGCCAAGCAAAAGCCTATAGCATCCACTCTTACTTAAATCTGCTTTAAAGAGACAGAACATTTGTTGCATGGAAATGTTTGCAAAAGAGCTCCTCTAAACATCAACATATGATAATAAATTAACGAAAGAAAAAAATGCTTCATGCCTAAATATATTTTATAGCCTCACCCAATTAGCTCATAAGATTCTCTACAGATTGCTCTACCAGATGGAGCAACTAATTTAATATTCAAAATATTTGGTAAATTCTAAAATCTGTCATTGTCATCAACAAATTCTTGGACTGATTTGAAGAGGTAAAACAACCCTCAAACTGGCCCACCAGTCATTATGACCAGCAGCGGTGGAACTAAGGGGTGGGGCAGGAGTGGGGAGAGTCGTAAACGCTTGGCTGGCTTTGACATCCTCAGTCAGTTCCTGGACATCAGGGTTTTACAAATGCTCGCCATTTACCAGTAAGTTGCAATTTTGTAAAAGTATGGCGGTCAAAATGACCAGTAGGCCTGTTATTGTCATTGAGCAATAACAGGCCTACTGGTCCTGATAGGGATTTCAGTGTTCTGTGCGATTTTTAAAGTATCCTCTAAAGTAAAGAAGCCTTGACATCACTCTTCTCTACCTCAATCACTGGCAGGCTAATTTTTTTAGCAATTATGTCTGAGAACATTGTGCAATTCTTTTTAAGAGCCCTACGATTTGATGATGGAGATACCAAGTCAAAATAAATCGAATAAATAAGTGTAGATGATTTTTTCCCTCACTATTCATCACTAATATAAATCAAACAACCTTGTGCACAATATCAACATGCAGTTCCATCGCAATAACACAAAAATAACAGCTTTTTAGGCTTGGGGGTCAATTTCACTGATAGTCCTGATAGTGACAATCAATTCATGGGCCAGTTTGAGGGTTAAATCTCTGCATTATTAGAAACTGATAATTAAAATAAAGAAAATCATTTGTATAATTATTCAGTGAAACTTCTCTAGCCATCCGCTCCTCTAAATGGCCATATTTTATTCAGAATCAATTCAAGATTCCATAGAGCCAATGTTATGGAAGAAACCTCTTTTGGACAGCCACCCCTCAAAATGATCCCATTTTTATGGATATTACTAGTCACCACGCAGATTTTTCACTGTATATATGTGTGTGTGATAAAGAGAGGGGAGAAAAGAGGAAAGGTATGGAGAAATCAGTGTGTTATACGTTTAAATATAATATTAACATAACTATCCATTTCTTAGAACTATCAGCATTTTTATAATAAATCATAATTCTAGATCAGTAGTTCCCAACTGATGGTTCATGGACCACCTGTGGTCCGCGAGAGCCTCGGGAGTGGTCTGGCACCACATATACAAAAAGTTGCCAAATAAATGGGGATTTTGAAAGCAATGTTCATTGAACTAGATGGGCCCAATATATCCGATGACTATCAGGTGTTGAATTAAAATTTTTTAAAAGTTTAACATAATTATTTTATTATTAGAATGTGAGTATGCTAATCCTGTATCCCTTTTGCCCAAGGGATATTCTATATCCCCATATCCTTGGAAGGTTCCCCCCCCCCCAACAAGTCTGTGGGGGGGGGGGGGGGGAGGGGGTCCATACATAGTTCAATTTCTGGCTTAGTGGTCCGCAGACTTCTATGGGTTCGGAACCACCGCTCTAGATAGAAGTAGATAAATTCGATAAATTTGAAGAAAATAACCCTAAATTTTCAATACAAACAAGAATAACATGCAGATTAAGTATATTGTTGTTTCTAATGTTCTCTGGCTAATGTCCCTTGGCAGGAAGTAGATTATCATATTATACAAATTCTTTTAAAAAGAACATCACATTACCATAATTATATGAGGCTGACTTTCTCTCATGACCACGGAGCTGAATTAGAGATTCATCAGGTGAAGGTGGAGTTAATGGTAAAGAACTGTTTGAAAAAGCCACACCATCTGGAAGAGAATATTTTATATTATCTTTCTATACTAAAAATTAAAAAGTATAAACAGCTTTGAATATCTTTTTAAGTAGAATAAAACAAGAAACAAATACTCTTGAAGCTAGGAGGTCTTAAACTGTAAGTAACTGAAATACATAAGTTTTTAATTACAGTCAGTATCTTAAAGATTATACAAACAATTCCATGCACACATTTTATCTTCTCCTTAGTACATTAGCAATCATATTAGAAGTCTTCAGTGATTATAGCTAGTAAAATGATTTCAAATAATGTAAACTTTTTTTTAAATTTTATATTTAATGCTACATTCACCTAACATATGCATACCATTCTGATATCTTCAGTAACTACTTTAGTACTGAATGTTATAAAATAGGTTATTGTATGATATCTCAAAAGAGTGTTAAACTTGAGATAGTGGAAGGAATGAAGCCTTAATAGTGAACCATCTGGAGAACATCTATATATAACATATGCATGGGAAAGAGGCTAAGCTTCATAGGGTTGATATCTTATATGAGACATGCAAGAACAATCAGAGAAATCTTTCACAAAATCATTTGAATGAAATTTTGCTTTAATACAGATAACAATCAATGAGTTTATACTTTTAAGGGAAAGAAAATGTAACATGTCTACAAAAGAGATCTCAGAACCAATATGGCTGAGTGAAAATTTTTCATAATGTTCAAGTGACATTTTCAGCAAAATATCTGGAGTCAATAAAGGAGTTAACATATTCATAAACCAAATTTTTAGTAGGATATATTACTGTATTAGGATTGACCCAATGATGAACTAAATTTAGTAAATTAGATCTAGCATTTAAATTTCATTCATTAAATAGATAATTCTACTTTCATGAGTCAAATATTTATACACATATGCATTTAATTTCATACAACTCCTAATTCATTTATGTTTATTTCATCAAATTTTGAATATGAATTTCCCCCTTTTAATTAGATTTATTACTTAGCTTCCAGCCAGATAGAGGTAAATAACATACTATATAAATTTATGTATAAAAGATAGCATACATGAAATAATCTAAATTTCTATTAGCTAATTACTTTATTAAAAGTTCAAACTTCTAAACAATACAACTCTGAATACAACTTTAAAAATTGCACAAGATAAAAAAGTTGCAAATAAATGTAGGTTTAAAAATTATATTCAATTCTTTTAAGTAATAAAGGGATTTTATAATTAATATATACCATCACTTAGTGCAGTGAGTTCTCGAAGAATGTTCCGGCGTCCTGCACCTCCAGCCATTGAATGTCAAAATTCAGCTCCCAAATTAAACTATTCAACGAGTACAAAAAAATAACTAAATATTTAAAATGCAGAAAATTGAGCAAATATTCTTTTTGTAATAGAAAGTACATGTTAAATCTATTCAGTAAGGGACTTGGGCTTCATTTCAATTAATTTCAGCATTTCTTCACAAAAAAACAAATCCATACAAGATTCATTTAACATTATTTACAATTAAAGCTAATCTTTAAAATTGGTTTTTTTTTTTATTTATTCACATAATATAAGGTTCAAGAAAAATATAATTTTTACAGTATCATATTACAATTACTGCACTATTACCATCATTACAATTGTACGATACATTTCAAATACTACAATTGTATATTACTATATTATTATTACAATTTATTATATTACATTACAAATAATTATTTTGTAATAGCTAATACATATTTAATCTATTCAGTAAGGGACTTTGACTTGATATAAATTAATTTCAGTGTTTCTTCACAGAGAACAATTCCACACAAGATTCATTAAACATTATTTGCAATTAATTAAAGCTAATCTTTAAAATTGGGGGGGGGGGGGGGGGGGAAATGAAAAATTTCACATGATGTCAGGTTCAAGAAAAATACAAGTTATATTAATTACTGGTGTACTGACAATATTTCAAATTGCAATTTCTTTAATCAGTAAGGTACTTTTTCAAATAAAAATTAAATGCTGATTCATAGCAGCTATTCAATACATTTAAATAAAGCTAAATTTTAAGAAGTAAAACCATTAAAATATAAAATTCAAATGAAAAATAGTTAACACACAATATATATATGTGTGTGTGTGTGTGTGTGTGTTTGTTTCAATATAGTTATGACTACTTCAGGTAAAATGATAATGAAGACAAGAAAAATTAATGCATGATCTGGAATTTAATTAAAAAATAAAGAATACAAGTAACATTTCATGCCAATGACTCAATAAAAGTTAAAGAAAAAAAGTCAGTTAACACTATTTAAAATCATAGCAGATATACACAACTAAGCAGTTTAATAAAAATCGCCAGAGATGTAGGAGAATATACTCAAATAAATATTTACAATTGTTTACAATTTCAATTTCAGGCTTTTATAATCAGCTTTCATTTTAGCATTTAATAAATGCTTAGAAGCAATATAAAAATGTTCACTCTTAATATGCTAGAATATATATTATTTTTTAATTTACTTTCAATTTAAGACGGGGAGGTGGAGCTCAATAAACTGACTAACTTCAAATAACATTTAAAACACCCTATATCAGCTTAAATTATTTAGATGGTCCAAAATGTGTCTCAGCAATTTCCATCATAATCCGAGCAACAAGATTACAAAGCGTTGAGGAAAAGATTATTAAACAGAGAATAAATGAAGGTATAAGTAATTCAAATGTTTTTTGCTTAATTGACATAAACTTCAATTTTTTAAAACCCTTTGAAATTACAGTCGGTGTCTTATTTTTTTTTCCAGTCAGATACAGAGAAAATTAAAACACATCGCAATATAGAAGTAAGAAAGTTTAATTGCAATTTATTTTCAATAGAGCGCGGAAAGCATAATATAAACAATTTCCTGTGACACATGTTATGGCTTATTTCCGTAAGAAAAGAAGTGAAAAAGTCCCGCAGTATACGAAGCGAGCTATATACCTCTGTTATATCGTAAAGAACCGAATTTTGTGGTATTTCTTATGCATAGATAAAGCATCAAATAAAACCCTTCATTTACAGACCATACCTTAGTACGAGAAACATTCACGAACACCTAAATTCCCGCTCAAGGAACGGTTACAAGTTGAGATGTCTTACTCTAATGTGTGTTAGATATACGCGGTCGAAGTGTGACGTCACGTCCGCCATTAGGGCACCTCCGCAATGGCGGCCCATGTTATTCTCGCATAGGACAGATAAACAAATATTTATATCTCTTAAACTAACGAATATTATCTCCCTGCACGTCCTGAAATCGATTCAGGAGCAAAAAATACCTTAAAAATTGAGGACTGTGATTTCGTACAAGAGTAAGAGCAGATGGTGTTTTAAAATTCCATTCCTCTTAGGACCTGTTCACATAGGAGTCCGTTGCGTAGCGTTAAGGAAAAGATGACGTTAAGACGAAAATAAACCAATCATAGACGTTAAAAATTTCATTGCTAATCGTTTAGACGCCTATGATTGGTTTATTTTCGTCTCAACGTCATCTTTTCCTTAACGCAACGCAACGGACTCCTATGTGAACAGGCCCTTAGCCTATCCCTGTCAAAGATAGGCTTAGAGAAAGTGATACTCTTGAAATTTTTTATTTAGTGTTTGTGAATAGTTTTGTATGTTGTTTCTGTCTATGTGGATATTCTAACATAATCTAAGATGAATTGGTAAGTAGCTTTTATTCCTAGTAACACTGATTTATCTCTAGTGCCATTGTGTTTACCACAATTTGAATGTGTCGGTGATGGTAACTGTATTAAAATGTCACTTACGATAAAAATTATTACTGTAAAACTACTATGTACCTTATTGTTCATTCGATTTTCCTCAAATAATTGTATGGTAACATTCTTAAAGTACCATAATCCACTTTGCAGAATGAAAGAGTTCTTGAAGTTGATATATTGCTAGTTCAGGATACTGCAGGGGTTCCCAAACTTATTTGAGCAACCACCCCCTTTTCAAAGAAAAATTTATTCACCGCCCCCCCTGGAAATTTTCCATTTTATGCGAGTAAATAGAGATACAATGACAAATTTTCGGCCTTTTATGTATCTGTTTTTCTACCTATATAGAACATAGTAAAGAAATATGTTGTTGTAAATAAGACACCTTGAAGCTTGAAACTATAAAATTAGTCCTTAAAATCAACAATAGTTGCATTCGCATTACACACCAAAAATTAAGATGGTGACGGATAATAACCATTTGATAAAAATTACAAATAACGGTAATATGAAGGTTTGTGCATAGCAATCAATTTATTTATATTCGGCTCTATTTTAGTCAGAAGCATTCTTAAATAACCTCGATCAGTAATTTGCAGTCGATTTCTGTTTTTAGTTCACAGATTTGTGACCGCACTGAACCCACATTCCACTAATTATGATGAAAGAAACGCCATTAAGAATTTTTGTAGACCACGGCTCATAATCCAGGGTGAAGTGTTAGTATCTCTTTTTGCAGCCAGAACTGTTGATAGCTATGTTTAAATTTAAATTTTAATTCTTCATTTTTTTACACTTCTGTATTAGTTCTTCTTGTAATTTTACAGATTCCTCTGAGTTTGATCCTGAAAAAGGATCCAAAACCCAATCGGGTATGTTCATTTTAATGATATCTTCAAACCGTTGGTTGAAGTCAGAATGGAGAGCCTCCAAGTGCTCATAATAGATAACCATGTCTTCATGTTTTTCTATTGTTGATAAATGTGGAATTGGCTGAATTCCCCTCTTCCTAAAACTGTTTTGTACAGTAGAAGTTTTGCCACAAAAGCGGAAATCACAGTTTTTGATTTTATTAAATTCAGCTCATCGCCTTGGAGTTTTGATTTGCGGCATTGAATTACTAAACAAGTTTGTCAAATTGGCTATGTCATTTTTGGAATCGATAAGTTGATTCGTAAATTATCATCTTTGTTTTCTAAGAACTCTAGCAGAGTCAAATAGTTTATAAAATCGATCCAAAAAGGCACCTTTTGACAGCATACGAACTTCTGTATGAAGCAGCAAGCGATTGAATTCTTCATAGTTTTCAATGCAAAGTTGTCCAAACAGTATGTCATTCAATGCGTTGCATCTGATTTTGTTGACTACTTGAACGACTTTCTGCAATGACCTATGAAGTCGTTCATTCAGATTTTTGGTAACTAAATGTTGCCGATGAATGACAAAATGCACAGCAAATACATTCGGAACCGCTCATTTTAAATATGCAAGAAAACCCCTGTAGCATCCTATCATCGCTGGAGCACCATCAGCAGCAACTGATAAGATATTTCTGAGAGGGGATATCTTTTTCTTTGAAAAACTCTTCCAATGCATGAGATATTGATTCCCCCTTGGTATCAGTTTGCAATTTTTTTTAAAATAATAATTCTTAGCATATTTTTTCTTGTATGAATTGCATGTATGCTAAAATTAAGGCCTCATTTCCTGGCAAAGTTGACTCATCAAGCTGAATAGAGAACTTGGATGTTTTTAAATGCTCACGTAATGATTCTTCAACATCTTGAGCCATTTCATCAATTCTTCTTTGGACTGTATTACTGCTCAATCGAATTTTCTTTGTAATTTCAGAAGCTAGCTTGTGTAGCATAGTGAGTATTACTTCAGTTATAGCCGGTAGAATTAGTTCTTCCCCAATAGTATGCGGTTTTCTCAATTTAAAAATCATTACAGAAATATTATATGAAGTGCGCAACCCATCGTTAAAACCTTTGGATTCTACTGAGAAGAGTTTTGCTAATGTCGGCTTTCTCAAAAAAATTTAATTCATTGCTTTAAAATATAAGATAAGGTTTTATCTTTCTTATCAGAATGTACTTTTTCAAAGACTCTACTAATTTTGATGGCGTCATCGCTAAAATATAAAACTACATTTCCAAGCGATTAATTAATTTTAAAAAGAGTTAATAGTCTTAATTAAATTTTCCCTTATTTAAAGAATTATTCCTTATTAACGCACAACTTAGTCTACAATTAGCACAGATGAATTGTAGATATAAATTGAATAGCGTAACTATAAAATTTTCGGCAGTTGCAGGAAATGTCAGTATTCTCCACTTCTAATTCTGCACTTAGATATAAAAAAAATTGCAAAAAGGAAAAATAAAATTAAAAACAAATAATTCGAAATTATTTCGGTGACCACGACTCTCGCCTATACGCCCTGTCAAACTGAAGACCGGTCACTACGTAGCAAAACCTGTATATGCAGTCGAGGGTTGATTTCCCAAGTTCGGAACATCTCATTTTTATAGGCCTGGGCGCCGGACGGACAGTACAGATTTATACCAATTGGGACAACTCTGGGCCCTTTAAAAACAAATTAAGAAAATCCACAAAAACTTAATTGGAGACTAGTTTATATGTGAGCCATACAGAAAATACTCAGAGAAAAAGAACTTTAAGATTTCGCTTGCCTCTCCTTCGATA
>OU015494.1:98350407-98822907 GCA_907164885.2 Dolomedes plantarius | reverse complement strand
TTTATTTATTAATGTTGATCACGTGATTTCTTTTCTTTTTGTGGTACTTTAAATTAATTTTACGTCACGTGCATAACAACAAAATAAACTGACATAAAAAATATTTTTTTTCTTCCTAATGCGGCAGACGATTGGACATTATCCAAAAGAAATATTATAATACAGTAAAAGAAATGTTCCTCAAACTGTACTATATTAATTGTGCTATATTCTTTAGTATGTTCTATTAGATTTTATTTGAATATTTTCTTCTACATTATTTTGTCTATACGAATTTTTTTATAAATATATTTTTTGTTTTTTTTTGGCATTAATTGCATACATTGACCGTTGTATTTAATTTGAATGTACTCCGTAGCGAAGCACGGGTATTCAGCTAGTATTTACTAAAGAAAGAAAAAAAGTTTTGTAATCTTTTCAATTCTGTTAACAGTAGGTATTTATCGCTTTGTTTTTAAGTGTACTTAACGTTCCATAAATAAAAAAGATACAGGGATGTTTATTCTTTTATATTTTCAATGAAATTTTTAAATTTTTATTTGTGTTTATGTACATCTCCATTTTTTACTAACTTAAATGTCTAAATGTTTTACCCGAGTCTCTTTCTATGAATCTCTCATGTTACCCAATGCAGTGAAAAAAAAGGAATTGTGAAAAGAAAATGTTTTTAATTCTCCATCTGATTTGAACATAGATCTGTTTTGTTTGAAATTATTGCAAGTTAATCGATTAAATGAAGCTTGTAACACCCAGTGTACCAATCTTCTAGAATTGAGTTGAAACATGTAGATACTCATAATAGTCAGTCTGACTCATAATAAATACTTTTGCTTTATTATGCTTTATTATTGCTTTTTTTGAAAAAAAAAGGAATTGTGAAAAGAAAATGTTTTTAATTCTCCATCTGATTTGAACATAGATCTGTTTTGTTTGAAATTATTGCAAGTTAATCGATTAAATGAAGCTTGTAACGCCCAGTGTACCAATCTTCTAGAATTGAGTTGAAACATGTAGATACTCATAATAGTCAGTCTGACTCATAATAAATACTTTTGCTTTCGAGGACATTTTTACTATAATTTTTAGAAGATTTTGTTGTCCTGTACTGAGGCATGTGTCTATCTAAGACACACTAACAGAATCATGTTGGTTTTGTTGATAAAAAGATAAGACATGAGGGAAAAAAAAGATCGGGACCAACAAAAGAGGTCATGTTCTCTTTAAAAGGGATATTTTGGCAACTCTAGTTGTAGCGAATGAGCGCTGTGTTTTGTTTTTGCTGTAAGTTATAAAAGTAATTTAATTTGGATATATAACAAAATGCTGATTTTTTTAAGCATAGAAAATGCATAGAAAATGCATTTGATTTGATTTTTGAAAAACTCTTTGACAGATCTACCCAAATTGGGATTGAACCCTAAAATATCCTCTTACTGTGCCACTGGTGTATGTGTGTTTGTTTAGTTGAAATCTAATCTGAAAATCTAAAGAACTCTTCTAAAAACTCTCTTGTGTTTTTGGATGTAATTGTACTTTAAAATATATTTTGTTTATAGGTATAATCGAAATATTTAAAAATAATCTTAGTGGTATTATATTTTCGTCATTATTGAGAAATTTTCCGGAAAAAGTGTAAACTTATGTTATGTAAAACAGCAGTTTTTTAATATTTAAATATTGGAGAAAAGGTTTAGAAGAAAAAAAATTATGCGCGAACCATCACAGAAATTTCACTACCTATTTGGAAATGAGGCTGCCTTACTTAGCCCTGTTTCAAAACTTGACAGTGGTATTCTAGCTTTGCAAAAGTCCACGTATCTCATTCCAATTATCTCTACCCCCCCCTTCCCCGTAGGGTTCCACTTTCACACTCCAACATGTGTTGACATGATGCAAAACATCCATCAAGCTCAATCCGTGGTCAGGGGTGGCTCTTGGTCTTCTGATTGGAGGAATATTCGTGCAGGGTAACCGCCCCTCTTCTGGTAACACGGGAGAATGTTTTCCCCGCAAAAGCAAAAAATTCTAGTGATGCATCCCCTTAAGATCTATCCGTGGGAACGTCACTGTGCTATAATATATGTGGTGCACGCATGGAATTAAATGGGTTAGGGCCTGTTCACATAGGAGTCTGGTAGCGGAAGCGTTAAATTATTGAAATATATTTGACCAATGACAAACCTCCAAACGATTAGCAACGAAATTTTTAACGCTTATGATTGGTTTATTTCCGTCTCAGCACTGTCTTTCCTTTTACGCTTCCGCTACCACACTCCTATGTGAACAGGCCCTAACCCATTTAATTCCATGCGTGCACCACATATATTATTCGAAAAGTTAGTAAGTGTGTAAAAAATATTCGTGGGTAAAAGGTTAAGAGAAATGTATAATATTTAGTAATATTAACTTGTAGATCTTACATGCCTTCATTGGGGAAAAAAAAACTTTCTCTTTTGATACGTGCCATGCATAAAACAAATTATTGAATACGAATTAGGTCCATTTTTAATTTTTCAAACAACTTTTAATAGATGGGGTGTACTTCTGACACTGACTTAGCTTTCGATTATTCACACACGGAAAGGGCATCACAATAAGCTAAAGAGTAGGATATAAAATATAAATTGTTCGAAAGAACGTCAGCATTCTCACAAACAAAGCATAGCTCACAAACAAAGCAATGTCATGAACTTCTTCCTATAGAATAAAATGGAACACTATGTAAGCTTTATTGTATTTTAAGTCCGTCCTATTTAAATATCTATATGTGGTTCATTTGAAAACTCTTTATGGTATCTACAGGGCCATTCCTGAATTATCCCTGTTTTTCGATTATCTAAGCCAGCGGTTCTCAACCTGGGGGGCGCGCCCCCCTAGGGAGGCGTAGAAGAATTTCAAGGGAGGCGTGAGTTTAAAAAAAAATAAAAAATAAAACTAATTGTAATTTACTGTACTCAATTTTGCGGTCACATGGCTTGTGGTGGCTCAGTGGTACAGCGCGCTGTTTTTCGGTGCTGAGCGTGCTCGCCACGAAAAATGCCTCCGTTCGTGTCGTCCCTTCATAGGGGGTAATTCTGTCCGCCTATATGGTGCCCCCACAATAAAATGGGCAGTAAAATTGCGGCGTAGTATAGGCGAATGTTTGCCGACAAGTGCCTCCGCATTGAAAAAAAAAATTTGCGGTCACAATGTAACCTTAACGTATTTTCGACATACAAACACGAACACAATAATTGTCGCACACGATAATTGTCATAGCTACAATGTCAGAAAAACATTCCGAAGACTTATGATGAAGTTAAGGGTTTCACAGAAAAGATAACTCTTTGGCAACGCCGTCTTCAGAGTTCAGAGCCAAACTTTTCATCCTTTCCAAGATTGAACGACCTCCTCGATGATAAAAAAAATCTCCCATTGCAACAGATAAATGAATTGAAGGACTTAATATCAGGGCATTTGGTAGCATTGCAAAATGAAATTACAGACCACTTTCCAGATATTAGTTAAGAGAACTGGGAGTTCAAGTTGGCAAGAGATCCTTTTAAAATCGACGTGGATATACTTCCTGACCATATTCAGAAACAGGGAATCGACCTAAAATGTGATTCTCAAGCAAACGCGGAATTCGAAAACATGGATGTTGAAAATTTTTGGTTACGCTATTTCCTCGTTTACCCAGAAGTTGCTTTGGAAGCTTTGGAAGCTTTGAGGTTGTTAGTGCAGTTTTCATCCACATAAATCTGCGAAACTGGATTTTCAGCATTAACATACATAAAGTCATAATATCGAGTAAAGCTAGACGTTGAAAGGGACCTGAGGTGTGCTTTGTCACAGTTACAACCTAATATTCAAAAACTTGTCAAGGACAAACAGTGCCAGCCCTCTCATTAATGTTGTGAAAGTGACTGGTATTACCTGCCAACCTCACCTACAGGGTGGCTAATAAATACTGTAACACTCCAAAAAATAAGAGTTAATTTTAATCGTTTGGAAAAACAATTTATCTATCTATTTGTGTGATTGGCAACTTTTTGTAAACGCAGACTATTTTTGTTTAAAGTAAAACATGTAGAATATTTTTAAAGATGGAAACCAAAAGGTTAATGGTTAAACAACTTTTTGATCGCGGATTTTCTGCAGGTAAAATATTTAAGCAATTAAAATGCCTTGGTGTTAATAGGACGTTTATATATAGGACTATAAATCGATTATTGGATACCAATAGCTGTAAAGATCGACCAAGGTCCGGTCGTCCACGCACTGTTCGTCAAAAGAACGTATCAAAAGAATTCGTGAAAAGATACGAAGAAATCCACAACGTTCTGCAAATAAAATGGCTGCAGAAGAGAACATCAGTCGCAGAACTATGCAACTTATCATAAATGAAGACCTGGGTTTTCGCCCTTATCGCAAAAGAAAAGTTCAAGGTTTGACTACTGCACAAATAGTAGAAAGGTTACAAAGATGTAAGAAATTGCTGAACCGGCACGGTAGCAAAAGTGTTCAAAAAATAATTTTCTCTGATGAGAAGCTGTTTTGTACAGAACAAAGTTATAATGCTAAAAATGATGTTGTATATTCAGCAACCTTCGAGGATATACCTGTAAATCTTCGAACTGTTAAACGCTTTCAGAACAAGAATTCTGTTATGGTTTAGGCTGCAGTGTCACACAATGGAAAACTGCCTGTGAAATTCATCGATAAAGGGGTAAAAATCAATGCTGAATATTACAAACAGGAAGTATTGGCTACACGTTTATTACCACATGTTAACAGATTGTATCCCAAAAAGAATTGGATATTTCAGCAAGATTCTGCACCGTCCCACCGATCCAAAACAACACAGGAATGGCTCCATGCCAATTGGCCGAAATTTATCAAGCAAGAAGATTGGCCACCTTCTTCACCAGATCTAAATCCTTTAGGCTATTGCATTTGGGGGATTTTAGAGTCTAAAGTAAATGCTAAGCAGCACAGAAGTTTGGACTCCCTCAAAGCTTCCATACGGAGTGAATGGGACAAATTACCTCATAAAATGATTCGTGCCGCAATAGGACAGTGGCGTAAGAGATTATCTTTAGTAATCGATAAAGATGACGGTCGATTCGAGTAAAATTATTTCATGGTAAACTTTCATGTATAATGTTCATAATATTGTTGAATTTTCCATTTTCTATTTCATCTGTGTGTAATTAAATGATTCGATATTTGTCACAGTATTTATTAGCCACCCTGTAGATCGTTGATTACCTAAAATATATTTGATCTGTATTTAATTCTTTGATTTCATATGTTCTAATAATAATATGTTCCAAATTAAGATATGAGTAGTAATATTAAATTTTCTGTATGAAATTATCTATTCTATATTTTCATGTAATAACCAGCTTCAGTTTCATATTCCGATTGCACTACTTGTATTGACCACATATGGTGGTGGTGGTGGGGGGGGGGGGTGAGGCGTGACCTCACATCAGTGTTCAAAAGGGGGGGGGGGGGCAGAGCCTGGAAGGTTGAGAACCCCTGATCTAAGCAGTTCATTGTTCGAAAATTTGTGCTCTTAAAAAATATGTAAGGCTAAAAGAATGTTTAGATGACATTAGTATTCTATCTGTGAGAGCAGGGTTTTAAAACATAAATCAAACTCGTTGAAATAGAAATTCTTATCGTAAAAAAATATTTAACCGTGCCAAAGTGTGATGATAAGTATGCACACTTCGTTCTTTAGACTTATCCTGTTAATTGCGTACATCATGATGTGAGGAGCGATCCCTCTCCCTTGACGAGGCTTAACCGCCCCTGGGTCCATTCTTAGTGTTATAGGAAGGTATTACGCGGTTTACGAGTCCAGACCAGGTCTACAGTCCCAAAATTTATTTATTTACACATCTACTGGGACACATCACACATTATAAAAACATATACATTCAAATTTATGCTGATCACACATTATAAAAACATATACATTCAAATTTACGCTGATCACACATTATAAAAACATATATATTAAAATTTACGCTGAGGAGCCAAATACCGCCACTTTTACACGTCTGCGCCTCCTCGCTCCTTTCTTCCTCCCTCCCCCGGGGCCGCTTCTCCCCCCGTCTTTCCTCCTTCGCGCCAAACAGGTTTCCGGTTGGTCACTCAACGGGCGGGGAGGAAAGCGGATATATATATATATATATATATAATCCATTCCTGACACGCCCCCGCCGAGAGTGAAATCTGTCTCCTTAGCTGATTTCACCATCACCTCACAGGAATGGATAATCGTGGGCGGATGATTCGTAGAGTCACAACACACACAAGGGACAGTTTCTTTAAAATGCACACTCTCCAGGGTGCCCTGGCACCTCTAAAAACCAAGATCTATCGGTTACTCCCGATATTTGCTCCCTCCATTTCCAGTACACAAGGAAATGACCTTTGCCCCTGTAATCTGTAGGGATTCACAACTTACACAAGATAACACCACTATTCTTTAACTTCGCTAAGCAAACATATTTAAGAAAACATTTAATACTAACTCGATATGTTTATATACATATACCACAGAATAAATTTTAACCAAATTAATACACATCGAGAGAGAGAAAAAAAAACTAGGAATTTCCAAGATAGGCATCTCCCCTCGCGCTATTGTTGTCCTCCTGTTCCAGACGAGACAGGGCGTCTGTTCCATAATGTTGCTTACCCGGTAGATGAGTTATATGGTGATTCCACCTCTGTAAAGAGAGTGCCCATCGGGTTAATTTTGGGCTCTTGGGAGTAGTCGCATTCAGATATTTTAACGGATTATGGTCAGTTATAATTTCCACCTGGGCCCCATATACCCATTTGTCAAACTTGTTTAATCCGAACAGCACTGCCCAGGCTTCCTTTTCTATACTAGCCCAATTCCGTTGCGTCGCCGACAATTTCTGACTGGCAAACGCGATGGGTCGATATTTGCCCTCCGCGTCAATTTGGGTCAAACAGGCGCCGACGGCAACATTCGACGCGTCGCAATGTATTTGAAAGGGCATACCCATATTTGGGGTAGCCAACACCGTGGCTTCACATAGAATACTCTTTAATTTGGCGAATGCGGTTTGCTCCGCCGTTCCCCACGGAACAATGTTCGGGGACCCCTTCTTGGTCAAATCAGTTAGTCGGGCTGATATTTCTGCATCATTCGGAATATAAGACCGATAGAAGCCCATGAAACCCAAGACCAATCTAACTTCCTTTTTATTTGTCGGCCTCACAAGTTTCTTTATGGCCGCTATTTTTCCCTCCTCAGGAGCATGTTTACCCCCCCCCCCTATTTCATGACCCAGATATTTAATTTTCCTCGCCGCAAACGTGCATTTGTCTAGACGAATAGAGAATCCCATTTTCTCCAAGTTTTCCAAAACTGCAGATAAATGTCTTAAATGATCGTCGAAAGTCTCGGAGAAAATTACGACATCGTCCATATAGGCTTGAGCATAATCACTATGATTTTTAAGAGCACGATTCATTTCTCGCTGAAATGTACCAGAAGCTCCCGACAGACCAAATGGCATCGTTTTCCATTGGAAAACTCCGTTGTGGGTTTTAAATGCGGTTAACGGTTTACTACTCTCATCCAAAGGGATCTGCCAGTAGCCCTTTAATAAATCCAAACTAGTTAACCACTGAGCCGCCCCCGCCATGAAGATTAATTCCTGCATATCCTTCACAGGGAAAACTGGTACTTTCGTGACCGAATTTAGCGCACGATAATCTACACACATTCTAACCGTCGCGTCTTTTTTTGCCACACAGACTATGGGATGGGCAATTTCGGCTCCCGAGGGTTCAATTAAATCCCAATCTAACAATTCCCGTATCTGTCTGTCCACCTCCTTTCGGTAAGCAACAGGTACACTGTAACAATGAGGCTTTTTACGTACTGCACTAGGGACAAGCTCTATCTTAGGAGTTCCTACCCTAGCCGGTTGAACAGGTCTATTAAAAAGCGATTTACGTTCCATGATTACATTTCTGAGGTCCCTTGTACGTAGCTCACTTAACTTTGGTAACCCCAGGTTGTTCATTTGTTCCATAAAGCAATCCCCTTTATTAATAGTAGGAACTGTTTGTACTATTGCAAACTCTTCCTTACCCTCAAAAATAACGTTCACCACCTGAAATGGCAATTCCGGTCTAGTTACCGGCGTAATTGCCGCTCTGTCCGATGTTCTCACGGGTCGCGTCAATTGGCACTCCCTACACGAGGAACAAAATTCCTCTACTTCCTTCTTCATCCCTTCCCAAAAGAAAGAGTATCTAATGCGTTGTAGTGTCTTTTTCACCCCCATATGATTGCCAAAGACCGAACAATGAGCTAACCTGACAATTTCTTCTCTTCGGCATTGGGGAACAACCAGCTGTGGGACGTTCTCCCCCAAAATTTTATCCCTGTGGAACAGCCGCCCATCAGCTACATAATAACTCCCTTTTCCCGCCAACGCCTTCTCCCACCCATCCTTTAATAAATCACAACCATCTTGTTGCCGCCGAAAATGGTCAGAAACAGACCCCTCCCTATTTTCGCCCGCCATGAAATCTCTCGTTTCCGGTTCATGCTCATTCATCCCTGTGCAGTTCGAAACCTGAATGCCCTTTTCGCGCCCTGGACAACGCTCTGATTGTTCGGCGGTCGGGAAGTAGGATTTCTCTGTCTCCTTTGTTCTTCTCTGGGGTCTGTCGTTTCTCTTGGGAGACTGAGAAACGTTTTCGATTCGACTTCTCGATAACATTTCAAATATTTCTGGGGGGGAGCTAAACGTCATCTACCAGCGATTTCGTAACAGCACACAAAACCTCCGGCCGTTCGTTAACGCCTGAATCAAAGACTCCCAAGGGAATATTCATCAACGGGCATTGAACTGCGGGTCCAAAAATCCCTTTTAAAAATATGGTGGATTTTCCGTCCGTTTTAACTTCTGGTACAACACTTTCCCGCACTACAGTTATTTCCGTCCCGGAATCAATTAGTGCGTTAGCTATTCGCCCGTTCACGTTGATTGGAACCCTTTTTAACTTACATAACTGTTCTTTTAAGTACTTTCCGGTATTTCTTGACACACTGAACGAATTCGCCCTTGCAACTACGGTATCCTCTGCCAATATCCCCCGTTCTCCGGAATTTTCCTGCTCTTCCATCTCGTGGTCTTCTTCCGCAAACGTCACATTTACGTTTGCCTTTTCCCTTTCCCCCCATGTTACATTTCTTTCCTGTTTTGGGAATTTCGGACAGTTTCTCTTTAAATGAGCAGTTGACCCACAACCATAGCACTCCCACTTTTTCGGCGTTCTACTGAACTTTTCATTTTCTCCTGACGAAGAACCATTTCCCGGGAGCATATCTAGTTTAAACCCCTTGCCATTCCGGTCCCGACCCCTAAAATCCGCAAATTTTGTGTCGTTACCCCCCTTCGTGCTATAAGCTCTCCCTTTAGCCGAAGAGAATATATCGCACTCTTCAGCGAGCTGCTTTGCTTTAAACCAAAGCCTTCCCTGTCTAATACTGATATGCATAGCCGTTTCTTGGTCCAACGTCTGAAACATTCTATCAGCTACCACCAACTGATTTAAACCTTCGAAGTCACTTACTTCTCTCAATTTAACGTAGTGTAGCCACATAGACATTAACCTGGTTGCGAACTGACCGAAAGTTTCGTCGGTGCCCCTTTCAGCTTTCCTAAAATTATCTAGGCACGTCTGAGGAGACGGTTCGTGTTCTCTCAGCACTATCTTTTTCACCTCCTCGTAATTATTGTACTGACCCTCATTTAAATATATTAACAAATCTACCGCCTTATCCTCCAAAAGGTAAATTAAAATTTTGGCCTTCTGTTCTTCTACCCTCTCACTTTTGAATGCCCTTTCTAAACTCGTAAAGAAATAACTCCACCCGTCGGGTTTATTTGGGACTTTCACTGTCAATAATTTTATGGTTTTAATAATTTCATCTATTGATTTATATTTAATAGGTATGCGATTTTGTAGTTTTAATGTTTCGATTTCAATACGTTCGTCTTTCTCTTGTTTTACCTCTCTCTCAGTAACTATCGCGCTGAGCATATCCTTTATGAGGCTTTCTTCATAACTTTCATGTTCGAGAATAAGTTTCCTTAAATCTAATATGTTATATTCTTCCTTAACTTCGATTCTTAATTCTAGCGCTAGCGCTACCAAGTCGCACTTTCTTGATTTTGCAATAAATGCCATGTTAGAAATACCAGTTAGGAAATACAATAACAATAAAACTAATACACAGAGAAAAAAAATCAATTGAAACTCCACCCGACCTTTTCTCTTACAAAATTCTATCGAACACTATTAAATTTCATCTAACCATAAACATTTTTAGAATCCCAACAGAGAACAGAAGCAAATATCACTTACCTTGGACAACATTTCTGGATTGTACAGATTTCCTGGAGCTAGAATCGAAAATAGTATGGCCTCCTGTTGATCATCATCCTATAGCCTTTATCGATGACTGAACACTGATGATAGAGCGCTGATATCCTTACTGACGTAAAGCTGCGATCCTCGCCTGCGTATTTTACCATTCCACGCCACCGCTGCCGCCAGATGTGAGGAGCGATCCCTCTCCCTTGACGAGGCTTAACCGCCCCTGGGTCCGTTCTTAGTGTTATAGGAAGGTATTACGCGGTTTACGAGTCCAGACCAGGTCTACAGTCCCAAAATTTATTTATTTACACATCTACTGGGACACATCACAGATTATAAAAACATGTACATTCAAATTTACGCTGATCACACATTATAAAAACATATATATTAAAATTTACGCTGAGGAGCCAAATACCGCCACTTTTACACGTCTGCGCCTCCTCGCTCCTTTCTTCCTCCCTCCCCCGGGGCCGCTTCTCCCCCCGTCTTTCCTCCTTCGCGCCAAACAGGTTTCCGATTGGTCACTCAACGGACGGGGAGGAAAGCGGATATATATATATATATATATATAATCCATTCCTGACAATGATAGTCGCCGAATGGGCTTAACTGAAATACACTGAAGTGCCACTGAATTAGGGATACCTACCTAGTAACGAGTTGGGCATCCTCTGGCCTTGAAAACGGCTGCCACACGACGAGGCATAGATTCAACAAGTTTCTGGAAACGTTCCATGGGAATGGCTTGTCAAATATTGTCTAAAGCTGTCCATAATTCAGTAAGGTTCTTTGGTGCTGTGTGATGGCCTTTCACGCCTTGTTCCAAAACATCCCAAAGATGCTCAATAGGATTTAAGTCTGGGCTTCTAGGTGGCCAATTCATGACAGAGAAGTCAGAGGAATGCTCATCCAACCAGCCTGTAGCCAACCGGGACTTGTGAGAGGTTCAGTTGTCTTGCTGGAAAACTCCATTACCGTGCGGATAACAGAACAGCATAAACGGATGGAGGTGATCACCCAGCAACTCTACGTACCGAATTGCATTGAGGGAGGTTGGTACACGCACCAAAGATCCCAAACTGTGCCACGAAAATACACCCCAGACCATGATTGAGCCACCATGCCCTTGTACAGCTCCAGCCATGCATGCAGGATCCATGGCTTCATGAGCCTGACGCCATATTCTCAGCCTCCCGTCGGCGTTAAGTAGTCGGAATCAAGACTCATCACTCAATGCTACTCGTTTCCAGTCCTCTACACTCCAGTCTCTGTGCTCTCTTGCCCAGGCAAGACGTGCAGCCCGATGGCGAGTATAGAGCAATGGTACTCTCGTAGGTCGACGGCTCCCGAAACCCATACGGTGAAGCGAGCGTTTCACAGTCCGTTTACTGATTGTACAACTGGCACAGTCATTAAACTGGGTGGAAATTTGAGCTAATGTTTGGCTTCGCTGGCTACGTACAATACGCCTGAGCCGTCTCTCACCACGCACTGTCAAGGCTAATTGTCCTTTGCAGATTGCCCGATCGCTCGTTTTTTTCCACCATCCATGTATTCTTGGTATACTCTTGACACTGTCGATCTTGAAAATCCTAGCTGTCTGATGATTTCGGAAGTTGAATGGCTCATGGTTCGCGCACCTACGATTTGTCCGCGATCGAAGGCGTCTAAATCAGGCAGTTTACCCATACTGGCAATTTCAACAACTAATTCAGAACAACCACAGTACGCGCTATATATGCAGTTACCATAGCACCCTCACTTGCGCATACATGAAGCGCAGCGCTACACAATTTGCATAGGCTTTGCTATCCCTAATTCAGTGGTACTTCAGTGTAGTTGGGATGCATGTTAGAAAAATGAAACTTTAATCTATTCATTATATTCCCTTTCGTGGGGGTTACCTCTTCTCCCCCTTCGTCTCCCTAGACAAAGACCCTTGCTATGTCACTACACCTGTACATTTTTGGTTTGGAGCGGTACGGTCAACTTTTTGCTACACGAGGGATAATTCGCCCGGAACCTACAGTTTAAAGCCGATCCCGAACGGCTACAAACATCTACGCCAACAGTGGGACTAGAACCCACATTATCTAAACCGAATGCCAACGTCCTAGCCATTCGGCCATCCCCTGGCCCTACACTTGTACATAAAATTCAAACTCTTTCAGACACCATGATTAATTTTAAATTGCCTTATAATTTTATAATTTTTATGTAATATGGATTCTGTTGGTATGCTTGCATCTTACAAGGAGGTTGGGAAGGAACAATTCTGAAAATAATTAAACATCCTTTTTCAGCTTCTACGCTGTAAAATCTAGGCTACATTTCTAGGTGGATTTTATTGTATTTCGATAGATTTCGTTACTCTCTTTTTAAAGCTTTCCAATTTTTGACTTTTAAAAATCTAAAAAGTAATGTAAACTGTGCTTTGCAAAATTTTTTTTCAGTCATCTGATTGAAGGCTCGAACACAGGGCTCCTTAAAATTATAATTCCGAAAAATCCGAAATGGTTTCAAGATGTATCCCTAGATGCCGCCACTAACTTTCTCAAACCCAGAAAATTTAAGTCCTACACTGAGAAAATGTTGCCAATTCGTAAAAGTCAAACTCTGTGTTGTCAATCTAGATTTAAAAGTTTCAAAATAACATTCTGAAACCTTCCACGCGAAAACTTATTTTCTGGAGCCTTACTACCACCACTGCACCCATGATGTTTTTATCATGTGTGCAATACTGTCTGATTAGTTTACGCCACTTCCAATGGCTTTAGTGTGCCCTCCCACCACAACCACTATCGTGCGGTGAACATTAATGACATATATACACATTTAACGTCCACATTTATCGTGACCAAAGACGCAAGTGAGTATGCGTTTACTGAAAGAGTTCAGAGGCAAAATAGGGGCGAGGGGGAGGTTAGGAGAAAATGTTTACGTGCTATTTGCACACAAAAAAAAAAAAAGAAAGAAAAAAAAAGCATGTTTTTATTTTTACCACACCAACCGTTGAGTTTGGATTTATCTACTTTAGCTATAGGCGTGTCTTTCGTTGTCAAGGTACCTGGTTTAATTCTTGACAAGTCACGAAGGAATTTCGGGAGCTCCGCGAAGAAGTTTACAGTGAGTTGCGACGGGAATTCGAACTTCAGAGAAACGGATACGAGACTAAAAACAGTAGCACAATACTTCCTCTTAAATTTTGGAGGTAAAGAGGAGAAAAGATGGTTTTATCTACCTGTATTATAATACCCAATGTCTAATACTTTATTTAATTTTAATGTTTGTATGATAATTTTTTTTATTAATTCAGACTCGGGTGTCGATAAACCTTTTATTGTGCTGTGGCTATGCTTGAAGATGTACAGATCAGTAGCACATTCAAGGGAGAAGGGAGAGATTTACAGCTCCTCAGGAGCTATTAAACCGATAAAATGTTATTCTAATTCAATTTTCAATCTTCTCTTTCGTAAACACTATAAATATTTCCTCCTGAAATAGAACTTTAAAAAATTATCCTCGAGTGCTAAATTAACCTACAGAGACATGAATTTTTGGCAGAGTATTTTTATTCAGTAATTAAAAAAAGTTAAAATAACAAAGAATTTTACAGAGTAATTAGCAAATGAAGAATTTCGTATGAAAAATAATAATCATTTGTTGCATAGTCATTAAATTTTTACAAATCGTATATGTTTTTTCATATTTTTTAAATCTGTCACTAAAAAGTAATATCAATTTTTTGTCTTTGAGAACTACTGAGAGAAAATTTATTTTGTTGAGGAAAATAAGCCAGTCTTAGCTGCAAAAAGACAAAAATTTATTTCAAAGTAATTTCGGTGTATTACCTTTTAATTTTCCTCAGTAATTTTTATAAAGCCTTTATATTTTTGTTAATATAGTCAATATTAACTCTCCTTTAATATGGAAAAAATTATAACTGTAACAAATATGACAATACAATATTTTGTCTAAAGTTTTAATGTTCTTTTCTTCAGAACTATATTAACTATAACTAAATTTTCAGAGATTGATGAATTGATTGTTCGTAAATTAAACACCTTGATAATTTTATAAATTGAATTTAAAATCATAAACGCTTGGTTTACTCTGCACTTTCACAGCATTTCTTTAAATTAAAAGAAACTGTTTCCCACGTATAATCGCTTCTAATTGTATAATTGTCACGAAATTTCATGGCCGCAAAGTAGTTATACGAATCTTCACTAGATGGCGACACAAGGCGTAAGGAATGCTAAATTCAAGAAAAGCTGTTTAAAACCAAGACAATGTTATAGCTTTTTCATAAATTCATTGATTTATAAATAATTGTCATAAACGTATCTTTTCTCTTTACATAACTAGGAAGGTTTACTTTTGCAGGATAAAAACTTACTGCAGTATTTTTCCCCCAAGTTTAATTAGTATTTAACTAATTTTTAACGGTTAGCAAATTTTTAAATATTTTTCCCAACCGCTTACAATTTACAAAATTTCAGTCAATTTAATTTATACTTTAAGATAATTTAAAGCGAGAATGAATATTTATTAGGGCTAAAGAAAGTGTAATTATCCATGAATGCTGCTTTTAGTTAAAAATTATTTATACCACTCATACATTCAAAACATGTCCCTCAAACATTTTAGATATGCACAATATGAGTAAGAATTTTGGTTTTGAAATATGCCGAGCTAAACGTACACTTCAAGTTACATTACACACTGTGGCGAATACAGCGGAACTAAAAATTAAACAAAATTAAATTCTGCCTTAAAGGCATATATCTGTATGTATGTTTATGAAAATCATAATTATAATAATAATAATAAAGCTTTGTAGGAGCTGTGTTTTATTTCGCTTTTAGATTTTTTTCTTATATTTATCAATAAAAAATTTTCTTCCCACACTCCGTAAGGCCATTTAAGTTGAAAATTGAGTTGGTAATAGATTCAAGAAAAATTAGTTCTTAACTACATTAAGTTTTGAAATCCTTAGTGTTTGATTAAGTCCCCAAAACACACTCCTAGAACTGCGAAATTTAAAATAAATTAAGGAATATACTGAATACAAAACATGTTTAAAACCCTTTCTAATTGTCGGCATCTTTTTTTAAAAATATCTTGAATGGTAGTTTTAGTGAATTTTCCCCAAAACATCTGAGAAATTCATTCTAAAAAGTTACATCTTTCTTAAATATAAATAAGCAATTGTTTTAATATTTAGACACCTCAAAGATCTTTGAATATGTAATGACAAGGATTGCCACTCAAAATGAGATTTTATCTCTTATCAAAATGGAGTTAAGGGCAAAGTATTGCATCCAGCACGAATTTTATTTTTGCGAAATCCCAGAATCCTTTCCCGGAACACACTTTGGGAAACAACGACCTAACTATTTTAACTCATATCTACGTTTCTCATGGTGTTCATATCTATTTACATTTTACCGAATTTTATCAAAAGATACTTTTCTTTCTTCTTTAACGTAGGATTACGTTCCTCCATAACGGTCCTCCGGAAAGCAAAATTTCAGGTGTCTTGCGTCGCGAGTTATAATTTTGACAGCGTGCCAAACCCAGTCTGTATCGCTTGGGCAAGCAGTAAACAGTTAAACAGAAATGTACCAAAATGCGTCAAAATTTTGACATACATACACATATATACATACACATATATATATGTATGTGATATATATGTTGTGATGATAATTAATAGTTTTAGAAATAATTAATGTTAATATTAATATCGGGTATTCAGATAATTAAATTAGTAAAGTAAGTAAGTAAGTAAGTAAATTTTAGTAACGATTGTGCTTTGTTTTAATAAATTTATTAAGCCTCTGCTAAATATACCTGAGGGTTTAAACTTGTGGTGATCAAATGTTAATTGATTTGATTAATGTCATCGCATTTGGAGAAGTGTGCGCAAGTTTCTCTAAATGTTTTGACATTGAGAAGAATTAAGTTTGAAATAGATCATCACAGGTTATACCTTATTGTTAAAAATATTGATACATTAATAAGTCTTATTTATAAACCTTGTGAATGGCTGGTATAATTTTTTTGGCTGGCGGTTTTTAATTTAAATGGTAAAAGTTTTAGAAATATTCATTGTTTTCCTTCTTTCCCTAAAATTGACCCAGCGCCTAGCAACAAGTCTCATAGCCTTCCCCACTATCTGTAACCCGATACGTCCGATACGCGCCCTTTTTCGAACGGGGAGAAATCTCAGAAGAGGAGATGCAAGGCGCGCAAGGATACATCGCCGGGTGGATGACCAGGACGCCGTGAAATTAAAATAATCAACAAGAACGAGATGAGGGGTGGGAAAAAGAAATTGTATAAAGAATTGCGAGAGTGCAAGAGTGCTACCTGTAGCCTTTCCCCCTCATTTCGGCCATGAGAATTCAAGGAGCGCAAAGGAACTACTTGGAATGGAGGATGGTTTTACGGACTGATGGAAGTGGTGACAAGGTGCTGACTCGGGAGCGCGGGGGTTTGAAAACAGATATTCTGGATCCTGAACGGAGAGCGGGGGCGAAATACCGAGGGCTCGGGGCTGAGGCTCTGGCCTCGGTACGACGCAATGATCCGGGAGATTGAAGTGAGGGCCACGGGTGAATTACCTTTTTCCTTTCCTTTCCTTTCTGTAAATTCTATCCATAACCTCTCTACCTTTTTTAAAAGCTGCAGCAGATTCATTAAGAAACAATTTAAATTTAAAATTTAATTAATGATTTGTAATTACATATAGATGATTTAGTTTTTTTTATATATTTGCCAGCCATTTCATTTTTTGAATTTTCATTGTAAATATTTTATTGTGATGTGAGGATATAGATGTTGGTTTTTACAGCAATTGCATTTTGAAAATTGATTTTGGTATGTTGGAAATATGTTGATTAGAATAGATCACCAGCTTGATGGTTAATATGTTAATGCTGGGAATAAATTGTTATTTTTAGATTGTAAAGTGGTGTCATGTCGGTCCTTGCCTTTTTAGTAAATTTTCTGATTTTCAGCTTTAGGTTTTATTTTTATTTCAGCAGGTATGAAGCTTTTTCTTTTAGGTGAGATAATTTTATTTTTTAGGTGTACTCCAATGATAGAGAGGTAATTTTATTAGATTTAATTTAATTTTTCTTTTGGCTCATTAATCACCACAGTGATGCATTCAGTTCGAACCTAGGGTAAATTTTAATTATTAATTGTTTATGGGTTATTGCTACACACAACGCAACTTTACCATCTATCTTAAAATGTACTAACCACTAATGGCCATTGGGCATATATTGTTGTACGTAAATTTAACTGAAACCTAGCTTAGTTAGTAAGTTTCATTCCTACCTTTAATTCATTAATTAGTAACTAGTAATTAATATTATAATAATATAAAGTTTAAAATAAACCCCTATATAACTACAAATACGTTACCACACACACACACACACACACATATATATATATATATATATATATATATATATATACATACAAAAGAGGTAAGCAACGATAAGTAATCCTACGTTAATAACTCGCAGTAGTTTCGTTAGAAGACACTACCTGAAATTAAAAAAAAAAAATTATTTTAATTTTCGAAACCTCAGAATTGTTTCGAGTAACACATTTGAGGAAACAACGGTCTAGGGCAGTGCTCCGCAACCGCTGTGCCGTGGCACGCTAGTGTGCCGCGAGGTGATCTTGACTGTGCCGCGGTGATTTTATCGATTATGATAATAAAAAAATTAACCACCGCATTAAATTGAAATTTTTCTAAGTAAAATATTCCTCTAACTTTTTGTTAATATGTAATTTTTCTTTGTTGAAATTATACACAAAACAAAAACATGTTGTTAGCCATACATTGTATGTATGCTTGAGCGTCATATTTCTGGATTTCAGTTAAGAAAGAATATCCACAAATTTCTGACAAGGCCATTGCAATTTTGCTCCCATTTTCTACGACATACTTATGCGAACAAAGTTTTTCGACACTGGTTCTAATTGAAAATGACAAACGATCATATTTAAAGGGCCTTGACCATGAACTGTAGCTCTTTCTATTATAGATCCAAATATAAAACGAAACGTGCAAATATAAAACGCACATTTATCAAAACAATCTCAAATATCTCATTAAGAAATTAGTTATGTTTAAATTAACTTTGATTTATTAGGCTTAAGTAAAGGCCAAAAGACAAATGTTAATATAAAAATTTAAAGTGAAAGTTTTTTTACTTGTAAACTATAATTTTATATTTTTGTTCTTGTGTTGGTGTACAGTTCAAAATGATTTATATAAAACTTAAATTATTATAATTATTTTGATACATAGAGCTATTTTGTTGTGTTTTTTATCTAATAAAAACATATACGTATTTATTGTAATTTATATATTTGCAAGCTTTTTCTTGTGGTGTGCCGCGGAATTATCGAAAAAAACGTTGTTGTGCCGTGGAAGATAAAAGGTGGCAAAGCTCTGGTCTAGAGCACGGATACTCAAACTGTGTCAAGAGCCTCATGCGGCCAACCAAGCATTTATGTGCGGCCCGAAACACTCACGCATTATCAGGCAGGTGCTTTTGTAAACATAATTTTGGAAATTATTGCCTGAAAAATACAAGACTGCAAAAATTTGCCACCTGACGTATCTTTGAGATTCATCCAATTCCAAAATGAAATATGAGAAGAACATATCGCACCCCGGCAAGAAAAGTGACGCAAGGAAAAAAAAAATGGCAATTTTGAGGTTATGTCATTGAAAAAAATATGTATGAAGTGCCCCATCGTGCACGAAACACGACACTTCTCAATCTCGCAGTTTGTCCACCTGAGGGCAGTTGTATAAGTTTTATTGTAATACTAGTTCAAGCTGTAGAGTGTTCTTTAAGTTGATTTTTCTCAAATGCTGCATTTTTGAGTTGTGTCACTTTTCTTGCCAGGGGTGCGATATATGGAAATCGGCTTACTGAATCTTACCTTCATGACGTATTGAAAGTAGCACGTAGCAAGTATAAATCTGATTCGTCTAAAATAATCAAAAGTTTGTCTCAGCATAAAAAAATCACTCATTTTTAAATAAACGCTTGAATACACTTGGGTTTTGATTTTATTTTTGAGTTTTATTTTTTGCAGTATTATATTATGAGGTATAGTGCACTATGCTGCGGCCCGCGTAACATAGCAAACATATGCATGAGGCCCGAGATTGAAAAAAAAAAAAGAGTTGAGTGTGGCAGGTCTAGACATTTAAACCCATCGTAGTTGATACCTGTCAAAACATGACTGCTGGATAGTAAATAAATATACTGTTAGGGAGCGTACGAGCATTTCGAATTTGGTGTTAACGGATTTGGCGCTGCGCGCTGTTTGGCAATGGGGGACCGCGCCAAAGCAACGCCTCCTTCAAGAGAAGGCCCGAGCACGCTCGGTGTGACGTCATGAGATTAGGCTGAGTTTCAACGCCGATCGGAGCTACTGATGGTGCTTTAGTTTCAACAACAATCAAAAATTGTTGTTGATTTATCATTTAGGGTTATTAATAGCAAATTAATTTTTTTTTTATAAACATATATTTGTTCTCAGTCACAGAACTTACACTGCTGTTTATCTACTCTATCAATTATTTGGGAATTTATTCATACAAATTTTTAAAAAAATGTTACCTCCAAGATATACAATGAGACGTTTTTTCTTTTTTGAGCAACTTAAAATACATTAATGACATTTGATAGTCACATTCACGAAATTAAAAACAAAACAAAACATTTTTCTTTCCTTTTTAAAAGAAATCTGCTTAAAATATCATAAATGTTTAAAACATACACACAAATATGTTTTAAATTCTCTAGCACAATAGGAAATTCAAGCATGAATTAAAATACCCAGAATTAAAAAAATTTCACCTACCTATTTGCATTCACATAATCTCAAGAAATTAACATATTTCCTCTAAAATATGGAGGATTTTTTTACTGTATTAAATTTCAAATGAAAAGTCATAAATGATTTTTTAAAAACCAACACATTCACACATTTAAACAAGTTTGTAATTTCCAAAAGGAAAGGAAAGTGAAGCACCCCAGAATTTTTTATTATTTATACTTTATTTACTATTTAGAAATGCATTGATAAAATTTTAAGAAATTTCCACATTTACCCCAGGAAATATACTTAAAATGAGTTCATCTGACTTCAAGAAATAGAAAAATGTTCTCCAAAATTTGAAGGAATTATTTTTAAAAAAATGCTCAAATAAACTGTCATAAATGAGGAAAACAAAACACACATTTTAACAAGATTTTATTTCTCCAAAACAAAACAAAACAGAAGCATGATTCTTTACATTTGATATTAAAGCTACATATAAACAATGAAAAATTTATTATTTAATAAGAGTAATTATAATCATGGTATTTACAGAAAATTAAGTTTTCAAATGTGTTAATTTTTAAGTGTTTCGAGTTTTCTTTTCTTATTTTTAGATTCTGCCCTTTCTTTGCGTTTCTCATCTAATATATTATTTTTTATTTTGCAAAAATTTTTCAAAATTATATTTGTTGAAGCCCAAATGATTTGTTTAGTGACCTGATCGCTTCCATGGTTTTGTGGACAACCATCTAAATCTAAGCATATTTCTTTTGACGAAAGTATGTTTAAAGTGTTATTGACTGCAAATAGACGTTGATTAACTATTTTTAAAAATTCACATTCAAATTCTTTTAACAATTTTGATAAAATAATATAATTATGAATTATCATGTAAATGATTTTATGATGTGGATGACGTAATGATCCTCGATCTAGGTTCCTTATTAAAATATATTTTTCACTGAAATCTAAGGATTTGTTTATTGTCAATTTAGCTTCACAGAAAGAACAATTGATTTTATTTAAAACTGAAAACACACAATATCCAGAAATGTAAGTCAGAATTGGCAAAATATCTTGTACCTTTTCAAAATCAGTATCATTAACAGAAACAATTAAAGAGGTAAAAAAACTTTCTTTCAAATTATCATTTGACATATTTAAATCACTATAATCAATGGCCTGAAATTTTAATAATGGCATTAAATTTTGCATTCTTATTTTTGATTCATTTTCAAATAACTGGGCTATTGTAATGTTATAATTTGAACCAGAATATTGCCTATATTTACCAAACCTGTCTTCTAAGGGATCTGTTTGGAATTTGCCTGTCAACAAGTACTTAAAATTTAATTCCTCAACACAATACTGTGTTATATTTAACATTGCGTTTAATGTTTGGGTAATAGCTTCATGGGTTTCTTTACTTAGACGGCCAGTATCCATTTTTAATATTTTCCATGTATCTAACCACTCTATCATATTCTCGATAAATTGTATTTTAATGTCATTATCTGAAAAGGTCAATGGCTCCTGAAATTTGTTCCTCTTGTGAAATCCCTTATCAGGGCTTCTTACATTAAAAATGTCCCACCACTTTGCTATAATTTTAATGTAATTTGCTGTTCCCTCATAATTCTCCAAATTATGTTTTTTCCCAAGTATCATTAAACCTTCAGCAAGGTTTTCATTAAAAATTTGAATAGCCAGTTTGACATTTTGCCTTTCTAAGTTTGTGGGATATAAGCTTTTTATTGTTAAACTATATCCATACTTCACAAAATTGTGAGATTCTATTTCATACATTTTTTTAAGAGTTTTCATTGATGCAGTGCATATGTTATTTTTATCTGCAGGAGTATTATTATCATCAAACCATTTGGGATAATACATATTTTTTTCAAAATTTTTTTGATTCAGCCAATTATTTCTTATACATTTCAGCAAGTGAACAGAATCAATCATAAAAAATAATGGCCTATTAGGATCAACAGGATGAGGGTACACATAATTATGAGTATTGTTTTTAGAAAAATATGACATGGCCTTTTTGTTTATAGAATTGTTATCACTAATTACACAGAAAACATTAAAACCTATATTTTCTAACCCACACACAATTTTTACTATATATGCGTAAAGTGTGTTTGCATCTAACGTATTAACTGGTAGAATATGTACAACATCTTTATAGTTAGAGCAAGCACTTTGAATCATAAAAACATAAGCAGATTTTGCTGCAGCTTTACAGTCAAATGAAACTCCAATAACATTCCCACCCTTATAATCAAAAAGGGCTTTAAATGAATTTCATCCATCAGTAAAATCACATGCTTTTCATAATCTTTTAAATATGCAGCTTTCTGTTTTATGTAATTTAAAAAATTATCATCAGTTTGTTCAGTCATTGGACTTAAATTATATTTTAAAATTAAACGTTTTATTGTGCTAGGGTGTGGGATTATAACATTACAACTACTACGCAAAAAATGATATGAATGGGGAGATATGGAATATAAAAGTGTGTAAAAAATTAAACTTTCAGAATTGTAAGCTCTTTGGTTGATACTTACATTCATTAACTCAATTTGTTCAATTAAAAATGTTAACATATGTTTTTTCTCATCAAAATCTTTTTTTATATCTGTCAGTATGTCAATAACAATATCTAACCTTAATTCCTTATTACCAACATTAGAAGAATTATCTGATTTTTTCAACAGATCTAATATATCAAATATTACTTTTAAATCAGAAACAATACAAGGAAAGTTATACTGACCTATTTTGCTCAACTTTGTATTTTTATAAAACACTGATACAGATAAATCCTTATCAACACAAACAGAATAAGTTATTTGCGGATTTGGCAACTCAATATGTGCAAAAATAATATTGTTCTTCATATCCACAAATGTCCAGTAGTTGTGCAGTTCATTTTCTGATACACAAATTGAAAGTTCGGCTAAAGAATTGAAATTAAATTTCAATTTTTCAACTTCAGCAAATTCCAAGCTCTCTTTAATAGCTTTAGACAACACCTCTTCTTCTTTCCTAACAAGTGGAGAGACAGTACTTTAGTATATTACAAATAAAACAGTTTTTTTTTATATGCATTAAAAATAATTATCTGCATAGAAATTCAGTACATTTTAAGCTGTTTTTCTCAAGACTACATTAAGAAAAGAAAAAAAACATATTTAATATAAATGTATTTCAATATATAATTGAAATTGTAAATTCTAAAAAAAATTTTTAATATATATTTTGCATATTTACCTTAAATTTTTTTCATCTCTACTTTCACGGTATGTTATTTGATTTGTCAAATAAGATGGACATCCGGGAAATATGCATGGAATTGCTCCTTCTCGCAATCTTGGTTTTTCTAGCTTAACATAGACTGTTTCACCATTTGTTGAATTCCAAAAGTCTGTGACTCTTTGAATATCAGTTTCAGTAAAATGCAATTCACAGACCTGAAAATAAAACAAAGCTACATCGTGAAATTTGCTGGAAATATATAAAATATTTATGGACCAGCTACATTTTAATAATAATTTTTAATAACATATCACAATTGTAAATTCACAATAATAGAAAGCATAAGCTGATTTATAATTTTTCTAGAAGGAAAAAAATATTTTAATTAAAAATTTATTTATTCCTAGAGAACTTACTACTCTTAATGAGATTTTTAATTAAAATTCTTCATTCTTATATGGTTATAGCAACATTATTATTTTTGCAATACATTTATTATTCTTTATTTACTGTTCATTATTATATTTACAGAAATTACTCAAATATAAGTTATATTATAAATAATCTGGTTGTTAAGTCCTGATTTAATCTTACATAAACTTAAGCTACAAAATATTTAATAACAATAATAGAGATTACTTACCCGAGAATTCTTGTTCACAATCAGGTTCTTTCGAGGAATACTTTGAATCCACTTTTTTAGTAACGATTCGTTAGTTGGAAAAGAGAAAATGGAAACTTTTTTATCTTCAGAGTCATAATTTCCATTGCAGAAAGGTACAATACATTTGTACGGCATTGTCAGAAATATTACTGCAGTAATTAAAGATTTAATTCTCAAAATTGTCAAAGCACGGACAAAGAAACATTCAAATCTGGAGCGAACAAAGAATACTGAATTCCGCCAACATTACGCCAACACGCACATTCGTGCCAACACCCCCTTGTTCGTGCCCGTTATACGCATATCTCGCTTTTGTGTTTGGCGACGGAATGACTTGGAAAAGTACATATCGATACGCGATAAGTTGCAGTTTCTGGTCAGAGTAACAAAGCGGCGTCAGCCTACTCTCACTACGTCATCACATTTTCTGGCAAACCGTGCTCAGGCCTTCTCTGTTTAGGGGGTGTTGGCCAAAGCCGGTTTTCGAGTAGGGATGCGACATCGATGTCGATGTTTTCAAAACATCGATGTTTTGATAAAAACATCGATGTTTTAAATATCGATTTATTGAAGTCGATGTTTTTTTAACATCGATGTTTTGTGCTCGATGTTTTACGTTGTCTCGATGTTTTTTTTTTAATGAAAAAGTACCGTAATTAAAAAAATTTACCACGTAGCATAATTTTCACACTCAGTAAATGTAAGTTTGAATTCTGAAAAGGACGAATACAAAATTGGGAATGATTCCTTAGCAAATAGACAAATGGCAATTAACAACCAACGAACCAATCAGAGCGCTTGGAGAACTTTCCATGGGGTTTTATTTTACAAATAGTATATACACGAGTGCATCCATTTAAGTCTTTGTTTTGTGCTGGTTTTATATAAGTTGACGTTAATATTATTAGTAAGATGTCTCCCAAAAGTACCATTTGGAAATATTTTTACAAAACCTCTGACAAATTGGCGAAATGCAGTATTTGCCTCAAGTCCCTCAAAACTTCTGGCAATACCACGAATTTATGTGGACATTTGAAGGCAAAACATGGCGGTATTTACAACGAGAATTTTGAGTCATCAATGTAGCCCAAAGCAACCAAGTTTTTGTCATTTGTGCCTGCCCAATCAGAGAGTAAAATTAAATCACCCCCTCCCCCCACGACTAACGGAAGTAACATTAATGTTAGAGATTACTAAACAAATTTTAAAACATCGATGTTCTAAAACATCGATGTTTAAAAATATCGATGGTTTTTGGGCGATGTTTTATTAGCATCGATGCTTTAATATTGAATATCGATGTTTCCAAACATCGATGTTTTGTTATCGATGTCGCATCACTATTTTCGAGCAGATCTAGAATCGCACGAACGAACGGATGTCGCAGCAGGCGATCGAACGCACATCAATGGACACAAAACATGAAGAACCACCTGTGAGTAATCCCTCAATAAATATCTCTCTCCATCTTTGTAAAACATTATGTCACATCGAAGTTATTTAAGTGATATTTCTTATGACCCATTGTAATTAAATAAAGTGCTGTCATTTATATGTATCTGATGCTTCTCCTGTCTTATTTAGCACGTGGCTTGAATCGAAATCTATTTTCAACTATATAATATAAGATTGATAATTAGGATAATTTTATAATTATTTATAAGTTCAGGAGGCGTTGTATCAATACTAATACACAAATTATACTGAACACATCATTGCCAAATGTTGAAAATTATAATATCAAGAATAGAGAAATACACTGTAAAAAAATACTATTGAACCCAATAAAAAGAAATATGGTTAATCAACAACGCGAAATAAACAATTTCCGTCAGGTTTATTTCTATGTATCACAAACATAAATAAAAATAAAAATGGCAGAGGGAGAAATAGAGAGATTCCTTAGAATAAACGAATGTATGGGGCCTCGTGCTTAGTATCTAAAGCCAGATTAAACATGGCACTGAGCATGCGTAGATACAAATTAATGTGTTTATACGGCCTCGTGCTTCGTGAGTATCTAAAGCCAGATTTAAACATGTCACTGAGCATACGCAGAAAGCACGTTTTTAAACGTAAATTATCGCTAATTAATAGAAATTGCAGTAACAAAAACTAAATTTGACACATCTATTGATTAAAATCTTTCGTTTAAGACCAAAATGAAGTAAATTGGTGCAGTAGATTTTTTCTCACAGACTGCCCAAAGAATCTGCCTAGCAACTTATAGATATATAAGTTGCTAGGCAGAGTCTCTGCTTCTCATGGAATTCATATCTACGTTTTACGGAATTGTACTAAAATACACTTTAATTAGCGTAACTCCACAATTATTTCGCGGAATACACCTTTCAAAACGCCGTCCTGAAGATTTAAAACACTCATACGTAATACTGCAGGGGATAAAATGACTGGGATAGCTCAGGCGATACGGGTAACTGTATTTTTAAGAAAAATAAAGACAAATTTTCATTTTCTTAAAACATGCTATAGAGATTTTAGAATCAAATAACATTTTTTTTTTTTTTTTTTTTTTAAATGCGGAGGCACTTGTCGCGAAGGCATTCACCTATAACTCACCGCAGTTTTGCTGGCCATTTTATTATGGGGGCGCCATATAGGCAGACCAGCATTGCCCCCTATGAAGGGGCGACACACACGGAGGCGTTTTAGTGGCGCTTCGCCAGGATTCGATCTGAGCACCCTCAGCACCGAAAACCAGCGCGCTGTACCACAAGGCCGCCACGGCCCTGTATCAAATAACATAAACCACATGTTTTTAGATGATTACAATAAACCACATGTTTTTAGATGATTACAATTCCAGTTACATTTTTCTGCTGTACTGGCTAAGCACCCATCTATATACCGCTATTTTAAGGCAACTGATTTGGAATTTAATGGAATTTTCTCCCATTAGTCAAAACATACTGCAATTCTTAAAAAAAAATTTTTTTAGTAAAGAGCTAAGTTTTACAGATGAGTGAATTTTTTAAACTCTTTTCAATACCGCATAGAAATACGATCTTCAAAATTTTAATCAGTTTATTTTATATATTGTAAACGATTGCAGAAAGAATAAATTTTGATATGTATTAGGGCTAAAGGATGTTTAAATCATAATTGCCCATGTATGACCATTTTGCTAAAAAATGTTAATATCACCGTACACAAAAAAACATCGGTCTGTTAAACGTTTTATGTCATTAGAATGCGCAGTACGTGGAAGAATTTTAGCTGTGAAATTTGCCGAGCCACAGTCAGGGCCCGATTTACAAAATTCTTGACTATAGGCACAACTCGGGATGGAGGCCCCCTAACATTGATGTGAGCGTAAAATTTCCAAAATTGACACACAAAAATAAAATAATCATGAATCATTGTGAAAGTACCATTTTACCAAGAATTGGCTATTTGGGGCGTAGAAGCCTAGAATATTATCAAATAACAAATAGCAATACAACACATTAACTTCATCATTAAAACACCAGTACAATGCAACCAGAAAAACTTATTTATTCCTTATATACACTATAACATACATGTGATGAACCAATCAGTCAAATTTGAAAGGATACATAAAAAAATTGCTATTCAAAAAGGTTAAATAAAAAAAAATTGAATTGGGAATTTTTTCTTTTAAAATAAAATTTTTTGGGGGCCCCCAACATTCGAGGGCCCCTAGGCCCGGGCCTACCGGGCCTGATGGAAAATCAGGGCCTGGCCACAGTTACACTTTGAGTTACATAATACACTGTAGAGAATGGAAAAAACTGAAAATTTAACAAAATGAACCGCATGAAATTTTCAAAGTTTTAATCAGTTTATTTTATATTTTAAGACCACTTAAAGATAGAATAAATATTGATATGTAAAAAGGATTTCTAAAATTCCTTGCGAGATTTCTCAATGAAATTTTGTAGAGTATTCCTTTATAAATTTTGCATTAAACCTTTCTCGTGATTTTTAACTTGGAGAGAAATATGAATATATTTCCTCAAGATAATACTCCACTTAAAAAAAATCTTTTTGCACTTACCAATGATGATCAATTTTATAAGTAAAAGTTTATGAATACAGAAGAGCAATTACTTTGAGACCTCTCAAATGTACAAATGTGAAAAATATGTGTAATTACGGCTCGAAAAATATACCCAACACTAAACATGCATGAAATTTTTAATTTAAATGTGTACGAAAATAAAATTTCAAATTGCCCAAGTGTTCTCTATTTGTAAAATGATATTTATATACACTGCTGGCCACTGTAAATGCAACACCCTGAAGGAAATATGCAAATAACATGAAATTTACAACATGCATTAGCGGAGGTGAGATATGCAAATGATTAGAATTTCAGCGCAGACGCACATCACGCGCGCCTGTGGCGCAACTTCAAAGCGCTATTTAAGGTTTGGAGATTTCGACGATTTCAAGTTCGGCAATTGTGTTTTTATAGTGTTTTTTTCAAAAAAACTATCAATTATGCCTCGTCGAAAACAGCGATCATCTTTTGATCAAGTATCCGAGTTCGACAGAGGAAGGATAGTGGCCGACCGAGATTGTGGATTATCTTTCAGGGAAATCGGTAGTCGTGTTGGACGAAACCAAACAACTGTAATGCGGATATGTGATCGTTGGATGCAGGAGGGTACGACGGACCGGCGTGTTCGATCGCATCCACCTCAGCGCACCACTTCACGTGATGACAGGCAAATTGTGCGCATGGCAGTGACGGATCGCTCAGTCACATCACGAACCATAGCACAGCACATGCAGTCTGTAACGCATCATCCAGTGTCTGCGCGTACCATTCGACGCCGTTTACAGCAGAGTGGTCTGTCCGCAAGACGTCCATTGCTTTGTCTACCCTTGACGCAGAACCACAGACGTCTCCGCCGCCAATGGTGCGATGACAGGAGGATGTGGATGGCAGAATGGAATGAAATTGTCTTTACTGACGAGTCACGCTTCTGTCTGTAACACCACGATGGTCGCATTCGAGTCTGGAGACACCGTGAAGATAGGATGCTGAACAGTTGCGTTATGAACCGCCACACTGGTCCTGCACCAGGTATTATGGTATGGGGCGGTATTGGATATCACTCTCGCACACCTCTAGTACGCATTGCCGGTACTTTAAACAGCCAGCGCTACATCTCCAAGGTGTTGGAGCCAGTTATCCTTCCTTACCTTCAGGGCTTGCCCACAGCCATATTTCAACAGGATAATGCGCGACCACACTTGGCACGCATTGTCCAACGGTTCTTCGTCAATCGCCAGATTGAATTGCTTCCCTGGCCGCCTCGCTCTCCGGATTTTTCGCCAATAGAAAACATGTGGTCCACGGTTGCTCTACGATTGACCCAGATTCCATCCCCAGCTGCCACAGCAGATCAACTTTGGCAACGTGTGGAAGCTGCTTGGTCTGCTGTACCCCAAGAACTCATCCAATGTCTCTCTGAATCAATGCTGAGGCGTGTGGCAGCGGTGATCTTCAACAATGGCGGCTACTCTGGCTACTGATTTTGGCAGGAACCACACTTCACAGAAGTCTATAAATTTAATCATTTGATACTTGGTCAACATGTTATCTACAAAATAAATTTTGTTGTGATATCTCTTGTCTTTCTTGGTGTTGCAATTTGGGTGGCCAGCAGTGTAAAAATAGATTTGAGGCAAAAAATCTTAACTAAATGCGTCAAACCAAATGCAAAAAATACGATAACATTTAAACTCATTAAAAAACAAATTGTCTTATAAAAAACTATGAATAAATCAATAACATCCAGATAAAGTTTTAATATACCGATAACATGGGAGTTTTAAATAATGAATTCCAGTCAATAGTTATGAGACTTATATTTGAGTGGCATAGGTTCAAAACTAGCAATCTCCATCAGAACCCCCCTTTTTTTTGGTTTCGGTAAAGGGCAAAGATCTGCCCTTTAGATCTGTCTTATGAATTTTTAAAGAGATAAATCTGAAATTACCTTCTGAAAAATGTCCACATTATTCTTTTATTAGTGAGCCATTTTTCAAAAATTTTCGTTTTAAACTGATTGAAATAATATTAAAAGTATTCTCAACTTAATTTTGAAAAAAAAATGGAGGTTGCTAGTTTAGATCTTACACCACTCATTATAACTGCCATCCTCGGTTTATTTTAAAATGGCCATCATTACTCTCAAAAATTATACTGTGTGTTGTGAGAGAATCTAATTATGGATTACGCCTCACGTATATCAATTTTTATTTTATGACCTTCGACACAAGATATTCTTGCTTATTTTTTCAACAGTACTCATATTTCTATCCTTAACATATCAAATAGTTGCATACAAATCCATAATCATTCATTGTCAGCAGTCGAGCATCTCCTCAACTAATTTTGTCTAGCGATAGATAAGCCTTGTTCAGATTGCTTTTGTTACGTAGCGTTGCGTTTTTCCTTTGATGCCGAGATTTTTGGCATGATCTGTGATTGGTTTTAACACCACGTACCCATTGTGTTGAGCTCTGTGACTGGTTATGATTTTTAGAGCTGATGCTGCGCAACGAATTAAGATACACACACATACACACACACACACACACATATATGTATATATATATATATATATATATATATATTCATATACAGTGGAACCTCGATATAATCGAATTCCTTGATATACCGAAGTCTCTCCATTCCCCTTGAACCTGCATAACACTCCCACATTATTATTAAATCGAACCTCGGTATATCGAAGTCCTCGATAAATCGAATTTTTCTCGTTCCCCTCGAGGTTCCACTATATACAGGGTGGTCACAAAAAAACTTTTCCGATATATGGACCTCTAGCACCCGTTCCGTTCAACCGATCGAGCTGAGATTTCAGATATAGTTTTTTAGAGGTATGAGCTCGGGATTTTGAGAACAGCAACAAAGTGGCGCTCACGGTTACGGTTATAGGTACAGAAACGCCAAATTTTCGAACGGCAACGCTCACTATTTCCCATCTCAAAATGCTCGGCGCATGCGAAAATCCTAAATAGCGTTGGACCGATACGTGAATCACAAAAACGGACGCGTTATGCACTAACAAAAACCGGCTTTGCGAACGGCCAACAGAAACACGATATGGGCGCACGAAGGAAATTTGCATATGACGGCGGCAAGACACCAATCACTGATGACAGCACAGGTCGGACAAAAGAAAACTTTTATTTGGATTACACATTTTCCACATAGATGCCATCATCTTGTTTTTGTTGGCCGTTCACAGAGCTGTTTTTTGTGCGTGCATAACACGTCCGTTTTTTGTGATACACGTACCGTTCCAACACTCTTTGGGGTTTCTGCATGCGCTGAGCATTTTGCGACGGGAAAAAGTGGGCGTTGCCGTTCGGAAATTTCGAGTTTCTATACCTATAACCGTAAACGTGAGCGCTACTTTGTTGCCGTTCACAGAATCCCGAGCTCATACCTCTAAATAACTATATCTGAAATCTTATCTCGACCGGTTGAACGGAACAGCCGCTAGAGGTCCATATACCGGCAAAGTTTCTTTTATGACCACCCTATATATATACAAGTGGTTATAAAAATACTGGAAACATTGAGGAATAACATTAAATTCTTTATTAATATGGCATAGGACCATCTATGGCATTTAAGACCACCTGAATTCACTTAGGAATTGAATTATGCAAGTCATGAATCGTGGTTAAGTGAATATTATACCATTCTTTATGGATAAATCGTCAATGTTCCGGTAGAGATACTTTTGGTGGATATCGATTCCTGACTCTATTCTCTAAAGCAGACCACGGCAGTTCGATGATATTGAGGTTTAGGGACTGTGACGGCCTGATAAGATTTTTGACATGATCTTTATGTTCCTCGAACCATGACCTGACACGTCTAGCTGTATGGATCGGAGCATTATCATCATGGAGAAAGCCATCTCCTGCAGGAAACAATTTTTGCACCATAGGATGGATCTGGTCGGCTAAAAGTTCGACATAGTCCTTCCCAGTCAATCTCCCTTTCAGGGTTACAGTAGATCCCTTTTGAAAACCATGAGATGGCCGCTGAAACCCTGAGAAATATCCCTCCATGTTTTACAGCTGGCATGAGACAAGCATGATGACACGTTTGTGTAGGTGTTCTTCAGACATTCGCACGTCCTGTTGAGGGGAACAAAGGGAACAATGATCCGTCTAACCAAATGGCATATTTCGACGTATCACTCGACCAGGATTTGTGCTCGTGGCACCACTGTAGAGGACGTTTTGTATTCACATGTGTTACAAGTGACTTGGGAATTACTATTCTGCCGTAAATGTTTTGTTTGTGAAGTTTTTTCTTACCTGTAATGACTGATACTGGAGCCTGCAGATTCAGATGGAGTCACTTTGGCTACAGTTGTCTTCTGTTTTGATATCACAATCCGCTTCAACACCCGTTAGTCTCTTTCACTTAGCTTTCCCTTTCGTCCACTATTCTGTTTCACAAAGGATGTCTTAAAGTGCACTCTGTATGCCGTCATGACTTCCGATATCATAGCTCGGTAAACACCCCAAACCATGGGGGATGTTGTAACAGATACTCCAATTAGACGCGTTTCAACAATTTGCCCTCTCTGCACGGTCTAAAAGGTTTGAGATCATACGCTATCCCCCAAAGAGCCTGATGCCCATAGTTTCATTACTGGTACCTTACAGTAAATTAATGTATACACTATACTGTATAAAAAATATTGGTCCCTAGGCTTGTTTTTCAAGGAATACGAAGCACTTTCATAAACACCACTAATATTGATATGTGTTTCCATTATTTTGATAACCACCCGTATATATATATATATATATATGTATCCTGAAAGGTATGTGAATCGGAAGCTATATGGACAAGGCTATGGGGCTCCAACTGAGACCCTCCGATTAGCATGCAGACGGTCTTGCTAATTTAAAGTACGCTGACGATGCGCGGAATTTTATTTAGACTGATACCGTTTGCCATGTCTAAAAAAAATAAAATTTAAAAGATAATACATTACGAAAAGACATTTCGACGTAATACTACATATTTTCGTTAATTTGAATTCAAAGGAACATGCAAATGATTCGAATTATATGAAGTTCCAAAAAATACCGGAAATAATATCGTTAAAAATCGTAATGAACATATTTTGAATTCCACAATAAATTGAAAAGGGGTGGATACATGTTTCGAACTAATTAATTGTTTATCATCGAGCCGAGGAGCATTGGTGTGATTGTAGCTATGAACAATTAACCAATGAACAACAAGTGCCAAAACAGTCATTTGAATTATTCTTCGAGATTTGGTTTCGGTCGCCAGGATGCATGAAAAATAAAGACTTGAAAAGTTGAATAAAAGTAAACAGTGCTTTAAACATAATTTAGTAAAAGTAAGAATATATAATTTTTACTAGCTTCATAAATAACAATATTTGTTTTTTTTCTTTCTAAACTTCTTAAAATCCTTTTTGACATTGGTTCGAATGATTTTGGAGAACTGCGGTCATCTTTCGCAACCCAGAGGCTAAACAGACCGAAACAAACATTTTAACTGTACAAAAAAACTTCGGTCTGTGTACTTAATAATTTAAGTATGCAGACAGTTAAATATTTCTATTTATTAAATTACATATTATCACCATTAAAATTTTTATGTATGTTTTGTTACAACTTCTGGCTTTTAATAAAATGTGTAAGAATTTTTGCAGAAACCTCAATGGATCCCGAAAAACGAAAAAATTAACTCTCCATACTGTTACCGAAATTCTTCTCGAAACAAATCATCTGTTGACAAGGGAAATTATACTACGCTGAGAAAAATTTCATCACGTAACATCTCTCCCTTGAAGCCAAATTACGCCAATGTGTGTGTCCGCTGGGTCGCGGCGGAGTGTTGTTCTGCGTAGTGTAGCGCTACATCAAATACAGCCGCCTCGTCTGAGTGGGATACCCTCTGCTCCCTGTCACCGTCTGCTTCACCTTCGATCTCGTCTGAGACGTTGATAGGTTCTTTTAAAACCATTTCAACAATTTGCTGATCGTCTAAAATCTTACACTCTACTGTACTGTACTAGGCAGCGTTCCGCTGTCTTATCACCCATTTCGTCCCGAGATTTGGTAATGTTTAGACAGACCTTATAAAATAAACTGTGTAATCCCACGTAATATGTAATATTTATACACTCAGTGACAAAAAAATTAGCGCACCAAGAAATAATTGCGGGATCGTAACGAAACTTGCAATGAAGGTACATGTCGGGGAGATATGCAAATGATTAGAAATGCAGCGTGATTGCGCATTACGTATAGCCGGTAGAGGGCGTTGAACATCGTACTCTGTGGAGTATAAAACAGGTAACCAAAGCTTGTTTGAGTGTGCTGAATCATTTACAAAGGAAGAGCTGAGATAGACATGAAATTACTCCGTGATCGAAGACAATATAAGCAGTTGTCGCAGTTTGAGAGGGGGAGAATCGTCGGGATGAGGGAAGCTGGGTGGTCAGCTAGGCGAGTAGCTCGTCAATTAGGCCGCTCTGATTGTGTTGTGAGGAGGTTGTAAGGACTTCGCCTAAAACCAAGACTGACAGCCTTTAATATTTACAAAATGCTTTATTGGCATTCGAGAATAAATATAGGCTCTATACAATAATTACAAAGTAAACATTATCTAAGGATAATTCGCGGGTTCAGGATATCGTGAGAGGAACGCGGCAGGCTCTCCGTCTCTGGCACACGTCCGACGACGAGGGTTGTTCACACCTGTAAAAAAAGTCAACTGCCCCCATTTACATCAAGGTGGCGACTATATATCCTCACAAAAATCTGTGGGTGGTTGAAGCGGGCTCTCTTTGAATTCCTTTCTGTAGACCGTCTTCAAACCATTCCGCGTCTTCCGCTAAAGGCTAAATGATTATCCTCGGGACAGGCTTTGTCTGCAAGGAGGGGGATTTCTTACAGAAGACGGCTTCCTAATTGTCCGATGGCGACGCGGCGTCTGCCACAACTTGGTGACAAAGCGACTGTCACCGATGAATACGGTAGGTTGATAATGGACGTCTTGCCGTTAGGCCCTCTCAGGAATTCCGGGTGTGAAAGAGGCGCAAAGTCATTACAGACTAAATTCCTCCCCTCCCCAGATGCTTTTCTGCAGAAAGTTTTCACCTGCAAAAAACAGAACAAAAACATGGTCCTTCTCAGGACAATTTCAATTATAAAACTTTTCCCGAAGGCAAATGCACGCCCAATTGACATTACGAGTAGACCGTTAATTTTGATCAAACTCTGGCTTTACCTTCATGAAAGAAAATTTTTAACTGTACTTCAAAGTATCATTTAAAAAGCACATCAAAAGGAATTTATAATTAAAATTTACGCACTTTAAAATCTCTATTTAGAGAACATGCCGTAGCAAAGAAGTTATAAAAATTACACAATAATATAACAAGTCATGGCAAAAAATTTAAATAAATTCGTATACTAATACATGTCATATCAAAAAAAATTTAAATTCATAGAACACTAGTACATACACATGACACTACATAAAAAACATTATAACTAGTAAATCACTCAACTGGGATCCCATAATTTACCTTAATTGTGATCACATGACACAAATAAATTCTCAAATCGATATTAAACACAGTTACAATGAAACAACTTTACACAAATAAAATTAAATACAAATCCAAAATGGATACCTAAACTTCATACAGAACATATCATCACGGTTACTAATACACATGAAAATTTTAAATTTCTTACTTATTTTTATAATACATTTAACACTTATCGTCATAAAAACAACTTAATACTCGGCATTCCGTAGATCTTGGATCAGGGAAATTAATTCGTTCACGATTACCTGTGATCCAATCTTTTCCATTTAAGTGGACAGCCATCAGTGACCTAAATTTAAATATTCATTTTATCCTACTATAGGATTCACAATCGATTTAGGGTCTAATTTTTCAGTACTGACTGACATAAAATTATAACATAATAGCTCATTGGCTCATTCCTTATCCAAAAAAAACTCACAAACTTCACATTCCTGTTAATCACTTTGTTTCTTTGACAACACTTACATTTATCTGTTGTCGTAACAACTCTTCAGACAAAACTTATCGATTTCACAATAAATCATTCAATTGCGGTATTCAAACACCGTACGGAGTGCATTTTGACTCCAATTACTACCTTCTTAGGTATACACAAAACATACACATTTGCATTTAAAAGTTAGCCATCACCTTTCTGAGGCATTCTACTGGCTTATGCAACAAACAAAACAGAACATAAAATGTTACAATTGAACATTAATTAAAACCTATCTGAGGCATTCCAACACGGCATACATAAAACCGTCATATGGCGTTTGCCACTACAAAACCGTTATATTATGATAACGTCAAAGGAATTTCACCTGAATTTTCCTTTAAAGCAAAACTCAACTTCTATGGTCGAGCCGTTCAAATTTACAAACAATTACATGTTACACTTCATAAAAAAAAACATTACTCAAACGAATACACATTAATTTCTGGTCACATTTTTACACTGAAACTACAATTAATCAACATACTTATAATATACATTTAAACTTTTACGACTAAACTTCGGCTTAGCCTGGTGTTCGGCGGGAATTAACAGTGTTAAGACGTTTCTTATTATTCTTAACATTAGGGCATTTCAGCTTTTGACATTTGTCACAAGCCGACACGTAATCATTTATGTCTAAGTGACAATATGGCCAGTAAAAATACTGAGTTAATGATTCTTTCATCTTAGCAACGCCTAAATGAACATTAGTTTGTTCGTGGCAGAGTCTTTTTAATTTCTCTCGATACTTTCGAGGCACAATAAGCAGTTTTCTAGTGGTTCCATCGTTATTTTTTTTCTGGTAAAATAACATCTCTTTTACCACTACGTACTTATTTTCTTCGGGCGTCTTCTTTTTCGCTCTATCAAAAATTACTTTTAATTCTTCGTCCTCACTTTGTGCAACTCTAAATTCTTCGGGTGAAGTCTTTAATAAGTCGGGAGTAATTATTTGTTTCTCCTGGAGAGGCAAGATAGTCGCGCTCTCTTCCGAAGTGATTTCTTCTACCGCTTCTGATCCGGGAATCACTTGCTCTATTCTCGTTATTTCATCTCCCGTGTCTCGTCTTTCTCTATCAAATTTTAGTTTTTCGGCCCGAGTTTGCACAGTACTTTTCACCGGAACTTCAACATTCCTGTTGATCTTCTCAAGCAAGGCTGCCGTTTTATTTCCTAACAAATAGTGTTTCTGCTCGAATTCCGTATTGCTGACAGCTGCTCTAGTTCTGGTGTGGCCCCATTCACATTTTAAATCGACCTCTGCTATAGGTAAGCAAACGGATGAATCTAACACAGGTGCACTGACATAAACGTGCTCTCCTGTGTACATATGGGGTTGTACCAAATTTTTAGAAATCAGATCAATGCTCGCTCCTGTGTCTCTCAGAATAGACGTAGATTTTCCATTAACGACTCCCTGACTGATATATGGAGTCATCACGCCACTCGAGTCTCCTCCACTAGTTTCTGTTGCCGCGATAATTTCCGTCTCTTTAAGTTTAGGGCACTGTGGTCTCAGATGGTCATAAGAACCACACTCGTAGCAACGGAGCTGTTTTCTTTTCTCAAAAATTCTTTCCTTGTTTTGTCCACTAGAAGCTTCTTTTTCCACATCTTTTTTTTCTTTCTTCTCTTCCTTAAGATTATGGTTATTTTTAAATGGCTTATTAATTTTATCTGTGGACTTTCGATCCTTTGGGAATTCTCTTGTTCGGAAACTGTCTTGCAAGCTTTCATACTTATCTATTTTTTCCGCTAATTCTAAAGGAGTATTAATCTGCATCCACTGCTCCAAAAAATGATCTTTTATATCGGCAGGTACCCGTCTCTTCATCTGTTCCGTTATGTGTAGGTCTCTCAGTTTCTTAAATGTAGTGATTTCTAAATCTGCTATCCATTCATCATAATAGCCACTAAGCTCATGGGCATAATTCCTCCATGACTTATCTGCGAGTTTAGGATGGCGATAAAACAGTTGTTTTAATTTTTCTGTATTCATCCTAAATCTCTGGAGAATCATCTCTTTGACGTAGTCATAATCTTTGGCCTGTTCTGGCGATTCTCTGGCCATCATGTTGGAAATTTCTGGGGTTAGTACCCCTAACAAATATGGCACCCAATCTTCTTTAGGGACTCCCGCCATCTCTGCTCTCCTCTCGAAATTTATTAGGTACAGGCCCATTTCGTCCCGTTTCTCGTCAAATTTCTGTATGGTTTTAAGGAGCTGAATGTTCTGAGTTGCGTCTGCATCTCTGTCCCTCCCATTTCGGGCTCTATTGTCTCCATTAATTCCTAATTCCAGTCTCCTTATTTCGAGAGTAAGTTGGTCTTGACGAATTTTGTCTTCTCTTTCTCTCTCTCTCTCTTCTCGTTTCGCTTCTTCTTGGCGAATTCTCTCTTCAAGTTCCTTTCTATCTTCAATAATACGCTCTAGTGCGAGTCTAGCGTCTTCTTCGACGTAATTTTCGTTTTCTGTAATGATCTTCTTAATTTCGAAAATCTTAAGCGTATCGTCAGCTAGTCCTCCTAACTCTTCTAAAAGTTCTAAAAGGTCCCTTTTCTTACCCTTATTTAAAAAGGACATTTTTCTAATTTTAGGGTTTCTAATTTAGGGTTATTATTAATTATTTATGATAAACAATAAAATTATCCCTCAGCTACTAGCTATACCTTCCGACGGTATGTGTCCTAACCGGAACTAACAAGTTCAAAACTGATCAATTTTAGACCGAACTATAATTTTAGCCCTTATGAACACCAAACTAGCACCGCACAATATAAACATTCACAATTTACTCAATACCTATCAAATCAAAATACCGAACTCTTACACAGAATACACATAAACAGAATTCTCAAATTAATCAACGCTCTATATAGATTTCCCACACAGTAATACACAAATACTAAATTATCACTGTTAATATCCAAGCATAAGAAACTTAAATATATCTGTTACTATTAAAAGAAAAAAAATTCTAAATAAACACTGTTATTATCAAAAGCAAAAAAAAATTCACTTTCTTTAAAAATAGAGAAAAACATACAGTATTTGCAATTAACAAAACACAGAAATTGGCTAAACTTATTGCAATTCCTAACAAACAAAATATTGGTTCTTTACTTGAACACTAACTGGTTACTCATTCATATACCATAAAAACACACAGAAATTGGTTTTACTTATCACAATTCCTAAAACAATAGTTCCTACTTAGAACTTCAAATGGTTAACTCATACACCATTCAAACACAGAAATTGATTTAAATCATCCAAATTTCTAATATAAAATATCAGTTCTTAATACGAACTCTAAATGGCTACTTATACATATACCATTTAAAAAAACACAGAAATTGATTTAATTCATCAAAATTTCTAAAATAAAATATCAGTTCTTAATACGAACTCTAAATGGTTAACTTGTACATATACCATTTAAAAAAAACCACAGAAATTGATTTAATTCATCAAAATTTCTAAAATATTAGTTCTTAATGCGAACTCTAAATGGCTACTTATAAATATACCATTTAAAAACACAATAAAATAATTTTACTTATTGCATTTATACAAAACCATTATTTAGTTTTTAAATCAAAGCCAGAATCTGATAAAAAGAATCGGCCTACCTGTAATCCTTTCGTTCATCACTGATATCCTATCGTAACTTCTGACACCATTTAATAACAGTCTGTAAGGACTTCGCCTAAAACCAAGACTGGCAGCCTTTAATATTTACAAAATGCTTTATTGGCATTCGAGAATAAATATAGGCTCTATACAATAATTACAAAGTAAACATTATCTAAGGATAATTCGCGGGTTCAGGATATCGTGAGAGGAACGCGGCAGGCTCTCCGTCTCTGGCACACGTCCGACGACGAGGGTTGTTCACACCTGTAAAAAAAGTCAACTGCCCCCATTTACATCAAGGTGGCGACTATATATCCTCACAAAAATCTGTGGGTGGTTGAAGCGGGCTCTCTTTGAATTCCTTTCTGTAGACCGTCTTCAAACCATTCCGCGTCTTCCGCTAAAGGCTAAATGATTATCCTCGGGACAGGCTTTGTCTGCAAGGAGGGGGATTTCTTACAGAAGACGGCTTCCTAATTGTCCGATGGCGACGCGGCGTCTGCCACAACTTGGTGACAAAGCGACTGTCACTGATGAATACGGTAGGTTGATAATGGACGTCTTGCCGTTAGGCCCTCTCAGGAATTCCGGGTGTGAAAGAGGCGCAAAGTCATTACAAGGTGTTGGGACCAGCGGACCCGAGAGATGTCATATACACGAAGACCAGGCTCAGGACGCCCTCGACAGACCTGTCGTCGAGAAGACCGCCACATCGTAAGAAATGCACGCGTACAGCCAACTGCTTCATCGGCCACCATCCAGGCACAGGTAGCACCTTCACTAGGGGCCTCTGTGTCTTATCGAACCATACGAAGGCGCCTGGCTGAAGGACAGTTGGTATCGCGGCGCCCATTACGTGTGCTGCCCTTGACGCCCACCCATCGACGCCTCCGTTTGGAGTTTTGCCGTGCACGAGGAAACTGGACTGCAGCGGAATGGAACCAGGTCGTCTTTAGCGAAGAAATCCAGATTCAATCTCGGCAGTGATGACAATCGTGTTCGTGTGTGGAGAGCCCGTGGTGAACGCTTCAATCCTGCCTTTGCTGTACAGCGACACATCGCTCCCACAGCTGGTGTGATGGTATGGGGTGCCATTGCCTACAATACAAGGTCACCCCTGGTATTGTTCCGTAACACCATGACAGCCCAGCGGTATGTTCATGAAATCGTGCAACCACATGTGTTGCCACTCATGCAACGGCTCCCAGGAGCCATTTTTCAACAAGACAATGCTCGGCCTCATACGGCAAGGGTGTCACAAGACTGTCTCCGCATTGTTACTACCCTTCCTTGGACTGCCCGATCCCCAGATTTGTATCCAATCGAGCATATCTGGGATCATTTGGGACGACGAGTTGGGCACCCCATGAGTTTGAACGAACTAGAGGCAAGGTTACAGCAAATATGGAACGAAATGTCTCAAGACATCATAGAGAACTTGTATGACTAAATGCCCGGTCGTATCGCATTGTGCATTCGCGCTAGAGGGGGTCCAATACTCCACAGAGTACGATGTTCAACGCCCTCTACCGGCTATACGTAATGCGCAATCACGCTGCATTTCTAAACATTTGCATATCTCCCCGACATGTACCTTCATTGCAAGTTTCGTTACGATCCCGCAATTATTTCTTGGTGCGCTAATTTTTTTGTCCATGAGTGTATAATTACATGCTATTATGTAATTTAAGCTTATTTTAAGAATGATTTCGCATAATCCGAAAAATTCGTTAATCCGAAAAGGGTCTGATCCCAATCGTTTCGGTTTATCGGGACTCCACTGTATAGTGTATGTCTTAGAATAAGTTAGGGCAGCTTATCAGTTGACAGCGCAGATTATCAAATTTCGTGTTCAGTTATGGACAGTTTTCCTCTCAGTAATTTTCTTATCACGGATAACTTAAAATGTGTTAGGAAAGAGTGTCATATTTTTCTCGACGCCGGAAAGCTTGTTGACTACGCCGTGATCTGTCGTTTGCATATATCGTTTGCATATACTAAAATAATATATATATTTATACTTTGTCTCTGTTCAGCGTCATCGACTCATAATTTCGCTTTGTGGTTACGTAGTACAGACCGCGATCGTAATTTGATATGACGTCATTACGGCAGCGGTATAAATCGTTTGTTTAAAGATGATGTTGGACAGTTGGCAACATGTGTATGCAAATCTTAGATCCGGGTAGTTGACGAATTTTTTTTTTTGTTCGAATGTAAGTTACTTGCCGACGGCTTCTCACGCTGGTTGCGTTTTGTTCTTTTTCATTTTTACTTCGTTGTAATAATATGTTTTTTCAAGTTTTTGTTTTTATGAAGTTTAGTGATTAAATAAACTTTGGTTTTTTTTTAAACTTATGCCTGCTACTTCAATTTCACGTATAATTTAATGCACTTTATCTACCGGCATCCACTGAACTTCAAGGGTTATGGGCCCAGGAACGCTGTTTAAGCCAGTAGAAGTGCAACGTGAAAGAAGTTAAAAGTATAAAGTTATCAAAGACGGCGGGCCCCTGATATCAGACGACTACATCGATGAGAGTTGCCGGTCTCTACGGAGCTATGAAAATTAATATCGCCGACTCCATTTAATATGCTGGTCGTGAAGAAATATTTTGGGTGAATTTTTGTTTAAAGAACTTTTTGCAGCAGTTGTTCATCAAGTATTAAGGAACATTATTGGTTTCTCCTACTATAAATGAATATGGAAGTAGTCATCAAGCCTCTCGGACCTGAAAATTATGATTCCTGGGCACAAGATGTAAAAGTGCTTTTAATCGAGCGTGATGCCTGGGATATTACTCAAGGTACCGAAAAAGCTCCTCCTGAAGGTGCGAGTGCTAAGGAGGTAAGAAACTTTTTCTCCCGACGTAATAAGGGATTTAGTGTTATATATTTACATGTAACTGAAGAGTATCGTTCCTTACTACATGATATTGATGACCCTAAAATTGCATGGGATACGCTTAAAGCCCATTTTCTGCCAGATTCTAGAGCGAGAATTATCGGTCTTATGGACCAGTTTTTCCAATGTCGTTTAGAACCTGGAGAAGAGATAGGTTTGTTCGGAGCTCGGCTCCAAAGCCTTGTAAACAAATTAGCTGAGGCGGGGAAAAAGCCAGATGATTGGCATCATGCTTTTCAACTTATTAGATGTTTACCCACAGAATTTGCAGCAATAGTGCAAGCAATTTACAGGTGGAATGACATGAAATTTACCCCAGCTAATGTTATAAGCGAATTAATAGCGGAAGAAGCTAGGCTAAAGCAAAGCAGACGGGATGTAGGAGAAACAGAAATTAACTACTCAAGAGCAAGGAAAAACTCCTCACACAGCCAGAAATATAAAGGCGGCAAATATCAGAATACGATAACAGAAGGGGAAAAACGGAAGTGCTTTCGTTGTGGAAAGGTGGGTCACTTAATAGCCTCTTGCAGAGTTAAATTTCCGAAACAAGATGTTTCTAGTGCAAATCAGAACTCTAACAATAATAGTCAGAAGATAGGCGGGGGAACCAAAGGTAGAAAACCAAAGAATAACCTGACAGAACTGGTGAACAATATTGAAGATGTAAAATATAATAAACAAACGTGGCTTTTTGACACAGGTGCAAGTTCCCATTTTTCATGTAACAAATCCCTATTTTCCATCTTTAAAAAGGTTACCAACACAAGGATGTCAGTAGCCATAGACGGTCTAACTTTTCCAGTTGAGGGAAAAGGTGACGTAGTATTGTTTATAAATAACCGGAAAATAATCCTTTCCGATGTCCTGTACTCTCCCAAACTACGAAGAAATCTGATATCGGGTAAACAACTTGACAGTCAAGGGAAAACATTTATAGGAGGGAATGGAAAAATTGTCGTAAATGACGAACATGGGAGATTCGAATTTGAAGCGAAGCTAACTAATGGATTATATTTTCTTCACCCCAAGTATCCTAAATTTAAAGAGAATGAAGCATACGCAATAGGTGGAGATCTAAAAGAGTGGCATAGAAAATTTGCCCATATAAACACGAAACAAATTGTGAATACCAGTAAGCACAATAGCGTTAGAGGTCTACCAGGATTAAAACATAAAGAACTGTCGTGTGAAGTTTGTAAAATTGCTAAGTCGCGACAAATATCACACAAATCGATATCAGGAATAAGATCCACTAAACCCCTCCAGTTGCTTCATACAGATGTATGCGGGCCTCTGCCCACAAAATCAAGAGAAGGCCATCGGTATTTCTTAACAATAATAGATGACTTCAGTCGTAAAGTCACTGTTTTTCCATTAAAAGAAAAATCTGAAGTGTTTGAAACGTTTAAGCGTTATCAAGTAAGAGCTGAACGATTTCTAAATTCGAAAGTTGTCACAGTTAGGTCTGACAACGGCCTCGAGTATTGCAGTTCTCAATTCGAAAAATATCTCGACGAGCTTGGCATCAATCACGAGCACACCAACACGTACACGCCTCAACAGAATGGGGTGAGTGAGCGGTATAATTACACTGCTATGGACGCTGTAAAAACTCTCCTAAAAGACGCAAATTTAAGTGAAGGATTTTGGGCTGAAGCGCTATTACACTTTACGTACACACGTAACAGAGTTTGTCATGACGGCCAGACCAAAACCCCCTTCGAGCTTTATGGCGGGAGAAAACCATCTGTGAAACATTTGAAAGCGTTCGGAACTATTGCCTACGTTAGTGTTCCTAAACAACGAAGATCAAAATTACAGATGAGGGCGAAGAAGGGTATTCTCGTGGGATACGCAATGAAGACTATGGATTATCGAATCTGGATTCCCGAAGACAGACAACTAGTAGAAACACTTAATGTCAAGTTTGAAAAGGAAAGCGCTAGTGGTAGCGTACTGGAACCAGGTAAAGAAAGCACTTGCAAGAAGGAGTGTAGAAAATCTGAACCGAAGAAAATCTATTTTAAGACTGATAATGAAAGCGATTCCGATTCAGAATATGAAAGTTCGACGGAAGACCTGAAACATTCAGAATCTGAGTCAGAATCAGAATCAGAAGATCGAAATTCAAGTTCAGAAGAATCCACTAAGAAAAATGAAATAATATGGGTTCGAACAGCCGTACCAAGGAAAGTCGGATCTCGAAATGATATATATTATAAAATAAAGGGTACGAAATCAAGGCTGAGGTCATACAATGATGTGGAAAATTACTGCAAGTCGCATAATATTAAGTATAACGAATCAGACTTTTCATTTAGTACAAACGATACATTCAGCGGGGAAGTAAAGTCTAGAGATGAAACCAGTAATGTCGTAGCAAGTACGAGTAGTGCCTGACTAGACGTAGAAATCCCAAGTTGTTACAATTCAGCCCTGAGAAAGCCTGAAGCGGAAGACTGGTTCAAGGCAATGGAAGAAGAAATTTTAATGATGAAGAAGCGTAAAGTATGGGAATTAGTACCAAAACCTGATAAGGCGAAAATTCTCGGTAGTCGTTGGGTTTACACGACGAAACGAGACAGCAAGAATAAAATTGTTTCCTTTAAAGCTCGTTTGGTAGCCCAAGGTTTTCGACAGCGTAAAGGCGAAAGTTACGACGAGGTTTTCAGCCCAGTGGTCAACTTTACAATCATCAGACTCTTCTTTGCCATATTTGTAAGCAACTTAAAGTGGAAGCATTGTCAACTAGACGTAAAAAACGCATATTTGTATGCCCCCCTTTCAGAAACCATTTATTTGAAGCAACCTCCAGGATTTTTAAATCAAGATAAACCGGATTACGTTTGTCTCTTAAAAAAGGCTCTTTACGGACTTCACCAGAGTGCCCGTGAGTGGTTTTACGAGATACAAGACGTTTTAGAATCAATTGGTTTTATAAAGATTACCTGGGCAAACTGCGTTTACATCTATGAAAATAACGTTATTTTATTACTTTATGTAGACGATATTGTGTTGATTGGGAAGAATGAAAAATTCATAAAGCTGATTATCGGGAAATTAGAGAAGAAACTTGAACTGAAAATCCTCGGTGAAACAAAAATGTTACTAGGAGTTCAATTTGAAGAAAAAGACAAAAAGTTAACTATCAATCAAACTACTTACATTGAGAAAGTATGGAAAAGGTTTGACAAATTTAAACCACCTATAAATTCACTTCCTATTTCAAAAGGGGTATTTTTGTCAAAATCCCAATGTCCTCAAACAGAAGACGAAAGAGTTGAAATGGGAAAATTTCCATATAGAAGTTTAATCGGATGTTTATCTTTCATAGCTGGAAGAACACGTCCTGATATTAGTTTCTCAGTAAATTTGTTATCCCATAGTATCAAAGTAATCCGGGAAAAACTCACTGGAATGCATTACTAAAACTTCTGGGTTATGTTTTCTCTACTCGGCAACTAAAATTAAACCTTCACAATATCAATAGTTTAAAGTTGCATGTGTACTCGGATGCTGATTTCGCCTCAAACCGAGATGACAGAGTATCAGTTGGAGGTTGTATAGCCTTGATAGATGAAATTCCAATCCAATGGCGAACCTTTAAACAGAAAAGTGTTTCGTTATCGTCAATGGAAAGTGAATTTATATCCTTGACAGAAGCAAGCAAGGAATTGATGTGGCTGTCCCGAGTTTTAGAAGAATGTCAAAAGAAAGAAGTAATTCCTGATGCTATACAAGAAAATATTTTGTGGTGTGATAATATGGCTGCGATAGATTTCTCAAAATCGCCTATCGAAAATAATCGCACAAAACACATAGATATCAAGCTTCATTTTATTAGAAATTTACTTTTCGAAAGATGCTTTCAACTTAAGTATGTGAACACTAAAAGGAATTTGGCCGACATTTTTACGAAACCTTTAACGAAAGAAGGGTTAAAGAACTTTTGTGACAAAATTTTTGTTTAATTTAAATTTTTGTTATAAGTATAAAAGTTCAGATATCACTTGTTGATCTATGACATTTTTCTCCACAATTATGCTGTGTGCAGAGTGGTTTTTGTATCTTGAATATACATTTTCTATTCAAGTTTAAAAGTCCCAAGTTCTCCTGTGTGGGTTCGTGGCAAAATTATTTTTGTGACTAAAATATTTGTCTGTGTTTTAATCTAGTGTTAAGAAGGTGAAAGATTCAGAAATTCAGCTGATAAACTTGAAGTGTTCAAAGTCAGTGTCTCTAGGAAGAACCAAATTCATTTCTTTACTTATTAAATTAAATGTTTGCACTGTGTTGTAAATATATTATGAAACTGAATTGTGAAGAATATTGAGTAGTAATTTTTGATTGTGTATTTAAAAAAAGTTTTTCTTTATATCACTTGAATATTTTAAGAATTGTATTTGCACAGTGTAAATGATTCAAGTTAATGTTTAAAATGTGTTTTTATTTAAACTGAATTAGCAAATATATTGCAAAGTTGAAAATATGATGTGTTTATATATATATTTTTTTTTTGGAATGCTTTACGACGTCGAGAGGCGGGCCATTGTTAGGAAAGAGTGTAATATTTTTCTCGACGCCGGAAAGCTTGTTGACTACGCCGTGATCTGTCGTTTGCATATATCGTTTGCATATACTAAAATAATATATATATTTATACTTTGTCTCTGTTCAGCGTCATCGACTCATAATATCGCCGTTGTGGTGACGTAGTACAGACCGCGATCGTAATTTGATATGACGTCATTACGGCAGCGGTATAAATCGTTTGTTTAAAGATGATGTTGGACAGTTGGCAACATGTGTATGCAAATCTTAGATCCGGGTAGTTGACGAATTTTTTTTTTGTTCGAATGTAAGTTACTTGCCGACGGCTTCTCACGCTGGTTGCGTTTTGTTCTTTTTCATTTTTACTTCGTTGTAATAATATGTTTTTTCAAGTTTTTGTTTTTATGAAGTTTAGTGATTAAATAAACTTTGGTTTTTTTTTAAACTTATGCCTGCTACTTCAATTTCACGTATAATTTAATGCACTTTATCTACCGGCATCCACTGAACTTCAAAATGTAAATTTTTGAATTCTGATTTTCTGTTTAAAAATATATCTAAATATAACACGTCCCTTTTCAAAAATACTTTTATACAAATTTTAACCTCCCCCCCTCCCCCCCCAAAAAAAATAAACAGCTATAATTTTAAAGCCATAAATCTTGATAATTACATGTGCGCAAGAAATTCAAAATTTTAAAAATTACCTTCTTATGCAAAAAGAAATTTAAAAAAAATTAAAAACAAACAAACATTTGCTAACCTGTTACTCGTAAAATACAGAGAAAAATTCCCCTCGGATTATCACAGGTATTTGAGCCCAAATTGTGGCATTTCCTGTAGCGAAATGCTTATTTCTAATCTATATATTTAAGTTGCTAAGCCGACTTTTTGGGCAGTCCGTGAGAGAAAACTACTGCATCAATTGACTTCATTTTGGACTTAAACGAAAGATTGTAATCTGTAGATGTGTCAAATTTGGTTTCTATAACCGCAATTTCTATTAATGAGCGATAATTTACAATTAAAAAAATTATTTCTGTGCATGCTCAATGACATTTTTCAATCTGGCTTTAGAAACTCACTGTTTCTGCGCATGCTCAGTGACATGTTTTAATGATAAACATGTTTATTCCGAGGAGTCTCTCTAGATCTCTCTCTGCCATTTTTATTTTTATTGTAATTATGTTTCTAAAATATAGAATTGAACCTCATGGAAAATGTTTATTTCGCGCCGTTTAATGAGCGATAATTTACAATTAAAAAAATTGCTTTCTGCGCATGCTCAGTGACATTTTAAATCTGGATTTAGATACTCACTAAGCACGAGGCCGCTTCAACACATTAATTTGTTTCTGCGCATTATTGTGATTTTCAACATTTGGAAATGATATGTTGAGTATAATTTGTGTATTAGTGCATTTATTTACTATCTAGCCGTCATGTTTTGGCGGGTACCAACTAGTGCATTTTTAAATTATAACAGTAGTCAGCAGCATAGCTATGAAACATTTTCTAGCGAGGGTATGGTGGCTCAGATTCCTCTGGTCTCTCCCCTGCTTATGTCCTTGTCACCCGTAGTTTACTGTATTCGTTGCATTTTGGGTATAATAAAGCCATAGTATATACGCAGCATTTTCATAAGTGGATTGCCACACTAAACAGGGGATTACTGGACAATGAACATTAAAACTGCATACCATCATACACATTTAAAAATTGTTTATTTGTATTACCAGTCAGAAGCTTGAATACTTCCAGGATAGAAATAAGATTGGCCTTAAATTACGTAGCCTTTTGCAAAATTTTTGTTCTTTTTAATAGTAAAGTTAATTTGAGAAATCTGTAAGCTTCATGTTCCTGATTATCGTCTTTAAAAGTTTCTAAGTTTTGATTTACACCCTAGTCTAAGCCTAAAAATAAAAGCTTCAGGTATGTTATATACAAAACTTATTTTAATTTTAATTTTTATTCGGAAATTTATCATACCATACATTCACGGTAAAAGAAAAAAAAAATCAGTAATGTCTTAAAACACAGTTTTATGAGAATAATACATCATTGATAATGCAGAGAAAGTAGAGAATAAGAAGGGTCAGTGAATAAAAACAAATCCAAACCACATTGTTTCATAAAAGGCTTTTATGAACTCATTTATTGAACTGATACGTCAGAAACTAACCGATGTTTCAAAAGAAAAAAAAGTCTAGCCCCTTATTAACTGTGATTTACGACTCTTCCCAGAAATCAGTGCTTCTGTACCGTATCAAATTATAACTGCACGCGCAATTCGAACAAAATATAAAGAATATATAATACCTAGTTCCTCCCTCGGGATTCAGTTAAATAGATTTTCTCCGCTTATGTGATTAAAAGCGTTTAGAAACCTGAAAGCTCTTCGATAAGTCTGAGTTTTTAACCAACGGTTTTGTAAGAGATGCTTAAGGCTCAAATGATCGGGTAGCATTTTTATGGTGGTTCTGTTCAATAGGAAAGGTTAAACACGATAGGGGTAATCTCCATACTTGTCCTGAAGGCACTGATGCATTGATTTCTTCGAAAAATCGTGAAGTAGAAAAGTAAATAACCTACTTTAGAGGGGAAACGCAAAACCTATAATTGTTTCATGTCGAAGTGTTTTTTAATAGCTTTATCACGTTTATTACGTTGATTGATGGCATTATATGCATATATTTATGTTCATGTTTTATTCTCGTTTTATCGATGTGTTACTCAATATTTATAAATGAGCATCAAAAATTATTTACATAAATTTGGAATCTGTTATTATCTTTTTTCTGGCGTCTTAAGCGACTTAACAATCACGAAAGGATGCTTTATAAAAACAATCCTTTCATACAAAATTAAAAAAAAAAGGAAAAGAAAATTTTTTTGCGCCTTACTGCTGGATGAATTTGCTTGAATCATTAATCTTTCAAATGCCATATTCTAATGAATTTTTTAAGAGTTCTGTTTACTTCATAGGTTAACTTTGGGGGACTGTAATTCACTACGTAGCATGGATCTGTTAGCATGTCATTAATATTCTAACCATAAATCATTTACATTAATGTCATACTCATGTTTACTGAATATTTCTCATTTGTCGCTTTTATTAATGGACTGTATATCCCTGATTTTCCCCCTTGTAGAACACAAATAATATCAGCAGTTAAAGTCTACAACAGGTTCAAAATCACTCTGAAGTTGTTGATTTTATTTTTCTGAGCAAGCTTATAGAAAAACATTTTCCTCAAGGGCAAAATAAATCATTTTGAAGAAAATATTTTCATAATAATGATATTTGGCATCAAGTAATCAGTTTGTAATAAGAACATTTTTTCTTTACTGCTAAAGGATAAGTATGAAAATAAAACAGTTTCATCCAGAAAATTGTTTATTCTCAAAAGTATTTTCATCATACGCATTCAGAAACAACAGATGTTCATTTTTTTCCCTACCATGTAAGAATGTATACATCTGAAGCGATTATATTGGTTTATATTTGCTCGCAAACAGTCCTCATGTGATGGAAACAAGGATTTTATATCCTGTTCTATTTTTTTTTGCCTTATTTTTTGAACTCAAAAGGCAAACCCACTGACTCACTCCGAAAGATTTTTTCTTTGTGTTAGTGTATTTTTTTTAATGATATTTGGTGGTTCTGCATACAAAACCTTTAGAGATCTGTGTAGTAGTAAATTATGCTTCTGCAAGAATAAATGCTGATGTTTAATTCAGATAATCATGAAATTTCAATTGAATATTCACGTTAAGGTATCTCCAAGTTAATTCGCGTTCTTTATTTAGTGTGAGGTATATCAGATGCAGCTTATTTTCAGTCAAACATTCTTTTCTATAAAGATAGAAAAGAAAAATATTTAACATAATGCAATTCTTGAATTCAATCACTTTGGGGAATTTCTAAATTGCCGTATTCTGTATTTTGTGACTTAAAACTTTTTTCAGTCATTATTTTAAAACATTTCACATATTCTCCAGACTCTGTGAAAATTTAAGATATTTAATTTTAAAGTAAATCTACCAGGTCATTTTAATAAAAGGTGTATCAAATATATGTTTCATAACGCTATAGAGATACATATATGTACATTTACTTTAGATGAGGAATAAGACTGAACACAGTTCTTAAAAATTTTAATATGAAGGATATTATATATGTATCTATCTTTTTAGTAATCTCATAATTAAATATCTAAAATTTAAACCGAAATAAGTAAGGATATTTTACTAATTCTACTCCGAAAGCATACTTAATTTCGCTATGATATTCATTTTCTCCGAAGCTGTAGACACACAATCATGCTTTAGATCAAAATTAACCGATTCGTATTTCGTCATATCTGAAATTAACATATACGTCTGTAAAACAGGATAGTTTTAAATTTGATATTAATATTTAAAGGTGCACTGCTTCCTTGGGTAAAACTGTGTGAGAGATCACGGTATGGCTCAGCAGATTAGGGCCAGAACACCTGTCTGCGGACCAGGGTTCGATTCCTGAGCGGACCTTGTTGTTTTAAAGCTGAAAGAAAGAATGTGACTGTGAGAGTATGTGGCAGTGTTGTCGTCTTTGTTTTCATATCACTGTGACAGAAAATAAGAGAATTATACTCAGAGAGGGTTAAAATTAATTTTCCGCCTTTATCACTGAACTAAATACATAACGAATAAACAAAATTGTCTTTTATTTGCCCTTAAAATACTGAATAAAAGTAAAACTCAAAGAGGCAAAAATCCCGGCATTCTGTTTAACTGAAATATGTTATATTTACATTCTGATTGAAATATCATCTATCAGAAGGATGGGAGGGGATTCATCTCCAGGCAGCAGATCATTTGAAATAAAATATATTGCTTTCGATCCAGTGATCCCAAATTTTTCTGATAACAGATTTTGTCCTGTATGTCTCTATTACGAAACTTGATTGGTTCATCATACTTCTACAAACATACAAGAGGGAGGGAGGAGACCCTGACGTATGGTGCGAGTCACTCGCCTAATAATTAACCAATAAATCAACATAGCCTTATAGGTATATCGATAAAGATGTAATGTAGAGCCATTCGCTCTTTTCTACACCGATTATTAAGGTGATAGAAGAAATGGGAAACCACTCCCCTTAGAGTGAGGGGTAACTGGGTGGCACTTTATCATAGCGTGAATTCGGGCAACACTTGAGAGATCAGACTAAGCTTCCACTTTGCGGGACAGGTTCACACACAACGCAACCAGGTGTCAAGATTTTAAAATCGAATTTGAAACTTTTTATTTGTATATTCTAGTTCTTTGAAGGATTTTTTTTAAAAAATCAAATAGATCTTGATACTATAATACTCCCCCTCCCGTAAATGCGTAGACGCTGAAATTTTATTTTTAAGGTGTTCCATGACACAAAGTACTCAAAACCAGCACATTTTTATATTCCTTGCGTAAAATATGCTACGCGGATTTTATGACAAAATAGCACATATTTTTTCCACTACGCCTGCATCTCTAGGTACAGCATTTTTATTTTATACTGTCTATACATACCATGCTAAATATATGTACTTAAGTTCCGGAGTGAAAGTTTTCAGGATTTACCGTTTTTTTTCAACGCTAGATAGACGGGAATTTTTTTCTTACTAAAAAGACTGAACGCCGTCATTTTGGCGGTTAAAAATAAAATCAAGAATTTAAAATATTTAATGTTTAAAAAAAATTGTTAAACACTTTAAATTTTGAACTATTTCATACCAATATATAATAAATTAGTATATACAATGGAATCTAGATCTATTGTTTTACAAGGGACCGACTAAACTGAACGATCAATGCGGGACAACGATAGATGCGAGAACATAACAATGAAATATGATCGTCGGGACTGGGTTAAATAAACGACACATACGGGAAAACGATGATTCAGAGAACGATCGATCGAGATTCCACTGTATTTAGATATAATTTTATGCAGGTATGCCGAGCTGACAACCTGGTATGGTTTATCCGTAAAAATATATGCATGGTTTGTGCAGTCCTTTTTTTTTAACACCAATATTTCTGAAGAGCCAATATTTCCATTATTTGCAAAAGGGGGGAAGAGACGAAAAGTAACTAACATTTTTCCGGTATTATTTTAAACATTTCTGCCTGTTTTCGATATTGCCCTCAAATTGACGGATTTCAGTCGTAGTAGGTATACAACACATTTTCTCGCCCTCTTTACTATCGAATATAATTTTGTAAATGTGTGTGCATATTTCGCGTAAAATTAGAAAAAGTGATAAAATTTCAGAAGCCTGAAAACATAAATACAGACATAGAGCTCAATAGTATGTCCGAAACCGTCAAAATGACGGCAGCCGTCTTTCTAGTGTTAAAGGATATATTTAAAATTCTTTTCAAGGTGTCTCTGAGAAAATCTGTATAGCGATGATTTCTTCTAGTTTCCTAAAACAAGGATTTTTGATTCACTGTAACATTTCTGAAAATATTTTCTTTGAAGCAAAAACTACCCTTTATTTTTTGCAATTCGAGGTGATTAAAAACTTTATAAATAACTTTATAACAAATTCTGAAGACAAACTATTTTGAAACCTTTACTATTCACAAAATGGGAAAAATTAAGTAAATAGAACTATTGATTGATCATGTGTATGAAAAAATGTAAAAGCTATTTAAAGAAAAAGCAAAAGTAAAATAAAAAGTATAAAAAAGGGATGTTCCCAGATAAAAATAATAAATAGTAATAAAAGGGAGAAAAAATAAGTAAACTAACTATTTGTTCAGTAGCTATATAAAAGGGTATAAAATCTTTGAAAAAGTAAACATAAAAGTAAAAAGAAAGCAAGTAAAAAGAAAAAATGTAAGTAAATAGAACTATTAGCTCAGCAGCTATATTAAGAAAGCAAATATGATTTAAATTTTCAATTAGTTTTTTTTTCTTTTGAACAAAATTTCAAAGAACTGTTCAAGTGTTTTTTTTATCTGCATAATGACTGTCATATAATGATTTGGTTGATGAAAGAAAATCGTTACAAATTGTGTGTTAGTATAAAAAAATTCTCCCGCGGATCCCCTTAACAACTGAGATATTTTTGCTCTGATAATATCTTTCATACGCTGAAATACCAAGTATCATATCAACTGAAATTTTCAAGTTAGAAACTTGAAAATGCGTTGTTAGAAAATTGGGTTTAAATGAGTCGTTAAATTAGATCTGAAGTGATCTAATTTAAGAGATATATTTCTCAAAATATATCTGAATGAGAAAAAAAAATAAAACAGCTTATAGATTTTCAGCTGAATGAAATTTCTCGCTCCTGTTGTACAGCGTTGCTGGCTTTCGGTTCTGAGGGTGTTCGGATCGAATCCGGACGTCGAGCCACTAAAATACCTCCGTTTGTGTCGTCCCTTCATAGAGGGTAATGATGGTCCGCCTATATGGTGCCCCATAATAAAATGGTCAACAAACTACGGTGAATCATAGGCGAATGTCTATACAAGTGCCTTCACTTAAAAAAAAAAAAAAAGTTTCATTGAGAATGAAAATAAGCAAATAAAATTTTACAGGCCAACTTTCTGTATTATTGTCTTCAAAAATGGATGAGAATATGGGATTAAAAAGATCAAAACACCAGTTCCTCTCATCACCGGAATAGTTCAGTTTTGTAGAATACGAATCTCGATATTATGTGACTCGTTACAACAGGTTGGTCGTTACAACATGTTTAGAAGTAATTAAGTTCCTTTATCTTAAACTTATTTTAATTCCCACGAATAAGGTATAAAATGGGAACTAGTATTTAAACATCCTCCTCACTCTACATGAAAATACGGGTTTACAGCCTAGTACTTTGATAAGTTTAATTAATATTCACACTAAAGCTATTTCCATGCAATCTCAAATAATATTAATTATATAATTATATAAGTATTAAACAAAAAAGGATTACTTTTATTAACTTCTTTTAAGGGGACAAGGGAACTTCAAATTCGAATTTTTTAATTTACAATTTTTAACTCTATATACAAAAAAAGAATTATTAATTTTTTATTTTACTACATTGAAAACCCTTAAAATTCAAAATATGGAACTTTTGGCAAAATAATGCCTGTTTTTCAAAAAAATTTCAAAAATGCTAGCGTTTTTCAAAATGCCCAATGCATATTCTATATTAATTAAAATCCTTAAATTTTGTATTATAAGTTTACCATTTGTAAATAAATATAAATGTGCATTTATTTTTTTTTTGTATGAATCTAAAGACTAAAATATTTTTTTTTCTATTTTGCCTGTTATTTTTTTTATGCTTATACTTTATTTTATGGTCTATAAATTTAAAAAATATTTGCGATATTAAAGAATTATGCATAGTTTTTTGACAAACACTTCAATTAACAATTCTGAGAAATATGGAGGATATCAGAAGAAAGTGAATAAGCAGGGAGCTTTTTGAAAAATTCTAGCATTTTTGAAGAATTTTTTTATAAACAGGTTTTATTCCTCCACAAAATACTTATTTGTGAATTATAAGTATCTTCAGTGTAGTAGAATAGAATATTAATTATACTCACGGTGTATGTAGAGTAAAATATTGAAAATTAAGGAAGAACGAGATTGGAGGTCCCTTGTTCCATTAAAATATTAGTACTTATCGAGTTTTTAAATTGGTACCTCAAGCATAAAAGTAAAATGTGTATCTATTTATCAGTAGAAAGAGGGGGATTTGGGATAGACTTTTCCCTACAGCTTTTAAATTACACAACCCCGTATTCAGTTTAAAGTTATGATAGTAATGTTAAGAATTTTTATTTCAAAAATATTTTTCCACTGTCGTTGCTTATTTAAATTTACTGGTAATCAACAAGGAACATATTTTTTTTTTCAAGTTCAGATATTTTGTTTTCATTCAGAAAATATATTTAATTTACATTTGAGAATGAAAATTCAAATTAAAAAATAGGTCGCAGGTATCTGTTAGAATTAAATACACAGCTAGAAATTTGTAATATTTTTTTACATTTGACTACCCATTCAAACTTCTCATAATATACACATAGAAAGATAACTTCTCTCTACATATATATCTGTATCTTTATAGAGATTCTATGCTTCACTTCTACCCAGACTTGGGTGTATATAATTTGAAGTGGCACTCTATTTGAATTTTATACAAACGCAGTTTATACATGAAACAATGTTTATTGAATTCGTTGCACATATAATTGGCTTTTACAGCAATAAGCATACGTACACTTGTACGGAATGTATTTCCGTATTTCCACAGCTTTCAAGAACAATATATTTTTATACTCACGAACAGTAAGTCAAACCAGCAGTACTGCCACGTAAACTTCTGGCCCGCTAAGCACTAGCGCAGGATAACACCTTTTCAACCTTAACAACCTCTCCTCTTCATTAATGACGCTGCGTGGTATTTATACTAAGCGCGTATGCCGAAATTAGCATATCTAAAGCAGCTTCTTTAATTCACTCAAAAGTTCGATTCTTGTGAATCGAATCTTGTGTATACCTTACACTGGCCTCCCTCGAAAAAAAAAATTAGGTAACTGAGGTCTGAACGGCTTCAGTTAACTAATTGAAAACGCGTGCTGGTCTGACTTTTGACATAATGGGTGGCAAAGTCAAAAAAACCTTCCACACGTTGTGTGGAGGAAAAACGCCACTACCATTTTACAAAACTAACCCCGAAGGGTCCAGGTGACACCATCAAACAGTGGATTTGCAGAGTTGCGGATACTGGGCTGCCAACTGCGCCCTAAAATATCTATTTTAATTAAAAGTGACAACACAATTGCACAGCATGACATTTATTGACTGTATCTGCTCTTCCCCAATTAGTAATGCACATGTGTTATGATTTGTGAAGTTAGTACATTAGTGGTTAATTGGTATATTGTGCAGTATGTTTTTTTTTCCTAGTCACTACATGTCCCCTTCAAAAATTTATAAAACAACAGTATGCCGTTTTTTTTCAGTGGCTCACTCCTTCCCCTCAAAATGTTTACACAGTATATACAATGGGGAACTTCAAACCAATTTGGTTCGGTTTTATTAAAGGGTGGGAGTTAGAATAAGAGAATTGATACAAGACTTGTTCCTCATGAATGCAGCAACTTCCTTGCACCAGTCTGTCCAATCCGTTGAACTTCTCTTGATGGTCGCAGTCCTAGTAAAGGGGTTCGTTGACCGTGTGGGCATCCTTCGTGCAGCAGGTCGTAGGTCCTGAGGCGCTGGTCCGGCTTGACGATGGACAGGAGGTCTCTTGGGAGGAGGCCAACCTTGCTGGGCGGCAGAAATCTTCCGTTTCCTGTACTTATGCAAAGGAACTTTAAAATTGTCATTCTTCCTTTTGATAACCTTGTGTACCTTATCAGCGACGCATTCATCCTTTGATGGAGTTTTTGTAGTGCACACTTTACTTTTCTTCGTACTTTTGCTTGTATCGGTATTAGATTTTAATGCAGATTCTATTTTGTCAAATTTATACGCCGCACCAACGTGTTTAGTTACTGGCTTTATCTCTCTACTTGTGTCATGTTTTTCAACAAACTGACTCTGTTTTTGGTATTGGTGCTTATGCGACTTCTTGTTTACCGCCTTAATTACTTCAGTATTAGCAGTTTTAATGCTGGAACCTGAAGGCGCTTTTTCCCGTTTTTTATCCCCCTTAACTTTAGTTTTATCCTCTTTTGACGAAAAAGTCTCTTTGAAACTTGCGATATCAGAATCGCTATCATTTATATTAGTTAACACTGCTTCAGTTTTAGGAAGATTAAGCTTTTCGTACTGGTGCGTTTTAATGCAACCTGCGTCTATAACTTCCGAAGCATCAGCTAAACTACTTACAGTATAACTCTGTGTCAACTTTTCATCCTGACTCTCAGTATGGTTTTCATGTACTTTATTTAAAACCATATTATCAACCTGGCCTACAGCATCCTCATTCGGATGGAAACTTGAAATAATATCATCATTACCTAGCGAGTTCCTACTATCGTTTAAAGAATTTTTATTGTCGTCAAGTAATAAGTATTCACTAACTTCCGTAACGCATACTTCGTCATCTACTAAATTTCCTTCATTAACAGATGTGTGAATATCATCTAAAATTTCAGGTATAGTATCAATAATATCAGGTATAGCATTAATAGAAGTGTCGGATGATTTATTTTCTAAACCACTAGCATTAGTATCGGCACTATTTTCAGAAATTTGTACTGGAATTACCTCATCATTCCAGCTAGACTCACTTTCTTTATAAGCCACAAAAATACCCCGACTTTCACTATTCTCGAAATAATGATTACTGCTCGGACAAAATAATACATTTGACCACACAGTTTCAACAGGTTGAACCATATCATGTGAATCAACTTGCCAGTGCAAGTAAGGTGCTTCCATATTATTTACTTTAAGAGCACTAATTTCATTATAACGCCGTGCGCTTCTATTATTTTGCCTGCGGTACTGCTTACGCTGCTGGTTTGAAACTCGCGAAAAATTTTGGCGCGGCTGTATAAAACTTCTCGTACCTGAATGACGGTACGGGGTAGCGAAGAAATGCCTATTGTCATATTTAGCTAAAGCTTGAAGGAGGGTAACCTTGCTTGTAATTGTTTGATTATCTAAAAAATCTTGAACACTTGGCTTCAAACGTTGGATAACTATTTTTAAGATTACCGCTTCCGTTACCCCTTCTAAATATTCCTCACACTTGGAAATCTTTTCTGTAGCAAAATCTAACGCAGACTGACCTTCACGTTGCCTTAGCGAATAAATTTCCGCTTCAATTTCACTTTGATTATAGGTCTTTGGAAAAACGCTAAGAAACTGTTGCTTGAATGACAAATAGTCAAAAATCAGATTACTGCTTTGCATACACGTGTACCACTGATATGCACTACCTCTTAAAGCGGCTAGAGCAATTTTAAGTTTATCCCCCTCTGGGGTGCAATGTTGCTGAAAGTAATGCTCAATTTTCTTTAGGAATTGGCTTGAGGGGCCGCCATTGAAGGTGGCTTCGAATGGCGCAATTTGCTGAACCATAATTACCCGAGGAAAATTTCCAGCAGGATTTTGTTCTACAACACTCATTTTTTAAATAGTATATAAGTACTTGCAACAATTTTATCAATATAAGTACACAGTACACAGTTTTTAATTTCAATTATGTTGTTCGTTACAAATTTAACGCTAACTACCAGGGTATATATATCTTTCGGGCGCCAGTATAGAGAATCTATACTCACTTCTACCCAGACTTGGGTGTATATAATTTGAAGTGGCACTCTATTTGAATTTTATACAAACGCAGTTTATACATGAAACAATGTTTATTGAATTCGTTGCACATATAATTGGCTTTTACAGCAATAAGCATACGTACACTTGTACGGAATGTATAAACACAGCTTTCAAGAACAATATATTTTTATACTCACGAACAGTAAGTCAAACCAGCAGTACTGCCACGTAAACTTCTGGCCCGCTAAGCACTAGCGCAGGATAACACCTTTTCAACCTTAACAACCTCTCCTCTTCATTAATGACGCTGCGTGGTATTTATACTAAGCGCGTATGCCGAAATTAGCATATCTAAAGCAGCTTCTTTAATTCACTCAAAAGTTCGATTCTTGTGAATCGAATCTTGTGTATACCTTACACTTTTATCTATTAACTTATTTATCTTTGTATCTCTGTCTCTGTCTCCACCCCCCTCTCTCTCTCTCTACCCGCTACGCATATGTGGCCGCCCTGACCCCGTTGACGAACAACTCCTCTCTCTGTCTTTTCATTCATTTTTTTTTTCTGCAATTGAAAGCAATAATCAAAGATTAGGAGAAACATAAATAAAAGTTGTATAAAAACTAAACAGAAAATTTTCGCAGGTTTCAGTTAATTATGCACACACACACACACACACACACACACATATATATATATATATGAAGGCCTAATTTGAATAATGGTCCAACTCTATTTTTGTACATTTTGAGGTACAGAGCCTTACAGTCTAATGAGTGCTTGGAAAGGACAGCTGAAGTTTGATTTGTAATGCCCTCTGCTGGCAACAGAAATAAGCTGGAGGTGTACAAGTTTAAAAATAAGATAGAAATGACTTGTATGAACATGAAAGTGAGGCTAACTCCATTTTCTTAAAAAGTGGAGTTGGACCACTATTCAAATAAGGCCTTCATATATATATATATATATATATGGTGTCCGGTATAAAAGGCTTAAGGAAAAAAGAGGATTTTTAGATATTTGTTAGTATCGATTTAAAAAAAAGAAAAAAAAGACTTTTGACTTGTATAAAAGGCTTAAGTCTATCAATTTTGTATACTAAAGTACATTTCTTTGTTCAAAAGACTCAAGTCGAAATTATATTTTTGCGATTGATACAAAAGCCAATAACTTGGTATATTTAAATCACTGCTTTTGACATAAGCCCTTTATACCGGGCACCATATATATATATATATATATATATATATATATATATATATATATATATATATATATATATATATATGTGTGTGTGTGTGTGTGTGTGTGTGTGTATGTATAAATACATTTATAAAAAAACAGGAGGAATAGAAAAAAAGGCGTTTAGGCTAAAAGGATAAATAGTTTTAAGTGGGAAAGAAAAGTCTCAAGTGTTCAACTAAAGCACCTGATGTTCTTTTCCGTTGATCATTATAACAAAACCCAAAACACTTTTCACTGCAATCCGGAAGGAGATAAAAGTGAGGAAGTCAGTTATCTGCAAGCAGCAACACTCAACTGCGAATGAGCAAAGCGATGTCAACGGCGATTAAGAAAAATGTGAAAAATCTGCCGCATGTTTTTAACGCAATCGGCAAAAATAATTTTACGATTTTACAATCTCTCTGGGTTAAGATAGCTAATCGTGGCATCGCGGGTGAAGAGGGCTTGCTACTGTACTGCGCGGTAAACACTCGGGCCCTCTCATTGGTTGACAGGTACTAGTGCTGTGGGATCAGGCACTTAATGTTGTGGGGTCCGATTTTAGTCGGCCAGTAATTATCTGCGGTCCACGATCAGATGTCCAAAACAAACTACCTGTTGGTTGGAATACATCATGAGGAAGGGAAGCAGGCAGCAGAGAGCCGAAAATGCCTAATGAGTCCTCCAGGTTGTAAATAAGTCGTGGAGCTAATGGTCTTCGGTGAATGAAGTAATGAAAGAAGTTTAACGGGAGAAGATTAAAGAGATAATGCAGTATTGTGACAAAGAAGATGATGTGAATTTATTGTCTCATTTCATAACTATTGATAACTTCTCCTTAGTTTGTATCTTTTATATACTACTGCAAAAGTGAGCTGTTATATTTTTTGCCCTTCTCCAATGGAACAATCACAATTTGAAGGGTTATATTTAAAAATAAATATCAAGCATCAAGTTAATTGAATTTAATTTTATCAGTTTTGGTTTGGTTTGGTTTGGTTTTTAATTTTGTCAGACAACAGCTCTTTTGTACTTAGAAGTGAAATGAAAATTTAATGAAATCCTTTATGTGAGCTATTTGCTGTGCTAAAGTTGTTTAAGTAGAAGGTAGACATTAGACAAACAAACTTTTTGTGGTTTGTATTAAAGAATGACAACTGTAAAAATTTACAAAGAATACGAAACTTGATAAAATGTCCAAATAAAAAAATATATATGTTCTGAAATTTTAAAATGTTAGAAAAAAATAGGATATTAATATTCTTTTATTTCAGAGTTATTTATGTAGAATTATAAAATCCGAACTGTTCTGTGAAAAGCGTTTATTTAATGATGTGTTATTTGGTTAACATTATAGTAGGATAAATTCTGATCTAATACTTCCGAAACATAAAGAACATCTAAATATTAAGGAAAAAATATTTGGTGGGTGATTGCGAAAAAAAAAAGCACACACCTCATCCTTTAGATCTATGTGTGAGCTTATGGTTCATGAGTTGTGTGTTAGAATTATTATCGCTTGGGTTGCTCACTCTGTGCCTCAAATTATTTTTCGTTAGTTTGTGTATGTATCTATGTGTGCGCTAGGCAAGTACTAGAAAGAGATTCTTGCACTATATAGAAGAGACTTGACTAATAAATATAAGTCTAAGCAACAATTTTGAAGTCAAATGAGTCTACTTGCATGTGAAAGATACACAATCCAAACTTTTTCGTAAAATCTATTATGTATCTTAATAAAAGATAATTCTATTCATTTATAATCTTATGTTCAGGATATCTTTTCCTGGTAGCAAATCAGTACTTAGAAATGAATGTGCATCAATCAATGAGGATATACGTTAGGATAAAATATTTCTTTAAAATATAGAGGCCAAAATTCTCACTGTATCGACTGTAGCAGTTTTGTTACATTGCTACACACACGATATTTAAATTGAAACCTGATCGAACATTTTCCTTTGCTGAGGATTTTTCACTGAATATTGGAAAAACAAATCACACATTGTTTTTGCATTTAGAAACGTAATAAAATTTTATATCCTTGGCTAAATTTACAGTAAAAGGAAAAAAATACTATATTTAATTGTTTAGAAAATTATTAATAGTGATTATAAATAGTTTTTCAGCCTTTTTAAAATACTTCAGTGACAGAGAGAAGTAGCCTATCTTTGCATCTAAGCTACTTAAATAAATGCATTGTAAATAATAAACATCGTCTCTTCCGACAATGGAAGAATGCATTATTTCCCCTTATTCTTAATTTTTGTTAGTCGTAATTAATAAATTCTATCAAATTCGGCTGTTTATAGAAGAGGTATTTTGGTATTTCCCCATAATTCTGAGGCCTACCCCAGTTAAGTTATCATTAGAAAACGAGGAGTTGAAATTATCGAAATATTTCCTAACTGCAACAATGAAGCTGCAGTGTAATATGATATTTACAGTTACGTGCAAGCGATAAAGCGTATAATCAAGATATGTGCAAGCAACGTTACTCAGTACAGTTAAATTTTTTATGGTCGGAAAACATTTTCTTATTCCATCACCCGTATTCTTTCACATTCCTCTTTGTGTGAAGAATGTTTCTGTCTTAAAGTAGATCTTACTACTCTCTAATCGCAGAGATTCTCTATTTTACTACCGTCGGCTACCGATTCCAATCAGATTGGTTTCTGTCTCGCCAAAAGCCTGATGAGCTCTGGTCGTGATAATTGCCGATTGACAAGAAGCCCTCCCTCTACTCCTTGTCTGGATACCTGTCAATCAGATAAGTGACTGCTTCCGTGACTGGCAAAGAAATGACATTATTGACCTCCCTAATGGAGTACTGGTGCATTTTTACGGTTTCCGTAGGTTCCAATCGATACTGGCTATGAAGCGGCAATGATTAAAAGAAGGAAGAAGATAAACGAGCTATGCCAAAGCACAATGTTCAACGACGTGTCGATGAAAGTGCTGCTACGAGGTGCTGAAAACCAGTGAGCAATCAGAGCTCTTTGTCAGTTATGGTGGCACTGCTAGATTAACTCCTTGTATTTAGAGACTTTAACACAAAAATACCTCACTTTATTTTTTAAGTTGAAGGAGCAATACCTGTTAAGTTTTTAAACCCCGTTGCAAAATTCTTTAAAATACTGCAAAATATCAGTAAATTAAATGCCAGTAATTGAAAGAGAACTTTCAAAAAATGAGCTTAATAAATATTTGACACAACTGCCTAATTTTTCAGCTGTTTGATGCAGAAACTAAAGCCCGTCATTTGGTTCTTTTTCTAAAAGCTTGGAACAAACTTCCATAACTAATTCAGGCAATAAAAAAAGACTTTACTCGTTTCCTGTTAACTACATATTAATGACTTTGGAGGTATCCTTACTATCATGCAAAAAAAATTCTTAGAACTACAGCATAAAGAAAGGTAAATTGGGTTCTCTTTTTTTTCCTTTTTTTTATGTCAATAGAACTGTCTTAATAGAATCAATTACTACAAATGCGACTAATAGATAATATATACACTAAATTGTTTAAGAAATAACTTAAAAGTGGAAGGAAATCAATTACCAATCAACAATTTCATGAAGAGAAGTAACACTGTTTACATTTATTCAGGAACATAGATTTTAATTCTGCTATGCAGAGTTACATTTTTAATTAAATTTCAACTTTTCGTAATGTTAATAATTTTTCAGGGAGATAACCTAAGACTAAACAGTTTTCTATTTTCTGTGATCAAATAAATGCTGGAATGTTATAATTCAGATAACACTTTCCTAGTAAATTGTATGCTTACTAATTTAGTGTGGTGATAAGAGAACAACGCAAGGGGGAATTTTATAAAATCTTGCACAAAACGTGTTTATTTAAGCAGGTTTATCTTTATAAAGCACTTATATTATCAAAACCATTTGATATTAGATTATCATTCATTATTTTGATCAAAAGGCGATGGGAATACTGTGCTTATTTTTTAACTTTAGCTTGTATATATATATATATATCTATATATATAAAACAGTTCCGTAACTGACTCACTGACATACAACGCACAGACCAAACCGCTGGACCTAGAAGGCTGAAATTTTGCATGGCGATTCTTCTTATGGTGTAGGGGTGCACTAAGAGACATTTTTGAAAAATTCTTCTTAGATTTTTTTAAATTAAATTTTTAAGCTGTTTTTGCAACTTTTTTTAAGTTTGTATTTAAAATAATAATTTGAGGGTTATAAACTTTTATCACGAGAAATATCATAAAAATTCCTTTAAAATAAAATATTTTGCGAACCTTTACCTCGATTTTCTGATTTTTGGTGGATTTTTAAAGATTCATTTTTAGAATTTCATTTATTAAATGCTGATCATGTGATTTCTTTTTCTGGTACTTTAAATAAATTTATCGTCACGTGCATAACAACTAAATAGACAAAAAAAATATTCTTTTTCTTTCTAATGCAGCAGACGATTGGATATTATCCAAAAAAATAAATATCCCTTTCGATTTTTTTATATATATATATATATATATACCGGAATATATATATATATATATATATATATATATATATATATATATATATATATATATATATATAAATATATATATTACATCAATTGTATACATTGATCGTCACATTTATAATAAATACATATATATTTATTTTTTCTGGCATTAATTGCATACATTGACCATTGTATTTAATTTGAATGTACTCCGTAGCGAAGCGCGGGTTTTCAGCTAGTATATATATATATATATATATATATATATATATATATATATATATATATATATATATATATATATATATATATATAAAATTCTGAAATGCGAGTTCAGTTTTCTCGAGTTTGATTGAAGTTACTTGAATGTTTATCATGCCTACTATCCTTGAAACGAGGCTGATTTTCATTTAATTCACGTTTCACAGCCTTCGAATTAATTGAGAGGATGCTTTACCTCAAAAATAAATTTGAGGGTGGCTATACATTTCAACTTTTCTAAAGATTATACTTAACACTTCAAAATTGGATGACCAGAATACATGTTCTGGAAGCCATTTAAACTTGATTAACCTCCATACATCAGCGCCCCATACAGAAAATGAGGAAAGACTCCAGGAACCCAATTATCACTTGATGCCTTTGATGTAAAATCCATTCTTTTCCTCAGTCTCATGAAAATTTCATGTTTGGACAATGGGGGCCAAAACCTTTACTGGGTGATAGCCCTGGATACAAGAATTCCGCCTTAAAAGTTGTTCGGATTAAACTCTATGAAAAAGGCGTACAGGACCAGAAGGTTACACGCAACCGTAATTTGCGCTGTCGAAAAGTGTATTATTATTTTATTAATACACCTCTATCAACACCAGCACGGCCACTTTGAGCATACCCTTAATAAGTGCGCCGGAAATCTGTTCTGTCAATATAGATTTGCCCATCTATCCGATTTATCGTTATACTTTCAAATTCCAAATGCTCTCTGTGGCTAAGCATTACAAAACAATAATTTAACGAATATAGCTCCACTTTTTTTTCAATATGATGGTTAGTTCCGAAACGTAACATTATCTTTGAGAGTGCTTATGTTCCGCAGGAATCAATAAGTGGTGCTATTAAGTATCATTATGTCAATGGAAAGTATATGCTTTGTTCCCCTCTAGTTCAGAATGACGTTCCTCTTTTCTAAAGAGTATTTCTCTTCATACGGCGCTACAAAAGGAATTTAGTATGTACTTCTAAGTGTGAGGGTGTGCCTGTATGGTAAAATATCAGCAGGGTTACTGTAAATATTATTGCTCACTTTTATTTTAAATGTCAGTATGGGAAGCGCTAATTTGAACAATTTCCGCTGTGCAACAGAACTCATGCAAAATGATTCTTTTTGGAGGTTACGATATTAGAGAGAAAAATGCTTAAAACTTTAAAATTTTTGATTGGGGCACAGCCTATTTCCTTTTACATTAAGACCGCCCCCTTTTTTTGTATAACTATCTTTTTTTATAATACACGTTTTTGAGAGAACAAATATTTTGTTTATTCAACAACGAGTATGATTTATGTCAGCATATAACTTCTGTACGGTAAAGGCACTATAGGAGAACTGTTTATTTAACAGTAGAACTACCAAGACAGTAAAATGACTAGTTTAAGCATTGGTAGAAATATGAATATCTTAACTTCTGGTCATTCTACTGTAAATTTATTTATTTATTTATTTATGTAATGAAATAGACTTTCAACTGATTAAATGAGAACAGTAATATTTTTATCACATAAATTAGATTTTTTAAATCTCTTTCAGGAAACTGAAACGTAACGAACTCTCATAACACAGTAATTTCAGTTTCCCTCATTCATTCAGTAAGTGGGGGGGATTTTTGGGTTAAATCCCCCCTCCTTTTGCAGCTAGATTTCTGTTCTTAATGAGAAATTAGAAAAAAAAAAATGCTAGAAATATTATGCACGCGTTACAAAAGAATGCTACGCAGATCTTTTACAGATCGAAATATTTTAATAAATAAAAATTGAGGACAAACCAAATTTAATAATACTGTAGCAACCCGTTGAAAATAAAACTGAAATTAGTGTATTTGCATCATGACAACAAAATTTCCAAATATTATTTTCCCAGTTAAACTTAATGTGTCGGGTTTAAAATTACTATTACTTTATTTATCTTAAGTAAAGTTATAATTTTATTTTTGGTTAAATTACAGGTATTTGATGGTTATTACTGAAACTAAACCATGAATGACTTTAAATGTAAATTAAAAAAGCTTTGCCTCTAGTTTCAATAGATCACAAGAAGTTGATATGTACATATCAACAATGTACAATGTATTACTATAATATGTTGCTTGATATGTACATATTCCAAGCAAATGAAGGAGGTGTGTATTCATAAATTAATACTGTTTTAACATTCACCCCATTTAAGTCAAATGAAACTGAAGGGTATTTTTTACTTAAAATCTGACTTCCCTGTTAATTTTTCTCCAACATATTATCATGGTTTTAAAATCTTACCGATATGCGCCTGAGAAAGAAATCTAGAATTTTAAGTTCTTACAGGCACCAAACAGAATGTTTTTCGTGTTATACGATTTGTTTGGAGGTTAAATGATTATTAAATAAATTAAGATTCTTGGTCTTTTTGACATTGATCACTGCTACTTTGAAAGATGCAATTTCAAGAAAAAATTACCGATTCATCTTTAGTCCAGACATTTGTTATCTTAAACTGCAAACTATGAAATGTAGAAATCCATTATCCTTTTTTTTTCCAAAAATAACAGCATCTTTCAGAAAAAGTCTTCAAAGGCTTTTAGTCAGTACTGTATTTTGCATGTAAGTAGAGAAAAAAAAGTAGCTCACAGTTTACTGCATTCTACATAAAGCAAGTTAGATTTTAATATACTTCTTTTCAAATATTTTAATATTTGGAAAACGCCATATTATTTAATCTGAGAAGGAAAAGGTCTGGAAAAGCATTTTAACACTCTAAAATGGCAGCAGGTAGGAATATTTTAATATTTGGAAAACGCCATTATTACTTAACCTGAGAAGGAAAAGGTCTGGAAAAGCATTTTAATACTCTAAAATGGCAGCAGGTAGGAATATTTTAAGGTTTGAAAATTTCTATTGGCACTTTTTAAGCTTTTAAAAAATACCGACTAGTATTTAATGACAATTAATATAAGTAAGGTTTACATACCAAATTTGAGCTTATAACATGGAACATCAAGGGCAGTTTTAAGAGCATAATAAAGTTTAAGGTTAATTTCAAATACCCTAACGAAATTTAGTGGAATATTATAGGGCTATACATGTTTTTTAAATACTTTGCAACATTTTATAACTGTAGAGGGAACAGAAATGTTTTTTTTAAATTCTAATATTCCTGAATAATTAATTAAAAAGAAAATTTCTATCAATTAAAGTGCTTTGAATCAATAGAAAATTAAATTAAGCAAGTTTTTTAAGAGAAATTTTTATTTTTGCTTGCTACAAAACCTCATTAAAATGTTTAATTTAACTGCCGAAAGAAAGGTAATTTCTTCGAAGATTTTCTGTTTAATTGTAGCTTTTCCCTGAACAATTTAAAACTAGTTGCTTGCACAGCTGACGGACTTTTGATTTATTTTTTTAATTTATTTATTTTAAAAGGGAATGAAAGTTTTTGAAGAAGGGATATTTTCTTTTTTGATAGGACCAGTAATTCTTTGAAATGGGAACAACTTCTTTTTGGAACGAAGTTCTTTTACGCGGCTTGTGAACTGGCAGAAATCGTCACGTAACGAAATTGCGCTATGTCTCCTAAATAAGAGATTTTTTCTCAAGGATTCCGTGGCTGAATGGTTATCTCAGCGGATCTATCGCTGAGCGATAGTCCCCGGTTCAAATCCCCGCTCAACCGCTGTGGGCAATTTCTAATTTCTTTGTTGTGTTAATTCGTTTTATTTTATGTTTTTGGGGAAAATATTGACCTTTTCATCTTCAGATTACGATAACTCGCCAAAATATGATCATAGAATTTTGATCTTTTTACAATCTGAGACTACAGACATTTCTCTTTCAAACTAGACCTCATTTGTTTAAAAATATTTTAAAACAGATTAATATTTTTATCAAAAAATGAAACACAGTTTTTCAAGAAATAATGACTTTTTCATTTTCAGATTACGATTACTCGCCAAAAAATGATCGTAGAATTTTGATCTTTTTACAGTCTAAGACTACAGACATTTCTCTTTCAAACTAGACCTCATTTGTTTAAAAATATTTTAAAACAGACTAATATTTTCATCAAAAAATGAAACAGAGTTGTTCAGCATTGCTTCACCTATCTGCCAAAAGATGGCAGCACATGTAAAATTCTTTTGTTTGTTTGTTTAAAAATTATATATATTTTTTAGAATTAATAGGTTAAAGATTAGTATTTAAATTGGTAAATTACTTTCTAGATTTTTAAGAATTGTTGTAATAATTTGCTTATACATTTATAGCTTTAAAAAACTAATAGAACTTTTATTATTTATTATCTTCATTGTAAAAAAAGAGCTATGCATGCTCGGTAATTCTGAATGCGGTTTGATTTTTAGTTGTTCTATGCTTAGAGGGGAATTTTCTCTTAAAAACGCTGTTGCTATTTATTCTATGTTATCTATTCATTAATTTTTTGAGAAATTCCAAATATTTATTTAAAAATCGGAACATCCAGGTTAACTGCTAAAATCACATTATTGCATTTTATTCTAAAACGTATTTATAGCAAATAAGAAATGGATTTCCTAATATTCAACCACACCATTTTTGGTAAGTAAATTCTGCTTATTATAGAAATATAAATTCTCATGGCATCGCAGTAATATTATTATAAATTTCATTAACAAAATAAATCAGTTTTAACTAATAGAAAAGTTTTGTGTATTGTTCTTTTCTCTATTCTTTATGTCAGTTATCTATTTTCCTCTATTCTTAAATACTGTTCTTTTTGGAACGAAGTTCTTTTACGCGGCTTACAGTAGAGTAAACTGGCAGGAATCGTCACGTAACGAAAAAGCGTTATGCTAACTCCAGAAGAGCTTTCTCTCAATGGACTCTGTGGCTGAATGGTTATCGCATCCGACTATCGCACTACGGAGCGAGAGGTTCCTGGTTCAAATCCCCGCACAAGCGCAGGCCGTTTCTATTCCCACTCATTCTGAGAATAGCGCAGTGTATATATATATTATAATATATATATATATATATATATATATATATATATGTGTGTGTGTGTGGGTCTGGATAACCGTGCGATGATTTAAAACAAATACTATTATAACTATACTAACATTTAATGAATAATTATTATTTACAAGGCTACGTCTTTAATTAATAACACAATAGGCTGATGAACATTATATAGCAGTCGTCTACTGCTATCAGACAAACGCGTCATAGTTCGTCTCCGTCAAACCACTCACTGACTGGGGTTGCCAGATCTCGTCATCTTTAGTGAGCTGGAGCGGCGCAGATAGTAGTGTCATCTAGTGGAATATGCAAGTAGAGTACAGACCGATGTAGGCTCAGGAACCCACATATATGTATATATATATATATATATAATCAATAGAAATCTACATATTAAATCACGTTTAGAGTTGAAAAAATAACGTAAGGAACTTCGTTCCTGTCGGGGGTCCCCCGACAGCACAATTTTTTTATTTTTTTACATTTTAATGTTAAATTCAAAGAAAGTGGCTGTACGTTATTCACACTTTACCTAGCTTCTTAATTTTCTTATTTTCCTGGTACTGGAGTAATGGCAACACGCTTTAAGTAAAATAAATTTTAAATGTTTCGTTTATCATTATATAACAGGATTTTTCTCCTGCGTAAATATTTTTAACATGCAAGGAAAGAGAATCACGTAACAAAAAATTCACTTTTACTTTACAGCATTTAAATGTGCTACGAGCGGTTCCCGTTAGTTATTCACGATTATTAATCTGAGATCAGAAATATAAAATTATAAATTTATATTTTATAATAAATTCATAAATTTATATATATATATATATATATATATATATATATATATATACATATATATATATATATATATATACATACATATTCTTTCTTCAGGTAACTCAAACAAACAAAAAAAAACCCAAGAAATAAAGAAATGTTTTATAGATAAATGTAGTAGAAAAATTCATTTTATGAATCAGATTACATTGAAATAAAACTCTGATCTTTCGTACTTGCCTTTTTTTAAAATCAGAGTTATCTAAGAGACTCTCTTCATGCGTATGAAAATTAAAACTACACACGAAAAACATTTTTATTTGTAGAGTATATAAAATGAAGGAATTTCGAACGAATCACTGAATGTTTTGTCAATGGTATTAATACCACAAACATGACACCGGAAAGATATAATTTACCTATTTTAGAAATATCAGTTATTCATCATGAGCTGAGATATTTTTGTCTAAAAAAGTACGAGTATTTTTGAAAATTATTCTCGTATTTAAGAAAGTAACTTTTCTTCTTATTGCATAAAGCATTCCATTAAAATGAAATGAACATTACATGCCGTATTACACCAGCGACTTTAAAAAAACTAACTTAATCCAACATGAGTCATGTTCAGACCTAACGCGGGTGGTATTGCATTATTATTTTGAGTTCTTAACTCACATTCTTTAAGTTTGCTCCCTTATTGGTATCTTACGGCAAATTTTTAAATACAGTAATTAGATAATATGACACAAGCAGCAAATCGAGCAGCTGAAAATGAGGAGCTAAAGTGAGAACAGACTGGATTTGTTATGCTATGGGGACGCTCTTTGTTAAAAGAAACTTGCCAAAAGCCGCAAAAGCGTTAGGGTTCGACGAGATTTCGTATGTTTATATAGAAATAGAATTTGAATGGAGCCGTTTAGGTACCACGTTTTCAAGCTAATATGAAGGAGATTTGGTTATTTTTGAAGTTAAGATTTCTTTAGTGGCGTGATATTTCTCTAGATATTCAGTTGCAGTTATGAGTTGATATTTGGAATTTTAATTTGTTATGCCTTCTTTAGTTATACAACCAAGAGAAATAGTGATAAAAATCTCTCTTTTTCTAATTCGAATGTAAAAATATAAATATGAAATATAAATATACAACATATATTTAGCGAGCAAATAGATATTGTTATCTATGCTGATTTTTAATAGATATTTTGCTTTTGTTTTAGACTGTTAGAAGTACTCAAACAACAGATGGTTGAGTTCTCAACACGCACTTGACACACATCGCATTTTGTGAATTATAAGAATTCGTATATGTAGTGTAAAAGATATAAATATAAGTCAGAAGCTATACACGGTCCTCATTCTAAAGAGTGCTTCACCTTGCGGAGTGCAAAGAACGTTCATATTCGTGTCTCTTCTAGATTAACGAATCTGGAAGAGACATGAACAGGAACGTTCAGCTGTATTGCTTTTTTATCAATATCTGAATAAGTTGAGTAATCATTTCAGTGCACACTGAAATTTTCTTTAAGGTTATTCAATTATTAGGTAAATATCTGACAATGGTGCAGCGAGGGGGGGGGGGAGGTAAACCTTCCAAACCCCCTAAAATGTTCATATATCTCCATCGTAACGCATTCAAATCTTTACTAGTTGCTACAGTTTTGGTATCTATGAAGCTCTAACCTCCTCATACCCAAACAGGAATCCTGGTTGCTCTGATAATATCTGAGCTTTCAGTAATATATATATATAAATATATATATATGCACACACTGAAGTGCCACTGAATTAGGGATACCTACCTAGTAATGAGTTGGGCCTCCTCTGGTCTTGATAACGGCTGCCACACGACGAGGCATAGATTCAACAAGTTTCTGGAAACGTTCCACGGGAATGGCTTGCCAAATATTGGCTAAAGCTGTCCATAATTCAGTAAGGTTCTTTGGTGCTGTGTGATGACCTTTCACGCCTTGTTCCAAAACATCCCAAAGATGCTCAATAGGATTTAAGTCTGGGCTTCTAGGTGGTCAATTCATGACAGAGAAGTCAGAGGAATGCTCATCTAACCAGCCAACCAGTAGCCAACCGGGACTTGTGAGAGGTACAGTTGTCTTGCTGGAAAACTCCATTACCGTGCGGATGACAGAACAGCATAAACGGATGGAGGTGATCACCCAGCAACTCTATGTACCGAATTGCATTGAGGGAGGTTGGTATAGGCACCAAAGATCCCAAACTGTGCCACGAAAAAACACCCCAGACCATGATTGAGCCACCATGCCCTTGTACAGTTCCAGCCAGGCATGCAGGATCCATGGCTTCATGAGCCTGACGCCATATTCTCAGCCTCCCGTCGGCGTTAAGTAGTCGGAATCGAGACTCATCACTCCATGCTACTCGTTTCCAGTCACTACACTCCAGTCTCTGTGCTCTCTTGCCTAGGCAAGACGTGCAGCCCGATGGCGAGTATAGAGCAATGGTACTCTCGTAGGTCGACGGCTCCCGAAACCCATACGGTGAAGCGAGCGTTGCACAGTCCGTTTACTGACTGTACTACTGGCACCGTCATTAAACTGGGTGGTAAATTGAGCTAATGTTTGGCTTCGCTGGCTACGTACAATACGCCTGAGCCGTCTCTCACCACGCACTGTCAAGGCTAATTGTCCTTTGCAGTTTGCCCGATCGCTAGTTTTTTTTTCCACCATCCATGTATTCTTGGTATACTCTTGACACTGTCGACCTTGAACCTCTATTTAACGAACCTCTATTTTGCGAATTTCTCTATTTTGCGAACTTTTCCTTGGAACCAAGAACATTTTGCGAATTTCTTCGTAAAATAACCTCCAAAGGGCGAAGTGCATTCTCTATTTAATGAACTTTTTCTTGTGATCCAATATTTTTTTCCTCCATATTTCTCAAAATATTTCTGAACATTTCAAACTTATTCTTTCTTTTAACACATTTAACATATTAACTTTCTTTTAACACATTCCGACGCGGGTTGCAGTTTGAAGGAAAAAAGCCTGAAGGTGTTTTTGGTGCATTGCAAAGATGAGAAACGTATTATGAGAGAAAACACTTTTTCAAACAAAAAATTAACAGACTTTATCAGTAATTAAATTTAAGGACGCATGTGGTAATGTATGCTTAAAATTACTTCTTATAATAAATGCGATAATGCCATTAAAATTCATTAATTTTAATATAATTTTTTTAATTGAAAAAACAGTATATTCCCGGAAAATGTTTTGTTTTATTTCTTGTTTTCCTTGCAGATTTCTGTTTGATGGGTAAGATATATAAAACAAATAGACATTAATTTACAAAATAAAGGTGTGATCAATTACTTTTATTAATAGTACTTAGTGTTTATGAATTTAAAATTTGTTTTGTGTAGTTTAAGGTATTTTAAAAGGTGAATCTCAATTTAACGAATTTTCCCTATAACGAACTTTTTTTCGGGATTTAGTGACTTCATTAAATAGAGGTCCAAATGTATATATATATATATATATATATATATATATCTTTTATATATCTATATATATAAAAAAGCTTGTCTGTTTGTTTGTCCGCTATAGAATCATAGACTGTTTCACCCACCGGGACCAAATTCGGCACAGTTAATGTTTTGGACCCTAGAAACTTAAATCAGGAAAAACGAAATTTGGGGCTCAATTAGTTTTTTTAAAATTAATTTTTAATGATTTTTGTGCCTCTAAGCGCACCTCTTAAATGTGGATACAGTCCCTTTACGACAACCCTTCAAATTCGATACGCGGGGGAAAAGCGGGGTGGTTTGAGAGTTGGTCTGGGGGTAACGGGGGGGGGGAGGACGAGGTGTTTATTTTTCTTACGTTTAGTGGAATCGTTTGTCTGAAAAGGTTGAGAACCGCTGCTTTAGACAATTTTAGACAATGGCTTTCAAACTCATAGAACTTAATAAAATTTGGAAAAAAAGCAAGAAAAAAAAAGAAAAATTAAGTTTGGAAGTTTTTGGAAGCCTTCTGTTGATCTAAATATATTAATTGTTTGAGGATCATAAAATGGGAAGAAGTTTAAGAGTTCTACAGGTTTTTTCCTCTAAGTTCGCGAAACAGAGTTAACAGACGATATGTATTTAAATTACTTATTCCGTGAAATCATATAAGATAAATCTTTTAAAGTTTTGGGTTTTTTTAAGCAGTGGGAGGGGGGCCGGTGGGGCCAACAGTCGGGAGTTAATTATACTCCTTGACACGACTCCTAAGGCCGAAAATTAACACGAACAAGTGGGCTTTCGGCTGCGTATACAGGAATTACGCCAGCGACTGGTTACTTGGAGTATATGGTCGTTTATGGCTTGTTGCCGGGAAACGTATACGTTCTGAATCATTAAGCAGTGGGAGGAAAAGCTCTTTAAACAGAGAAACATAACGACACATAACTTTCATTCCGAACTGTTAGTCCATTAGTTATATTAAGGCATAAGAAAATTAATGAAATTATTTTTAAAGAATGATTGCCCGGGTAGATATATAGATATAAAATTTTTCATGCTTTCCATCAAAAGAATACTGGGTATATCATTTCAGTAGAAACGCGCTATGCGCATTCTGTCTGGCCAGAAGAACATGAAGAGCGGGGGGTGCAGCCCAGTATTTTTTTTGATGGAATGCATGAAAAATTTTATATCTATATATCTACCCGGGCAACGCCGGGCAATAATGCTAGCATATATATATATATATATATATATATATATTTTTTTTGTGTGTGTGATAGAAAAAGGTAATATGGAGACTCAGTCAGATTGACGTAAAGTTTCGAACGCCCAGGGAAATCTTGCTATTCGAAATTTAAAATTGTGCGATTCATCAAGCGATATTATGGTATGATCGGTTAAGTAATCGCCAGGAAACCTGTGAGGCAAGCAGGAGGACCAGGCCCGCCGTCAGGGGGGTGGGGCAGGGGGGAAAAAATCCCCGGGGCCCAGGCTTCCAGGGGGCCCGGTTAAAATAAGAGTTGACTAAAAAAATGTATACAATGTTCAAATATTGAGTGGAGAGGGGGCCCGCTGTATTATTTTGCCCCGGGCCCTGGTTCAGTTGACGGCGGCCCTGAGGAGGACCGACCTCAGTTTTCCCCAGCACATGGTTATTTTAAAAGGGTGAGGAAAAATTGTGTGAGAGAGTGTAACGCAGATTTAGTGCCGTTGTAACATATATGCAAAGAAGTGGTAAACACGAGATCTGACTTTGGAGCGCATATAAAACAAACAAACAAAAAAAATCACATGAAATGTGATATTTTCAAAAACTTTCTTAATATTTTCCCTATTAAATACCCCCTAAAATTAAATTTCAGAATATACATATTTCTTAATGAGTTTAAATAATTTTTTAATTTGGGTATTATGCTGAATTATTTTTAAAATGTCAGTTTAGGATTGATACATCAAATGAATTTATTTTAACTATAAACAAAGCCTTTAGGATAATGATATAACTACGTAATACTTTTTGTTCTTGGTATTTGTATCCGTTTCTAAGAATTTAGCTGCTGCAACATCGGTAACGGTAGTTTCATGTTCTTATTAACCGTTTTTCTTAACTGTTTTTCTTACTTCTCATAGCATGAGTGCCTTAAGAAACTTAATACAATTGAGTTAAACGGGATTAGTATGACGGATGAAATTTTTTCTCTCGTACCTCAGCACGACATTGAATATTTCTATTCTGACATGTCTATTTATGAGTTTATACAAATTATTTCTTAGTGAAATACAGCCGAACCCCATTATAATGAACTTCAAGGGACCAAAGGTTTTGTTCGCTATATCCGAACCATAAAGAAAAATGTTAGAGTTCACAAAGTGGATGTACTCTAACACTCTAACAAAGTGGATGTACATTATTGAATATACATCGCACTCATTAGTTGCGATGTATATTCAATAATGATGTATTGAAAGAATGATACAATCTATTAAAAATGATCATTAATGAATTAAATTGACTAAAATTGATTACAATTAACTGACACAATACTAATTAAATTAACTAAAAATGAAGACAAACGGAAATAAATCGATTTTATCTTTAATAGTTGGTCACTGTTTTGATACAGAAATAATCGGTAATCTTCTGCTGATGTGATGCCGATTTCAAAAGCATTTTGTGAATTTCTTTGTCCAATACATCAAATGACTCCAACATTCTTTCTTCCAATGTTTGTGTTGACAAAAACGTGTTAATTACACTCATCGCTGCTGTAGCATCTGAGATGGTGGAGATTTCAACATTTATGTTGTCCTTTTCATCAGCATCAGAAGCAGAATCTTCGATTTCAGAATGATTCCTTTTAATTTCTTTTACAATATCTTCATCAGTTGGATTTTCATATGTAATGATTTCATCCTCACATGTTTCGAACAATTGCACACAATCTGAGAATGATGAAATTTTGTTCTTTTCTATCCACATCGCGATAGGTAAATCTTCATCATATTCTTCTTCAACATTCTTTGCTTCTTCAACATTCGTTGTATCTTCAACATTCTTAAAAAGTTTAAAAATTAAAAAAAATTCAGTTGTCGAATGAAAAAAATGTTTGTTATAGCCGATTCTTAAGATTTCGAAGGTTCGCTATAAAAAGATAAATTAGCATTAAATACAATAGGAAAACGGCTGGACCAAAATTTTCGTTCGTTATATACCAGGTTTGCTATAACGGGGTTCGACTGTATATTGTAAATAACAAATCCCACCTGCATGTTTAATTGATTTTGGGTTTCTTTTCCTTTTTCTCACACTTTCGTTCTTTCACAATCTAGAAGTTTTACACTTTTCATCTGTAAATTACTTCCTAGAAATCTAAAGGGCCTTAACTTGGACACTCTCCTCTTTTTTCCCATATATATATATATATATATATATATATATATATATATATACATACATGTATGCATGTATGTATATATGTGAAGGCCTTATTTAAATTGTGGGCCAACTCAATTTTTGTTCCTTTTGAGATACAGAGCCTTAAAGTCTAATGAGTGCTGAAAAATGATTGCTGAAGTCCGATTTGTGGTGCACTCTGTTGGCAACAGAAATAAGCTGGAGGTGTACCAGTTTTAAAATAAGATAGAAATGACTTGTATGAACATGAAAGTGAGGCTAACTCCATTCTTTTAAAAGTGGAGTTAGCCCACTATTCAAATAAGGCCTTCATATATATATATATATATACATCTGTACTCGTCGAATTAGGCACTCGAAGCATTTCGACGGGAAAAAAACTGCGTCGGTGCTCGACCTTTGCTCGGTACTCTTCACACTTGCTATGAAACCTGCATGAAGTAATTCCATCTGTCTGGACGAAAAAAAGACTGACTCTTTCGTTCCGCCCTCAGTCAAGAACTCCACATATTTCACTATGTACTTTTTTTCATTGCGAGCTTTTCTTTTGGTAGTATAAGCCATCATAACCTCGAAGAAGGTTAGGGATACCACTCAACAGAAACTAGTGAGAACCACGATGAAACAATAGTTAAGTATCAGCGTGGTAGCTGCATGTCCGATCTCGCTGCAGAGCAAAGATGGAGGTAACTCCGAGGGACTTTGAAGGCTTTGAGGCTGTATTAATAGTGGAGGACATTGTGTCTATGGAACAGTACATGGATTTGGAATTCAGGGATGAAGACGTCGAAAAGTTAGGGGAAGAACACAGACAGGAGCAGAGCACTGAGGAGCTGCAGGAACTTAAAGAGAGCAGCAACAGATTGTGGCTGGGGAACATTCTTTAATTGAGGAGGAGGGAAGGATAGCAGCCGCTACTGCACTGCTACAAGAAATATATCCTAAATGGGTTGACTTAAAAAATTTTGATGAAAAGTATCCCCTGACAAAGCTCTAGCAGGCCAAAATGTGTACTTTAAAAACATTTTAAAACATAGGTAGAACAAACATTCTCTTGATAAGTTTGTTGTGAAACTCCCTATAACTGGGTCTACAGCAGGGTTCAGTGGTAGAAAAAGATAAAGATCTCCTGTTCGAGTGTCTACTGTTTTATAGAAAGAGAACTCCCCATCCAAGCAAAAACCTCTCACCCCCCATCCCATAAGGTCATGAACTCCTCTTAGTACAGGTTAAGTGAAATCTAAATTATATTTTATTTTATATAATTATTATTTTTATTTATGTCTATCTGGTTTTCAGATTTTGTCACAGAAAACAACCCCTTCAATTTATAAACTGCCAAGTAAAATGGGAAATTTCTGGGGTTCAGTAACGGATTATTTCAGTTTACATTGCCTCTTATGAGAAAAATTTACTGTTATCTGAATTGTTAATTTGTTCGGTACTCGTCGTGTTTTCTGGAACCAATTAACTACGAATACCCAGGTAACCACTGTATATATACTTGTATGTACGGGCACTTACATGCTCATACACACAAGTGTTGTGTATTTGCGCAATGTTGATATGAGAAAACATTTGTTTTTATTTTGTTATTATGTATTCTCAAATTATGTTTGTTCGTCTATTAAATATTGCAGCCAGGAATATTAGTTAAGAAAATTTTATTCATCGTGACTGGAGAGGGGCATTGAAAAACTGAAGATCATTTCCCTCGATCTTAAAAATTAAAATTTTGATCTAAGGAATTAAGGAAGAAAAAAAATTAAAATGAGGATTATGCATCTAGATAATATTAGTCTTCTGCTCCTATGACAATGCATAATTTTACATTATACATTACAGACTTAATTTGAAATTTCAGAAAGCTCTGTTATATTATTATTTATGTATCATAAAAAATTACGTTCTCATTACATTGAAATACAAATATACGAAATATCAGTATAGAAGTACAGCTTGAATAGAAAATTAATCTGTTAAGATGCACTTATATATATATATATATATATATATATATATATATATATATATATATATATATATATATATATATATATATATATATATATATTTCCCAACAACTTTTCATAATTTAAAAGAATGAAGTTCCGTGGTTATATGTAGGCAGATGTAAATTTTCAAGCATCATTTTAAGTAATCAGTATTGTTATGAATAAAATGGCTGTCATTTATAAAAAATAAATTGTTGCTATGTGAATGAAATTATGTGTTCAGTGCTGTCAAAATGTACAACTTTTTCGCCTTATTTGGGACACCTGAATTTTGTTCATTATAACCAATAACATAATTTCTTAAATGTAAAATTCGAACGTATAAAACAATCCTCCAGAAAAGTACAGGCTGTGAATTTATTTTTGATAGTTATTTTCTTTTTATAAACGGGGTGAAAAGTCGCCAATTATGGCACACCTTCCCTTATTCTATATCCGGACTGATTTCATCTGCAGCCGTTTTGCGGCGGCGGGTAATTCGCACGCCCCATTTCAGATAGTACTTCTATGTTATTTGACGACCTCAAAGATCACATACATCTCCATGTAATTTCTACACGCCGAACTCTCTTCAGTCTTCTAGCTCTGTCTCACAGCGTTTAACACCTGCTAGAAATCACACTTGCTAACAACGACAAGTAAGGGTAGGAGAACCAAACCGAACGAATTCCAAAATGAAATACTATTAAATTAGAGAAAGTGAAAATAGAAAATTACAGAACAATCTTTGAATTCTTGCCTTCACCCGTAACTTCTATAAAAAGTGGTGGATATTAAAATACAACTGAAACGATTCTCCGTCATGACAAATATGATAGAAATCTTTTTCTTGATATTTGTAGTAGTAGAATTGAAGTTTTGCATCATTTTATTTTATTACTTAACAATGACCATAAATTTTTCTGTATTACGAACTCTCTTAAGTCTTGTTGCTCTGGCTCAAAGAATTTAACACCTGCTAGAAAATGCATCCGCTAACATTGACAAGTTGGGGAAACAAGCTGAAAGATTTTCAAAATAAAATACTATTAAATCAGATAAAGTAAAAATAGAAATATTCATGTATATGAAGTTTAAATTGATCTTATAACAACCTATGAAGCACTCCATCTTTGCTGTTATCTTTATCGGTAACTTAAATAAAAAGTAGTTGATGTTAAAGTTAAAATCGAAATATTTTTCCATCGTTTCAAATATGTTATGTTTATCCATCTGGTGTATATTTGTGAGAACATTATAATTTTACTTTATTTTGCATTGTTTAAATGCTACTGTAAATCTACTGTTAACTGAATTGCTTATTTTTATAACATTATTTTCTTACTCAACTATCATACAAATATATATATATATATATATATATATATATATATATATATATATATATATATATATATATATATATATATATATATATACACAGTGATTTCCGCTTATAAGAATCACGTTTGTTATTACTGTTTTTGATTCTTATAAGCTGTTGATTCTTATAACCGAAACTTCCCTTTGGACAGGCACACATACACAAATATATACTTGTATATATATATAAACACACAGGCACATATATACATAATTTACCATTAAATACTCTATGATTTAAGTTATTTATCATCTATTAAAATTATTTTTTATAATTTTAAAAATACTCAATTTCTAAACAAATACTATAACTCAATTTCTAGACCTATAAGTAACAACACATGATTATAAAATCAACAAGAGGCAGCTTCTCTTTGACTACATTTTGGAAGAGCATCATATCTAATTAACAAGTTCTGTTTTTCAGAAAAACTAAGAGTTTTCCTTGTTTTTATCATATTTGAATTCGACTATCAAAAAGTTCTAACACTAACTGGCAATTTCGTTAGAAAACTAAAGTGAATACTAGCGACGTATGCTTATTACAGTCTCAGACGAAGATTCACTTTGTAGCTTACGATTCACGGTTTGATTCTGAATCAAACCGTGAAACGTTTGATTCAGCATCTGGTTCATCTGATTCAGCAAAATGGATCCGTTTACGTTTCATGGTTTGAAGTGCTGAATCCACTGTCCCATTTGCGTAAATGATGGTGGACACTTCGCGGAAGATTTATGTGTTTCAGGGTCCAGAAATCCGCAACCAGGAAGAAAGTGGTGGGAAAAAAGGAGTGCCTGTCTGGAGAAAAGTGAAATCGGACCCAGGTGGGTTAGATGCCCCTGGGTAAAGCTAATAAGACAGTGTTTAGCAAAAACGTATAAAGACAAACTCTTATGTTATGTCCAAAGGAATGTATTTTACGACTGTTTTCCACCCCAAAGTTTTATCAATCTTTCTTTTCAAAAACTTATGAAAGAATTTCGTACCTTTTGAGAGTTCAAGTGGCATTTTTTGGAAAAATGAAAGGAAGGCGAAGATTGCAAACTGATTCTTATAACCGGTGGATTGATTCTTTAAAGTGGAAATTTTAACATGGAAATAATACATTTGTTTTTGTTTTTGCGGTATTGATTCTTATAAACGGTTGATTCTTATAACCACTGATCACTATAAGCGGTGGTTACTGTATATATATATATATATATATATATATATATATATATAAGTCCCAAAAAAAGTGAATAAAGTTTTACTTATATAGTATAATGGTGCGTTGAGTTGCACAGAAAAGCTGTTTTCGATCGAATTATTTTGGAGTTGCATGAGTGTACACACACATACACATATTATTTGTTATTACAGATATTATTATACAGTAAATAACTAAGGCTACTACTTTTAGGAAAATGAGTCAATTAAAACAAAATATCTTGATATTCAGTTCCCATCATTGTATAAATGTTATATTTGAATTTCTTTTTTTAAAACCGTTGTTGAGTTGAGATAAATTTAATGAATACAGGAGAAGTGCCACTAAAGAAGATTTGTCTATATATTGTTTGTTTGCATATTTACCCCATATGAGTGAAAATTTCCTCTCAAATATAATACATTCAAACATATAACATCAAAGATGATGCCTGACATCTTCCACCAATATTGCTAATTTATGTTCACCAATTCCTAAGCAGCCTTAACTTCTCGGGAGGACATTCGGACTCTTTCATTTAAAGTACCCGTTCTCTGTTTTACACACTTATTCGAGGGGGCTTGGGGTGCCTTGGGTGGATTGCAGATCTGCACTGTATATCCGGCATCCTCGAGCCCCACAGCAATCCAAAATGTCACCGAACCTGGGAAATTAACCCTCGACTGCGTATTCAGGTTTTGCTACGTAGCGGCTGGTCTTCAGTGATTCATGGGCTGATACGCGAAAGCGGGGGAGCCGAAGTGTCAATTGAGATTACACACTTTTTCGCTTGAAACATCATGCAGTTTGGATACTAACTAAAATCTTTTAACTGAAATTAAGTATGTTTTAGCTAATCCTATCGCAAAAGGAATCTCATGTTGTACAATAATATAGGGCAGTGGTGCACAAACTTTTTACGATCGTCAGGGCCCGATTTAGAAAATTCTTGACTGTAGGCACAACTCGGGATAGGGGCCTCCTATATGTGGGCGTAAAATTTCCAAAATTGACACATGAAAAAAATAATCATGAATCATTGTGAAAGTACCATTTTACCAAGAATTGGCTATTTGAAGCGTAGAAGCCTAGAACATTATCAAATAACAAAAAGCAATACAACATATTAATTTCATCATTAAAACACCAATACAATGCATCCAGAAAAACTTATTAATCCCTTATAACATACATATAATGAAATATACATATAACTATACATATGATGAACCAATCAATCAATCAAATTTGAAAGGATATATAAAAAAATTGCTATTAAAAAAGGTGTAAAAAAATGAATTGGGAATTTTTCGTTTTTACTTTTAAAATTAAACTTTTTTGGGGGCTTCCAACATTCGGGGGCCCCTAGGCCCGGACCTACGGGTCTAATGGAAAATCAGGGCCTGACGACCGTGACCCACTTCATTTAAATAATAAATCATTCGATCCAAATAAAAAATTTTTGGTGGAAGTAAATTTTATTAAAAAAATTATTAAAATTTTATTAAAATTGGGAAAACGTTAGCAAAATTAGAAAAAGGAAATTAGCAAACGTTTTCACGCCATTTTAGAAAAACAATGAACTGTAGATTCTAGGTATATATTTACTTTGAATAATAACATTAAAGAATTATCTTGCTTATCATCTGCAGTTGTTTTAGGCAAATTTCTTGTGACTAAAACTTCTTATTTAAATATGAATATATATCTGTATTTCATTCAGGTTAAAAATTAACAAAAATTAAACTTAAAAAGAGCATAATTTCGAAATTATAAATTTCATATTAAAACACTGGAAATTATAAACTTTATTCATTTGTATAAAACTAAAATGGAAAAAAATAATGAGAAAGGTGAGCTCCTTTCTCATTAATTTCTCAGATAATATTTGCGCAATATTTGGGGAAATATCTGAGAGTGCTACTCTCATATGATCTTACAGGTTAAGTTTGGTCGTTGTTAGGCTTTTATAGCTACTAATTTCAAAAACGCGGTCTTATACAGATAGGTAGAAGCAAATGGAAACAATGTAAGTATTGCCTTTTGCTTATAGATTTTTTAGTGTAAGACTGTTCGACATCTTTTTTAGCAATGCCATATCAAACACTTGTTTACATATAAATTAAAATTTTAAACAATATCTAATTACATAGAATTTAAAGCATATTTTTAATAAATTAATTCAGTATGATATAAATTTACTTCAAACTTTCCGTGACCCCTCTAATTTTTTTCTCGACCTAAAGTTTGCGCACCCTTGATATAAGAGACAGCTTCAATGGGGAACAAATAATATAACTCTTTTGATTTAAGTAAGCATTTTTGTTGCAGGACAAACAGGTTCATGGACAAAAAGTTATAATCTTTTCCCGTTTATGAAGATGAGCAACTCAGCAAGATATATTCAGTGGAATTTGAAGTATAAAATTCAGAGCAAGTACATCCAACGACCACAAAATTGGATCTCAAAATTGGTGGGTGATTTCTACTATTAAATTCTCAAAGATATTGGGAATAGTTATGTGTATTTAAATATATCACAGTACAACATCTCAATGGTAATTAGCTAGACAAATTAAATTATAAAGAGGGAAACTTTTGGAAACATTTTTGAGTTTAATTCTGTTCTATTCCCTTAACTTAATTCACAAATAGTTTGATTTCAAAGCAGAAAAGTCTGAGATTCAGAATACTTTTACTCATATGAATGTTTATTTGTCTTCTTACTTATAAACTTCCCTTAAATGTTAGTAAAGGAAGGATAATGTCAAGACGTATTTAGGAGAATTAAAAATGTTCGTCTTCAGAATTTTCCTATGTCCTCTTGATTTCAGGAAAATATTATTAAGGAATGTAGTGAATGTATGACTGCGTATACTAACAGGTTTCATATCTACGTAAATTCTTGTATGAGAAAAGTAAAAGAATATCAATAGGTATTTAACAAAGCGAGATACATTGTGTCAGGAATGGATTATATATATATATATATTCGCTTTCCTCTCCCCCCCCCCCGTTGATTCCCCAACCGGAAACCTGTTTGGCGAGAAGGAGGAGAGACGGAGAAAGAAGTCGGCCCGGGGGTCGAGGGAGAAAAAAGCGGGGTATAAGAGCTCGCACGTGTAAAAGTGGCGGTTTTTTTTCTCATCAGCGTAAATTTGAATATATATGTATTTATAATGTGTGATGTGTCCAGTATATGTGTAATAAATAAATTTTGGGACTGTAGACCGTGTCTGGACTCGTAAACCGCGTAATACCTTTCTATAACACTAAGAACGGACCCAGGGGCGGTTAAGCCTCGTCAAGGGAGAGGGATCGCTCCTCACATCTGGCAGCAGCGGCGGCGTGGAATGGTAAAATACGCGGGCGAGGATCGCAGTTTTACGTCAGTAAGGATATCAGCGCTCTATCATCAGTGTTCAGTCATCGGTAAAGGCTATAGGATGATGATCAACAGGAGGCCATACTATTTTCGAATCTAGCTTCAGGAAATCTGTACAATCCAGAAATGTTGTCCAAGGTCAGTGATATTTGCTTCTGTTCTCTGTTGGGATTATAAAAATGTTTATGGTTAGATGAAATTTAATAGTGTTCGATAGAATTTTGTAAGAGAAAAGGTCGGGTTGAGTTTCAATTGATTTTTTTTTCTCTGTGTATTAGTTTTATTGTTATTGTATTTCCTAACTGGTATTTCTAACATGGCATTTATTGCAAAATCGAGAAAGTGCGACTTGGTAGCGCTAGCGCTAGAATTAAGAATCGAAGTTAAGGAAGAATGTAAGATATTAGATTTAAGGAAACTTATTCTCGAACATGAAAGTTATGAATAAAGTCTCATAAAGGATATGCTCAGCGCGATAGTTACTGAGAGAGAGGAAAAACAAGAGAAAGACGAACGTATTGAAATCGAAACATTAAAACTACAAAATCGCATACCTATTAAATATAAATCAATAGATGAAATTATTAAAACCATAAAATTATTGACCGTGAAAGTCCCAAATAAACCCGAAGGGTGGAGTTATTTCTTTACGAGTCTAGAAAAGGCATTCAAAAGTGACAGGGTAGAAGAAGAACAGAAGGCCAAAATTTTAATTTACCTTTTGGAGGATAAAGCGGCAGATTTGTTAATATATTGAAATGAGGGTCAGTACAATAATTACGAGGAGGTGAAAAAGATAGTGCTGAGAGAATACGAACCGTCTCCTCAGACGTGCCTAGATAATTTTAGGAAAGCTAAAAGAGGCACCGACGTAACTTTGGGTCAGTTCGCAACCAGGTTAATGTCTATGTGGCTACACTACGTTAAATTGAGAGAAGTAAGTGACTTCGAAGGTTTAAATCAGTTGGTGGTAGCTGATAAAATGTTTCAGACATTGGACCAAGAAACGGCTATGCATATCAGGATTAGGCAAGGAAGTGCTTGGTTTAAAGCAAAGCAGCTCGTGAAAGAGTGCGATATATTCTCTTCTGCTAAAGGGAGAGCTTATAGCACGAAGGGGGTAACGACACAAAATTTGCGGATTTTAGAGGTCGGGACCGGAATGCCAAGGGGTTTAAACTAGATATGCTCCCAGGAAATGGTTCTTTGTCAGGAGAAAATGAAAAGTACAGTAGAACGCCGAAAAAGTGGGAGTGCTATGGTTGTGGGTCAACTGCTCATTTAAAGAGAAACTGTCCGAAATTCCCAAAACAGGAAAGAAATGTAACATGGGGGGAAAGGGAAAAGGAAAACGTAAATATGTCGTTAGCGGAAGAAGACCACGAGATGGAAGAACAGGAAAATTCCGGAGAACGGGGGATATTGGCAGAGGATACCGTAGTTGCAAGGGCGAATTCATTCAGTGTGTCAAGAAATACCGGAAAGTCCTTAAAAGAACAGTTATGTAAGTTAAAAAGGGTTCCTATCAACGTGAACGGGCGAATAGCTAACACACTAATTGATTCAGGGACGGAAATAACTGTAGTGCGGGAAAGTGTTGTACCAGAAGTTACAACGGAGGGAAAACCCACCATATTTTTAAAAGGGATTTTTGGACCCGCAGTTCAATGCCCGTTGGTGAATATTCCCTTGGGAGTCTTCGATTCAGGCGTTAACGAACGGCCGGAGGTTTTGTGTGCTGTTGCGAAATCGCTGGTAGATGACGTTTTGCTCCCCCCAGAAATATTTGAAATGTTATCGAGAAGTCGAATCGAAAACGTTTCTCAGTCTCCCAAGAGAAATGACAGACCCCAGAGAAGAACAAAGGAGACAGAGAAATCCTACTTCCCGACCGCCGAACAATCAGAGCATTGTCCAGGGCGCGTAAAGGGCATTCAGGCTTCGAACTGCACCGGGATGAATGAGCATGAATCGGAAACGAGAGATTTCACGGCGGGCGAAAATAGGGAGGGTCTGTTTCTGACCAGTTTCGGCGGCAACAAGAAGGTTGTGATTTATTAAAGGATGGGTGGGAGAAGGCGTTGGCGGGAAAAGGGAGTTATTATGTAGCTGATGGGTGGCTGTTCCACAGGGATAAAATTTTGGGGGAGAACGTCCCACAGCTGGTTGTTCCCGAATGCCGAAGAGAAGAAATTGTCAGGTTAGCTCATTGTTCGGTGTTTGGCGGTCATATGGGGGTGAAAAAGACACTACAATGCATTAGATACTCTTTTTGTTCCTCGTGTAGGGAGTGCCAATTGACGAGACACGTGAGAACATCGGACAGAGCGCCAATTACGCCGGTAACTAGACCGGAATTGCCATTTCAGGTGGTGAACGTAGATATCATTGGACCTATCGACCCAATCAGTTCAAAGGGTCACAAATATATTTTATGCCTGGTGGATCAGCATACCAGGTGGGCGGAAGCCGTACCCTTAACGAGCCTCACCGCTTGGGGTACGTGTGAAGCTTTGTTGGGTATATTTTTCGCGGACTGGGATACCCAGTATAATTGCCTCAGATAATGGGACAAATTTCAAGTCAGAGTTAACGAGGGCATTTCAGAAGAGAATCGGGTCTTCTCCCAGATTTTCAACACCGGGGTACCCACAGTCTAATGGGTTAGTGGAGCGTTTTAATCAGACGTTGACAAGCATGCTACACCATATAATTCGTGAGGAGGGTAGTTGTTGGCATTTGCAGTTACCTTACGCACTGTGGGCATACAGGGAAATTCCAAATACGACAACGGGTTTGCCCCGTTTCAGCTTATGTATGGCCGGAGACCCCAAGGGCCGTTATCGATTTTGAAAAACGCTTGGACTGGCAAACATGATAATCTGCGGTTAGATCTCACTTCGATCCCTACGTATTTGCAAAATTTAAAGGCGCGATTTGAAAGGACTGCCGAGCAAGGCAATCTTACGGACGAAGTCCAGCAAGAGAGAGCACTATTACAATTTAAGATCATCTAACAAGGTGTTTAAGCTAGGGGATCAGGTAGTTGTGTTAACACCGGATTCGGCGAATAAACTATATGCTAGGTGGCAAGGTCCGGCGACAATTCTAGAACAAAGGAAACCTCATTCGTTCATAGTTCAATTGCCGGATGATACGAAGAAGCACGTACACCAAAATAAAATTAGGCACTATATAACGAAATCGAGTGCAGTGAACGTTATTTTTGAGGGTGAGGAAGAGTTTGTAATAGTAGAAACAGTTCCTACTATTAAGAAAGGGGATTGCTTTATAGAACAAATGAACAACCTGGGGTTACCAAAGTTAAGTGAGCTACGAACAAGGGACCTCAGAAATGTAATCATGGAACTTAAATCGCTTTTTAATAGACCTGTTCAACCTGCTAGGGTAAGAACTCATAAGATAGAGCTTGTCCCTAACGAAGTACGTAAAAAGCCTCATTGTTACAGTGTACCTATTGCTTACCGAAAGGAGGTGGACAGACAGATACGGGAATTGTTAGATTGGGATTTAATTGAATCCTCGGGAGCCGAAATTGCCCATCCCATAGTCTGTGTGGCAAAAAAAGACGCGACGGTTAGAATGTGTGTAGATTATCGTGCGCTAAATTCGGTCACGAAAGTACCAGTTTTCCCTATGAAGGATATGCAGGAATTAATTTTCATGGCGGGGGCGGCTCAGTGGTTAAATAGTTTGGATTTATTAAAGGGCTACTGGCAGATCCCTTTTGATGAGAGTAGTAAACCGTTAACCGCATTTAAACCCCACAACGGAGTTTTCCAATGGAAAAAGATGCCATTTGGTCTGTCGGGAGCTTCCGGTACATTTCAGCGAGAAATGAATCGTGCTCTGAAAAATCATAGCGATTATGCTCAAGCCTATATGGACGATGTCGTAATTTTCTCCGAGACTTTCGACGATCATTTAAGACATTTATCTGCAGTTTTGGAAAACTTGGAGAAAATGGGATTATCTATTCGTCTAGACCAGTGGTCGGCAAACTCATTAGTCAACAGAGCCAAATGTCAACAGTACAACGATTGAAATTTCCTTTGAGAGCCAAATTTTTTTAAAACTCAAACTATATAGGCAGGTGCATTGTTATTAATTTAATTAGGATACTCCAAAGCTGGCCTTTGCTAAAAACGTCCTCAATCTGAATGAGGTACTTTAGCTGAGGTCGACCCCTTTCAACTCTTCCATCCACACTCGTTTTGTATGCTTATTTCGTCTATCTCCCTTCGTTCATCATCTCTGTATGTCCAAACCATCTCAACATACCTTCTCAATCCTCGACACTACATTTTATTTCACCCCACAGTGCTCCATAAAATTAACTTTATAAAGTCTACTTTAAGTTTTATGTCTTAGTTAAACTATAGGTTTGTCGAATAAAACTTGATATCATACTTAATATCGATAGTATTTATTGATAAAATTAAATTGTAAAGTATCCATAAAATTAAATCATAACAATGACAGACAAACACTAATATGATCAATAGCCTCGCATCTCCTAGTTCAGGGATGGCGAACCTTTTTCTAACGCGCGCCAAAAAATGTCTTGAAACCGTAGAAATTAAAACCGCGTGTCACTTAAAAAAATTTTTTTTCGGTCTTTAGAAGACCTTCGGAAATTAAAAAAAATATACGATATATATTTAAAACAAAAACAAATTTAACTTTTTATTAGGATTTTTTTTAAACTATTAATAACAGAAAGAAAATAAATACAAAAATTATCGAACTTAATGTGACACTTGTTGTTGTCTTTCGGACGATAATTTATTTATACGTGGTTCGATATTTATAACTTTTAATCGTACACACGCAGCGGACAAGTCGATGCCGAGGTGATTTCTATTCTTACTTTTAATAAAATTCATTGTCGAAATCAACTGTTCGCAAACGTAGGTAGGTTGATCCAAACATTGTAAAAGGAGCTCTTGTTAAGTTTTTCATCGACATTAGTGAATTAGGCAGAGAGTTCCATTCAGTTAAAATAATATTTTCAGTGCTTGTTGTTAAAATATATTCGTCACAATTTTCCAGATCTTGTAATTTTACGTTACGTTTAGGTTACGTTTCTAAGTTTACGTTTAGTTCTGCAAATTTATTCCTTCGTACAACACTATTGTGAAATTCAACCGTTTTCGTTTCTAAGTTATCAATTTGAAGCCAATAGAAAGAGGATAATTTAAGTTTTCTCCATTTCTAGAAATTGGGAGAATCTTTCGTCAAATATTTCTTTTGCATTAGCTAGCACTGAAGAAGAGTGTTTTAAGACTTCTGTTTGGCAAAAAAAAGAAAAAATTAATTTCAAACGATTATTTTTTAAAAATTATTTCTAGTACAAATTAGATTATAGATCTCTCAGTCCGACGAATGAAAATCAAAATTTGAAAAGTTAAATGGATGTTAAAATAATGTGATCGTCTCGCATCTAAAATTGCTTCGAGTGTAACTTTGTGACCCGCAGGTCACAGGTTCGCCATCCCTGTCCTGGTTGATTAAATGTCTACGCACAAAGCGCGTCTAGATGAATTTTCTCAAAATAGCAACAAACCCGTTTCTTACGACGGTCATACTTTTCGCCCCATCTGTTGAAATTGAGACAGTTTTATCGAGTAGAATAAGCTGTTTTTCAATGCACTCAATTACTACATTTGCTATATCCTCTCCACGTGTTTGACCTTTGAGTGACAATAATTCTAAATGTTCTTCTTTAGGACCTGTAGATGAAATAAATCTTACAAAAAGTGAAACTAGCGCTGTATCATTTATGTCACAAGACCTGGTTGGTTACATTCGAAGACCATTTTGACTAGTCTAGTGTTTTCTACGGGGACACGTTCTCGGAAGTGATACATTGCAAAACACGATGCAAAGATACGACGATATGCGTTGACATTTAATCTTTCTAGAAATGTTTTCTCCTTAAGTCGCTTCAGAGCACTCGCTTAAAGATAAAGACACATAAACGCCAACTAAGTATGTAAAAATAGAAATAAGAAAACCAGTCATCACCAGGGCCTGATTTACGTATAAGCTAAAAAAGCTACAGCTTAGGGCTTAGCAATCTGCCGAGGCCTCAAATAAAAAAAACAAAAAATATATATAAATCGATATAAAAATATCTTGTAGAAAAATCACTCAAATGAAGTCCGACATATCACGATAACTTTTAAATAATTTTAAATATACAAAATGCAACATTAAAATAATTTAAGTGCATCGTAAAATTGATTGAGACTAAATTTTCACCCCAATAAATGATTAAGTTTTTATATACTACCAATTATGTTGTTATATTAATTTCATTTTTACCTTTTATTTTAATATTTTAATTTAAAACTTTCTGTTCTGTGAGCCTTATTTGTCGTTTTTAAAACCCTTTAATTATATAATTATTTCTGTGACTTTGTAAACATATCCTTTTTTAACTTTTTAATAAAAATTAAAAGAAATATATTTTCATACATTAAAAAGGCGTACATATTTAATTTTTTTCCGACACCAGCTGATGTAATTTAAAACAGGAGGGGGTCCTTAGGGTTTATATAGCTTAGGGCCTCAGCAAGTCTAAATTCGGCCCTGGTCATCACGAAGTTTCAATCTCACTGTACGTGCGCGCTCGCACGTGGTATTTTGTAGAAGAGCCACACTTAAGGGGCCAAAGAGCCACATATGGCTCGCGAGCCACGGTTTGCCGACCACTGGTCTAGACAAATGCACTTTTACTGCGAGGAAAATTAAATATCTGGGCCATGAAATAGGGGGGGGGGTTAAACATGCTCCTGAGGAAGGAAATATAGCGGCCATAAAGAAACTTGTGAGGACAACTAATAAAAAGGAAGTTAGATCGGTCTTGGGTTTGATGGGCTTCTATCAGACTTATATTCCGAATTATGCAGAAATATCAGCCCCACTAACTGATTTGACCAAGAAGGGGTCCCCGAACATTGTTCCGTGGGGAACGGCGGAGCAAACCCCGTTTGCCAAATTAAAGAGTATTCTATGTGAAGCCACGGTTTTAGCTGCCCCTAATATGGGTATGCCCTTCCAAATACATTGCGACGCGTCGAATGTTGCCGTCGGTGCCTGTTTGACCCAAATTGACGCGGAGGGAAAATATCGACCCATCGCGTTTGCCAGTCAGAAATTGTCGCGACGCAACGGAATTGGGCTAGTATAGAAAAAGAAGCCTGGGCAGTGTTGTTCGGATTAAACAAGTTTGACAAATGGGTATATGGGGCCCAGGTGGAAATTATAACTGACCATAATCCGTTAAAATATCTGAATGCGACTACTCCCAAGAGCCCAAAATTAACCCGATGGGCACTCTCTTTACACAGGTGGAATCACCATATAACGCATCTACCGGGTAAGCAACATTATGGAGCAGACGTCCTGTCTCGTCTGGAACAGGAGGACAGCAATAGCGCGAGGGGAGATGCCTATGTTGGAAATTCCTAGTTTTTTCTCTCTCGATGTGTATTAATTTGGTTAAAATTCATTCTGTGGTATATGTATATAAACATATAGAGTTCGTATTAAATGTCTTCTTAAATATAATTGCTTAGCGAATTTAAAGAATAGTGGTGTTACCTTGTGTAAGTTGTGAATCCCTACAGATTACAGGGGCAAAGGTCATTTCCTTGTGTACTGGAAAAGAAGGAAGCAAATATCGGGAGTAACCGATGGATCTTGGTTTTTAGAGGTGCTAGGGCACTCTGGAGAGTCTGCATTCCAAAGAAACTGTCTCTTGTGTGTGTTGTGACTCTACGAATCCTCCACCCACAATTATCCATTCCTGTGAGGTGATGGTGAAATCAGCTATGGAGACAGATTTCACTCTCGGCAGGGGCGTGTCAGGAATGGATTATATATACATATCCGCTTTCCTCTCCCCCCCCCGTTGATTCCCCAACCGGAAACCTGTTTGGCGAGAAGGAGGAGAGACGGAGAGAGAAGTCGGCCCGGGGGTCGAGGGAGAAAAGAGCGGGGTATGAGAGCTCGCACGTGTAAAAGTGGCTGCTTTTTTTCATCAGCGTAAATTTGAATATATATGTATTTATAATGTGTGAAGTGTCCCAGTATATGTGTAATAAATAAATTTTTGGACTGTAGACCGTGTCTGGACTCGTAAACCGCGTAATACCTTCCTATAACACTAAGAACGGACCCAGGGGCGGTTAAGCCTCGTCAAGGGAGAGGGATCGCTCCTCACTCATTGTATGCATGTAAGAGAAAAAAATAAGAATATTTATTTGAAAACTAAAAGTACCAGTTAAAATGTATGCATATTTATTAAGCATACTGTCATAACTTCAAACACTCTTGATAATTTTAAGTAATTGCGTTTCCATAAACGGATGCTACGCAGTCCTTTTCTTATTTAAGACCATTTTATAATCGTTGCGTAGACTAGGCAATTAGCATTTTTCAATGAATCCAATTTCTGAAAGTAGTTGAAATGAAAAATAATTTTGCTGACATCTGAAATTTTCAAAGACAAACAGCATACCAGAAACAATAGTAGTTGGCCAACTGGGATTGCTAAGTTTAGAAGCCGGAAGTGATGGGATGATTTCGAAATGTCATCAAATCAATTATCCAAATTAAAAATTTAGTATCGATTTTGATAAAACTACGTACGATATTTTCCATAATAATAGTTTTCTCGGTATTTATTTAAACAAAGTTAAAAATATCTTTTCGAATAGCAATTGTAGGGAAAAAATCTTTTGTAACGGTTAGAGATATATAATATATATGGATTCAAAACCTTTTAATATAGTTTTGTAAAGTGTATTGTCTCTTATGTATTTCATACTATATTTTATTGTCAGGTTAATGGTCTTCCTTACAAGTAAAATATTATCTATGTTGGAACTATGCTGAGATGAAATGATCTGCATGCTTTTCAGTTTTCTAAATATCAGACATTAATTTATCTATTAAAAATTTATTTTTTTAATCGCGTAATATTAAAGTTTTTCCAGCATATTGCTTTAAAATGACTTGTTCAAAGACTGCATAATAAATTCAGAACTTCTAATATGTTTGACATGTTATATCTGAAAAATAACTTTCTCAAATAAATACAAAACAAAATCGGTGGTATTATGACGCATTTTACAAGCATAAAAAGCCCTTTATTAGTATTTTTAACTATTAGAAATTGCTTATATATTTTTTGTGCATATATAGTTTATAGGTTATAATCCAAGACCAATTATCCTTTTCTCTCCCCAGCTTTCCTAGAAAAATAAATGTTTTATTGTGTTTTATTAAAATATAAAGGTAGTATTGCTTTACATCTTTAAAAATACATGGAACTTGTAAGGTATACACAAGATTCGATTCACAAGAATCGAACTTTTGAGTGAATGAATTAAAGAAGCTGCTTGAGATATGCAAATTTCGGCATACGCGCTTAGTATAAATACCATGCAGCGTCATTAATAAAAAAGGTTGTTAGTGTTGAAAAAGGTTGTTAAGGTTGATAGATAAGCGAGAGGGAGCTACGGGGTAAGTAGCTCCAGGGGTTATCCTGCGCTAGTGCTTAGGGGGCCCAAAGTTTACGTGGCAGTACTGCTCGTTTGACTCTCTGCTGGTTTGTGAGTATTTGAAATGTGTATTTCTATTGAATGTTAATATATATATATTCCGTACAAGTAGTACGTATGCTTATTGCTGTAAAAGCAAATTCTATATGTGCAACGAATTCAATAAACATTGTTTCATGTATAAACTGTGTTTGTATGAAATTCATTTAGAGTGACACTTCAAATTATATAAACCCAAGTCTGGGTAGAAGTCAGCTATTTACTCTATAAACTCCCAACTATCCAAGAGCGGATTATCCACGCGTTATGCAAGGAAGAGAAGGATAAGGATTAGAAGTAAAATGCAAATTAAATGTCCTAAAGAAAGTGAGACGAACTTCAAACAAGGAAATGTATTATCATTTTAATTAAACCCACTGAAAACAGTAAACATATGTATCTTTTAAAGCGTGCATTTGCAAGGCAAACAAGGAATGTTGGGTTTATTTGTGCTATCTGGTTTGTCATTATTTAACTGACACTAATTTTCAGGACATCAGTATTTTACGGATTTACATCCATGACTTATATGATTGCATATATATTATATATATATATATATATATATATATATATATATATATATATATATATATATATATATATATATATATATGTATATATATATATATATATATATATATATATATATGTATATATATATATATATATATATATATATATATATATATATATATATATATATATATATATATATATATATATATATATATATATATGTCGAGCGTAAGACTACGCCCGCTATATTAAATGATGTTGCAGTCCGTGGTGGTCCGGTGGCATAAAAGAAGGCAGTTCAACTCAAGAAAATCACATTAATCCAGTTGAATCAGGTTTACTTCTTCTTCCAGCAACCACTGCTCCAAAATATCGTATCTCTGAGCGCTCGCCATTTCGTTTTTAGAGACGCGGTGAACATACGTCCGACGGCATTGACTTCTATCCCGCGCTCTCCTAGGTCTCACGGCCAATTCCGCGCGCCAACTCTCTCTGCACATGCGCAGAGCCCAAACTAGACATCTTTTCAAGGAGAATTCTATAATACTTCCTCTTCGAACGCTTAAACCACAGACGCGCCAAGATTATATAATGAAAAGGGGAATTTCCCTTTCCCAATTCGCGTGTCTTGAAATATGAAAAATTAGAGGCGAATTACGTCACGAATATAATTTAATTCCCAAGCCCCCCTTAATTTTAAATTAATCATTCCTTTCCCACTAATTTCTTGACACACACACACACACACACACACACACACACACATATATATATATATATATATATGTGTGTGTGTGTGTGTGTTTGTGTGTTTGTTTGTGTGTGTGTGCACGTTATAATTTGTGTCTGTATAAGAGCTAAGTTTATGAGGACAAACTCAGCAAATAGAGATTATCTGTTATTAGGTCAGTCAGTCCTCTCCAGATTGACTATTGAGGCAGAGGACTGGTTTCTCGAGGTTGAAATTCGGTCCCCACAGGAGTCTAGTAAAATATTTTAGTGGCATTCTTTCTCTCATCATACAAAAGAAAATTATCAAAATATCATATTCACATAAATTTGTTCCCTCAATAACATTTAAGAAAAGGATTGAAACAGCACAGATAGAAAGCAAAAAGCATGATTACACAGGGCAACAGTGGTTTTGGTGCCGGGGTATTTTAAGCTGATTTCATATGAATTTGATGCCCTGAATTTAAATATGGCATTAGTTTTTGCTTAGGAGCTCAAATTTCTAAGATATAACATTTTAGTGAAATATACGTTACACTATTTTAAGTTAAATCCATGGATCAAATTAAAAACTAAACACGGAATTTTTTATTATTATTATATTTTTTTAATGTTAAAGAAACATAATTATCATAGAGAATATTGCATCAATACTTATCTAATTACAAAGATCAAGAAAGAGGAAAAAGTCATCGATGAAACCCACTAGTCATTGAACACTTCGGAAACTTCTTTTCAGTGACGTTCTTCAATGTATTTTGGAACAGTCCCTTTTCAATCTCCAGCTGTAATCTGCCATCATGTGTGTATCCCGTTTTCCTTGGTAGTGGTCCTCCATAGTTTTCATATCCTAGTGAAATCTTTCACCTTGTTCTTCACTGGTGTCTCCTAAATGTTTTGGAAAATGGTCGAAGTAGCTGTGTAAATAGTGCATCTTAATGTTCATGTTACACCCAAAGGATCTGAAACTGTTTAGCATCTCGTTTACCAGATCAACATAGTTTTCAGTTTTGCATTTACCCAGAAAGTTTCCAACAACTGCAACAAATGAAGTCCAGACTTTTCGCTCAGCCTCATTCATGGAATTTACCAAGGCTGGATCCTTAATGAGTTGTCTTATATGTGGGCCGTCAAATATTCCTGCTTTAATTTTTTCCGTACTCAACTTAGGCATTTTTTCCCTATATATGCAAAGCATGATTCCGTTCTTATCAAGAGCCTTTACAAACTGCTTCATTAGGCCCAGCTTTATATGGAGTGGAGGAAAGATGATTTTTTGTCGTCCAACTAAGGGGTCATTAATGGCATTCTTTTCTCCAACGTCCATGTTTTCTCTCTTAGGCCACTCTTTTCTAATCCAGTGGTGTGTTTTGTCTCTGCTATCCCAGAGGCACACGTTGCATGGATATTTGGTGTAGCCACTTTGCAGTCCAAGGAGAAAATTTACCATTTTTAAGTCCACACAAATCACCCATTGATGTTCATGATACTTTATCTTCTCCAAGAGCAAAGCTATGGTGTCATGTTCTTCTTTCATTTTCGTTGAGTGAGGAATTGGCATTGAACCATATTTGTTCCCATTTTGTAGAAGGACACATTTCAAACTTCGCTTTGAGTTGTCAATAAATATGCGCCAATCATCTGGAAAATATTCAGGAAGACCCATTTTTCCCAGGAGTCCAGTTTCCCGGGAGGACAAATAACTCATACTTGAATGTATTGAATAGAAAAAACATTGATAGATAAGTGGATGTACAGCAAAACCTCGTTTATCCGGCTCTCGTTGTTCCGGATAATCCGGAACAGATTTGTAGACATTATTTTTATTTAATGTTCCCATTAGATAATAATTTTTAACTATGATAGCAAGAACGTAACTACAAGTATGCCAAATATTCGTTTTTTTAGTTTGATTCAATGCACAGTTCCTGCATAGATTGTACAATAAATTGTGGTAATAAAATGCTTGAGTTTGTTGAGTTTAAGAAAGCTTTACTAGTCTTACCAATTCTTTGTTAAGAAATAATGTGAAATTTTTTTATATTTTTTAATGTCTTGTAAACAATACTAGGTAATTTTGTTACAAAACAAAGTGAGTCTTCTTAGTTAAGGGTTTTGTATTGCTTATTAACCATATTACCAGGATTATCCGGATTTTCGATTGTCCGGATTGCCTATGGTTCCTGTTAGTCCGGATAAACGAGGTTTTACTGTATCTAAAAGAGTAGAGCTGATAAAAAAACTGATTTCATATTTAGATTCAGCGCCCCAAATATAGCTAAAATCAGTTCTAAAATCTTAGGCACAAAAAAAATTTTTTTGGGGGTGTTCGATAATTATCGAACACATTTATCTTGAATACTAATACGGTATGTCCCGAGCAGAGCTTTTAAAAAATTTCTAAAAATTGAACACTACCTACAAAACTGTAAGTTGCTATTAATTTCGAATAAACCATTCTCAGAGTGAAGTTCATATGAAATGAGTATTCCAGGGAAGTTTTCCGAAAGAAATATGAAGTAATATGCTACGAATACAATGAAAATAAAATAATTTACTTTATGCATCACCATTTTTATAAAGGGTACTGTCAACATAAATACATAGAAAGGTTTATCCAATCTATATTCCTTCTGAATTTCTTTTTAACAATTTTCATGGACAGATACGAGAATAAAACGCTATTCCATTACTTATTTCTAACCAACAAAAAACATTAAGGCATGCAACACGTTGCGCAAGTTAAAAACCCTGCTCACCTTACTTCTCACTGCATATCAGCAAATTACAAGCAGTGTGAACAAGAAAGGTATTTTAGAGCAAGATACTTTTAAAACCACTTTACATCAGTAGGTAGGTAATGCTACATCCATATATTTTCCCCACTTTTATCTTCTGATTTTCATCACTGATATGTAACTCCAAGTGAAGAATGATCATCGTTAGCTAAATGGGATAACGTTAAGAAAATTAGAAATGACGCCGCACCCATGTCACCTGAGAAAGTGACACCACATCTATGTTTCCTGTTAATTGCTTCATGGAGGTTAGTACCCAGGCCTCAATTAAACGTGAGAATGAACGCCAGTAGACCAGCGTATGAAAACAATGGTTATCTACTTTGTATGCTCAATTAATAATTTGTGTGTCGAACGAAAAAGTGAAAATCAATTAATTGTTTTCTGGGTTACACATTTTATTACTTACATGTTGAGACTAGATCTATTTATCCTGCTATAAGTTTCTTAATTTACAGCAGCAATTATTGGGGCTCTGATTTTTACCAAGTTAATTGCTTTTCACCGCTTTTTTTTCCTTGGGTTATTTATTTACTTCACTGATCATTTTGAATGAGGTACAGCAAAATAAATATGGTAATGAAAGATATATTTAATGAAGTTGTAAAAAATGATATTTAGGGAGAGAAAACATAATGAATTTTTAATTACACAAGGATTCCGCCCCGTGTATTTTTATTTTAAAAAAGAAAATATATTTGTACTCTAAATAGCTGTCATAAAAAAGCCCATGAGAAATATGGTATTTACTAACATGAAGATACTAATCTAAGGTAACATAAAAAAAAACTTTTAACTAAAAAAACAAAGACTATGAGAGTAAATAATAAAATTTTAATAATGGTAATGTTTGCTTAACTTGATTAAATTAGGTATCTTGGGGAGGAATTAAAATTTAGAAATGGAGTAGTTTCGAATGCAAAACTTAGTTTAATTAAATTTTTATTTTAAAATTTTTTTCACTTATTTTCTTATTCGTTTTCTGATATTAAGGCTTTATTTCCACCTGACTAGGGGCACAATACGAAGAATATTATGCTATATATTTGATCTTAATTTTTTATAAAATTATGAATACTGTTACTCAGAAAATATTTTATTTGTCTTTCTTTTTCTTTCTTTTTCTAATTCATACATACACGTCAATTAAACAATCTCTCATGTAAAGTATTTAAGAATGTACGGTTCCAGCAAAAAATTAATTTAAAAATAAAGCTAAACAATAGGAGCAGTATGACACTAAAGTAAACATATCGCACTCCGGCAAGAAAAGTGACACAACTCAAAAATGCAGCATTTGATAGAAATCAACTTAAAGAATACTATAAAGCTTGAACTAGCCTACCAAAAAACTGAAACAACTGCCCTCAGGTGGACAAATTGCGAGATAGAATGTGTCGCTTTTCGTGAACGATGGGGCACTTCATACATATTTTTCAATGACATAACCTCAAAATTGCCATTTTTTGACTTGTGTCACTTTTCTTGTCCGGTCGCGATATATAAAAGAAAAATTAATTAGAGAATTTGAATAGAGAAAGCAAAACATAGTATATTAAAATACTTTGGATTTTTAATCATTATCTCTTATATGGAAGCTATAGTTCGATCTAATATGGCATACAATGCAAATAAGTTTATGCTACATATTGGATCCTTATTTTATTAGAGCGGCAGAGAGAGCAGTAAACGCTATGATACTGATGAGAGATTTCATTCACTATTGTTGCTTTTTTCTTTTTTTTTTTTGGGGGGGGGGGGTGCACATTTATAAATCAAGCAAACAAATTTAAGGACAAAAATCTAAATATGAACAAAACCTTACATTAAAAATAAAACCAGAGAAAACTAGTTCAATTAAAAGTAAGTCAATAAAAAACACCCATAAAAATATATACACATTTGTACATCTACGTAATAGATTCATAGACATGTAAACAAACCCTCTGCATCCAAGACAATTATAAACCATTTCGTAAAACTTATTAATTAAAAAAAATATCTATGCAGACTTTAAAGACACTGGGCTAAACGTAATAATTATGAAACAACTTACTCCATCAAGATATTCTTAAAGGAAAAGTTAAGTTAGAACGTAAGGGAACTAAAAATATTTGCGTTTTATTTTTATAATGGAAAATAAATATTCATCACTGAAGGTATTCCAATAAGTATTTTTTAAATTAAAGTCTTGAAAATTTGGATAATTCTTAGTTATGGCTTTTCTGATATCAGTTTATATCTAACTTCTTCCAGATATAGTCAAGTTTTGATGAGTAATAAAATGAAAAATGAATAGAAGTGATGAGATTTGTAATTGTCTCGATTTTTTTCCAAATTTCGCAGGCATACAGAGGTCTATGCTACTTTACTACGGGAATAATCTAGGTGTAACTGAAATTGCTTTTTACAAGGTGACAAAATAGGCCTATTCCGTGCCGTAGATGGGAAATGAGCCCCGGTCAACACGTTTGAAGCCTGATACAATAACTTCCAAAAAAATGTAGGTGGCATAAATGTACAAACAATATGTAGTATACGAAACAATTTTAGTTCTATTTTATAAAGTAAAGAAAAAATTCACGCTTCTAAAAACTAAATGCATTTTTCCCCACTTTTTGGTTCTTAAATGAAATTTGTTTCCTTTCATGCCGAAGATATCGTAAACATAAAAAAAAGAAAAAAAAAAAAAAAATCTTTGAAAGTCATCAAACTCAAGTTTGCAGAAAGAACGTAAACATGAAAAATTAATTCCACTCAGCAAAATATGGAAAAAACTGCAAGAAAATTTTATCATTTTTTAAACAATTTTGTTAGGATAAAAATCCTGGTGAATCAAGAACTACAAATTCGAAAAAGATCTACAAACTAGATGAGGAATAATAAAATTTGCGACTTATTATAAGTTGTGAATAGTTTTCGTATAAAATTAAAGGCTTGTTCATTGAAAGAGAGAAAACAACTTATATATATATATATATATATATATATATATATATATATATATATATATATATATATATATATATATATATATATATATATATATATATATATATATATATATATATATATATATATATATGTGTGTGTGTGTGTGTGTGTGTGTGTGTGTGTGTGTGTGTATGTGTGTGTGTGTGTATGTGTGTGTGTGTGTGTGTGTGCGTGTACACATAAATATATACATGGTTCAGTACAGATACACTAATTACAAATTTATAACAAACAGTCAGATTGAATTTCTTAAAATCGATAAGACACAACATGAAAAATTAAAAAAAAACAAAAAAAAACGTTCAGTTGGACTCGAAAACTGGACAAAAGTTTAAACGTTCCTTTATGAGTCCTGATAAATAAGACATTATTTCGAGTACATAAATAATTATGCGGCCATTCATGCTGAAAAAGTCTTCACTCACGCCACACTTTTAGTGACATCATCATGATAAATGAAGCCATCACTGGCCACTGATGCAAAGGTACTAAATAAATAAATGGAAAAAACACAGGGACAAAAGATATTTATTGCTCTTTTTCATACATCTCGGGAAAGGAGAGAAAATCCGCGTGATGGAGACGCTCCGAGCCGGATCCTGACGTCCATTAATGGCCCAGCCGTCGATGTCTAATTAATAAGGTCTATAAAAGTGCTATTTTCCCAGCTCACGTTCATAAATTAACTACACGGGACAGATTGTTATTAGTCTTATATGCCACATGGATGGACTATTCTATTTCGTCATGAAACAGACAGTTTGATTTATTAGGCGGGCCACTAATAATTAAGGTAGATTTGGTGCCCCATACAGGAGCAGAGACTAATTCCGAACCTCTTCCCGTCGTGCCTCAGGGCCAAGGGGTGGGCGAACGGTGTTACCGCTACTAAACTTTGATGTTCTTTCGTCATGATTTTTGCACCTGATGGGAAAAGCTACGTCTCGAGTGTGAGAAATTGAGCTGCAGTCCTCTCAACGAATTGTATTGTGAAGCTGATGAAATTTGAGAGGAGATTGGAATAATATTGTTGTTGTTAATACATTATCGTCTATAATTTGTTAATTTCATTTATCAAACCGCATTACTTTTTCCATGTAAAGAAAGAAATAATCAACAAATATTCCTCTTATGGAAAATAGTCGGCTTATTTAGCCCTCTTCCTCAGAAAAAAGTTCTTTGGACTCAGACACTTTAGTGTACATGTCCTAAAAAGGAAATGGGAAATTCATCGATATCGATCCACGATAATATTTTACGTAGAAAATATTGTAAATAATTCTACGCAATAATGATTAATAAACAGGTAAGCGAATAAGTACAATATTTATTTCTCAAATAAACCTTTTGAGGTTTAAGTTTAACTAGGTTTATTTATCAAAGAAACAGGTTTTTTTTCACTTTATTTAAGCTAGTGAGACATCGAATTTTTTGTTTTTAAACCCTATGTACTTAAAATCGCTTTCTTATGGAAGTTTTTGTAAATCTTTTGTGCAACACCTCATGCAATTTTCATCCTAAGGAATCACTTCCAATGACTTTAGTTAAAAACGAGAAAAAGCCCAGAGTGAAACACAGATTCTCGTGTTTAAGAAGCTGAGACGTTCTTTACTAAAGATGTTATTCTGAAGAACGGATTCTGAACTAAGTGAAGGAATAGAAAGTTAATATGTAGAGATTAAAAAATGGGAATTATGTTAAGACTATATCGTGTAGTTTTCTTCTGCGTATCAATTGTTAATACGTGTTTCAGCATCAAAATTGTTTTTTCGTTCTCATCTTTTATAAAGATATCATTCTGAAGAACTGACTCTGAGTAACGTGATGAACTAGCAAGTAAATCTGTGGAGATTTAGAAATGGGAATAACGTTTAGGTTTAGCCACGTGATTACCATCTACGTATCAACTGTTAAAACGTGTTTCAACGTAGTTACCAGAATATTAGTTGCAAAACAAAGTTTTTAAATTGTTCATTCAGGTTGAGAATCGGATAAAACTCTATATACATTTAAAAATCAATGAAATGTTTGGTTAGATCCTCAGTAAAAAACAATTTTATACCTTATTTGAAATGTTTATCAGAAGAGCGTTGAATAACAAGTTTCAAGAGAAAAAGAAAAGTAAATTTTTACTTTCACTATGAAATTTTATTAATAAATTTGATGCGAGAAAAAGGGAAATTTTAGTAGAGGCACTGATATTTTTTTGCTACCAAATCATATAAAGCTTCCGTGTTAAATTACTTACAGTAAAATCTGTAGTTTGTCTACAATGACATTAACAGTTAGTTAGTATTATTCCTACACTCTATTCGGATTCCTAGTGCAATCCTAAAATAAAATTCTTTAGATACATTTAAAATAAATCATCAACGGTTACCCGTTTGGAAATTTTGGAGTATTTATTTTACCGATTACTCAAAAAGCGCTTAAAAATATTCACGTTTTACTCAGCAAGAAGTAACTTTTAAGATTGACAACTTTTGGGCGTGACTGTGGTCAAAGATCACAAGGCATTGAGGCAAAACTAAAAAGTGAAATGTGCAAATTAACATAAAAGTGCGAAGTGGGAGGTTTCGACAAGCAATATCTTCTTCCCGTGACAAATTTAGGAAGCACTTAAAGATGATATATTGCTGTTCAGAGCATCTTTGTTGTTAATGAAACACCTTCTAAGATTTAACTCATAATTAGCGTAACATTTTCGACGCCTTTTTTTCTGAGAAATTTGCGTTAGAAAATAGCAAATTGTGCTTTATTATAAACTTTCTCTCAGTGTGGTTAAAGGGAAACCATCAATGTAAAATCTTCGAAGCTAAAATATAATGAAAAGTCGAGTCCTCACCTAATAACATAGATATGCTTGCATCATGTATGGATATGTTACTTGCGTATTTAAAGACACATATAAAAGGCGTTTTCAAAAATTCAAGGAATTATTTTTATAATAATATAATTCTAAAATTCTTGTTTACTTAAGTACGAGTATTTTCACAAACAATGATTTTTTTTCTTACAGAGCATTATTCTTAGTGTCTTTACCCCTGCGGATAGACACAAAAGCTACTTGTTTAGGTAAACAGAAGTTCGAGAAAGAGAAAGAATTTTTTTATTATTATTATGGATTAAACATCTGCAGGAAGTGGAGTAGTGTAACGGATTCAGAAATGAATACGTTTGATATTCTCAGTATTATCTTTAGACATTTGTAAAAAATTTCGGCTTTAAGTTATACAGGGTGTCCCAAAACGACCGCATAAACTCTGCACAGCTAGATTCCTCTTTGGGAGTACATAAAAACTGCCCAAAGAAGCGTTCCTGTACGATCCATAGTTTACGAGAAAAATACAAAAAACAAAGTATGACGTCACTGCCGGTGAAAGAAAAAAACACTTTATTGGACATATCAACAACAATATTTGCATATCTTTCCAGACGATAATGTTTAAAATGTTCGCCGTGCATATCGCGTCATGCATACGCGCGCGCCATGGAATGACGTTAAGCCGCCGTTGAACTGGTATTTAAAAGGCTGCATGTTGCAGCTACCGGTAGTCTTCGTATGGTGGCCATGTACTCCGTTCGTGACTACTGCGACATGTACTTGATTTACGGCCGATGTAATGGAAATGCCTTACGAAGTGCTAGGGAGTATGCCCGTCGATATCCGTCCCGCCGTCCTCCCGATGTCAACGTCATCCGTAGGCTGGACGACAGACTGCGAAATACGGGAAGCGTCTTGCCAACAGCCAATCTTCACGATACTGGAAGACCGCGGAGCGACCTGACGGTAGCACAGGCGGATGCAATACTGAAGCGGGTAGAAGAGACGCCCGAGGTAAGCACACGCGCATTAGCCCGTGAGATGACTTCGAGTAAAAGTACTGTGCACAGGCTTTTACGGTCTGAGAGGCTACACCCATTTCGGTACACAACCGTGCAAGGTCTGAAACCAGATGAATTTCAGAAACGCGTGGCCTTCTGTGAATGGCTGTTGCAGCAACAGAACACAGATAATGGTTTCATTGCACATATCCTGTGGACTGATGAATCATGTTTCACTCGTGATGGGGTATTCAACCATCACAACAGCCATATGTGGTCCCAGGTCAATCCGCATGCAATCCGGCGGCAGAAACATCAGGAACGTTGGTCTCTTAACACGTGGGCCGGCATACTCGGGGACAGCCTGCTTGGACCATATCTGTTGCCTGAACGGCTCTCGGGACAGTCGTACTTGGTGTTTCTCAATGAGGTCTTAACCGAGTTCCTCGATGACATACCATTTGCAGCAATACAGGGACTTGGTTCCAGCATGATGGGGCTCCGGCGCATTTCTGTGCTCCTGTACGTGGTTGGCTGGATATGGAATACCCCGGCCACTGGATCGGACGTGGGGGTCCGGTTCTATGGCCACCACGTTCGCCAGATCTTACACCGTTGGATTTTTTCCTATGGGCCATCTTAAGGAACTGGTGTATCGAGACGTAGTGACAACACAAATGGACTTAGTTGCTCGTCTGCATGCTGCTTGTACTTCGGTGGACCCCGCGATGCTGCAACGTGTGATGACAGCCATTCCACGGCGTGCTCAAGCCTGCCTCGACATGCACGGCGGACACTTTGAACATCTGCTTTAAATTGTGCATGCTGTTGATATGTTCAATAAAGTGTTTTTTCTTGCACTGGCAGTGACGTCATACTTTGTTTTTCTTATTTTTCTCGTAAACTATGGATCGTACAGGAACGCTTCTTTGGGCAGTTTTTATGTACTCCCAACGAGGAATCTAGCTGTGCAGAGTTTATGCGGTCATTTTGGGACACCCTGTATAACATTAAAAATTTTTGCTTTTATAATATATGTCGAAAAACTACTATATTCCTATTATCCTGTATACTAACTCTTACTACTTTATCTCATCTGTATAAACCAGGGCTGTCGTACCAATAATGATGAAGATGAACGATAACTCCTATTTTAATTATAAATATAAAATAATATCAGTTACGCTTTCCAAAAATCACAAATTTTTCTTAACTGTTGAAACCAATTTTTGCAACTCTTGAGCAACAATGAACAGAAATTAAACATTAATGACCGATGAATTTCAGATGATAGCAAAGATAAGGTTGTTTGGAAACCTTCTGAGGTATAACAAAATAAAAACATGCAGAGGTGTCCAAATTTAAAATCAGTATAAAATCAGGTTCTCGATTCCACAAACACAACTTTTTATTATCTTTTTTCTTTTAATTTTCTTTCTTTCTTTATTTCTTTAATATTATGTTAGTTCCATCCCTTATGCATTAAGGAAATATTTTTATTTAAGTATTAAAACCTTTTCTGGCACAATATTATAAAGAAATCGACAAAGCGACTTTATGATGGTTATATGGTACAGGAATTAAAAAGAGGAACCTCAAGATCAATCATTCAAGGGGGCACAGGACCTTCAAGCTCGACGAAACGACTATAAATATGGCCTAATTCTAACCACAAAAACTCAAAAAATAGTGAAAAAATAAATTTTCTTTCTTTATACACATAAAGTACATATCTTTAAATATGTCATGCATAAAAATGGAAATTATAAATCTATAAATAATTTTCAAATTAGCAGTTTAGAATTTTAGATGATTAACAGGTGCTTAAAAATCATAAAGTGCTGTGCGCATCATAAAATTAAGATATATGATTACAGAAATAATTAATGGTCAGAATACACTTGTAATATGTTTACCTGTAATGCAAAACCAAATAAATTGTAATAAATATTATTTAAATTAAAAATTGAGCATAAAATTGGATAACTTCAAAAATTATCCCAATTATTTCCATAATTTTCCCACATTAAAAAAAGTATTCCCGAATCGCACATTTTTCTGGTTTTAAAATGTAGAGTATCATAAAATATACATATGAGTGTAGTTTTATCAGTTTTCTATTGATAGTTTGAAAGTAATGCTGCACGCAAACTAAAGTTAGCAGTTAATCATATAAAATTCTAAACTGCTAATTTGCAAATTATTTATAGATTTATAATGCCCATTTTTATATATGACATATTTAAAGATATGTACTTTATATGTATAAAGAAAGAAAATTTCTTTTTCTGATCTTACTTGAGTTTTTGTGGTTAGAATTAGACCATGTTTATAGTCATTTTGTGGAGCTTCAAGGTCCTGTGCCCCCTCAAGTTTTCGGATTTATATAAATTGAAAACTAATAAGCACTTCAACGGAGGGACGGGTAAGGGGTTACCGTAAGAGTAATGAATATCTGAATATTTTCCATATAGGACTATAGGAGGTTAGGAGCATTACATAAATATTATCGTTATAACGAAATAGTACCTAGGAATGGATGCTTTAATAACTGCATCTTAGCAGTTCTAAATATGATCCCGAATGTACGATATCTAAGATATTAGAATATCTTAGGTATCATATATTCTAATGTTGTACGGCATAATCTCTGAATCATTAGGAAAATTTATTGATGACGGAAATCAGCAACGATGCGCAATTCGAGTTATTCATAGTGAATTGTGTGTTAGGCTAGTAAAAATAATTTAAAAATTTAATCCTTAAAGCATTGCATACATATGTTATAGGAAATTACCATGGTTCTAAACATATTGCTGTAAGCCTTTATCAGCTATTTGCAATACAACAATCGACTGGTTTGTTACACCTCGTCACACTGAATACCAACCGTTCCTACAAAAGAAAAAACTACAATTTAACTCTAAAAAGACGGGAATTTTTTTCTTACTAAAAAGACTAAACGGCATCATCTTGACGGTTAAAAATAAAATCAAGAATTTAAAATATTTTATTTAAAAAAAGGTTAAATACTTTAAATTTTGAACTATTTCATACCAATATATAATAAATTAGCATATATTTATATATATATTTATGCAGGTATGCCGAACTGACAACCTGGTATGGTTTATCTGTAAAAATATAGGCATGGTTTGTGCAGTCCTTATTTTTCAGCACTAATATTTTCGAAGAGCCGATATTTCTGTTATTTGCAAGAGGGGGAAGAGATGAAAAATACCTAACATTTTTCCGGTATTATGTTAAAGATTTCTGCCTGTTTTCTATATTGCCGTCAAATCGACGGCTTTCAGTCTCAGCAGGTATACAACACATTTTCTCCCCCTCCTTACTATCGAATATAATTTTGTAAATGTGTGTGCATATTTCGCTTAAAATTAGAAAAATGTCATAAGATTTCAGAAGCCCGAGGACATAAATACAGACATAGTACATAGCGCTCAATATGTAAGGTATACACAAGATTCGATTCACAAGAATCGAACTTTTGAATGAATGAATTAATGACGCTGCATGGTATTTATACTAAGCGCGTATGCCGAAATTAGCATATCCCAAGCAGCTTCTTTAATTCATTCATTCAAAAGTTCGATTCTTGTGAATCGAATCTTGTGTATACCTTACACTTAGTATGTCCGAAACCCTCAAAATGATGGCAGCCGTCTTTCTAGTGTTAAAAACAGATGCACATGAAAGGTATGACTGTGCCAAAAAATGCATGACTCCTGCATTTAATGAATCTATCTATGAAGGTGTTTCAGGCATTTTTTTTCTACTAGATTTCAAAGCAGGAGCGCAAAAAGTCCTTGTATGTTTTCAACAGAGCTTAATTTAGTGCTTCGATATAATACTTTCATAAATCCATTAATACTTCATTTCTCACAAAACCCATCTTTCTTTAGTCTTTATTTCTATTTTTGATTTAGAGAGCTTGAAATTCATCATTAAAATTATGAATATTTTCCCAATTTTTTTAATATTCAAGAGGATAATCTAAATATTTACATTTCATTTCGAGTGAATTCCAATACTGTAAATTAGCTCTAACTTCATTAGAATTCACCAGTTTAATAGAAATTAAATGAACTACATATGTAAAAATTTTAAGTACCGTAATTCTGCCGTTTAATATTTATCATATTTTAGTAATGTAATTTTTTAAACTGATGTAATGATAAATGCAATCAAAAGGTTCGGCATGTTTAATTAATATAAAAAAAATTCATGAAAAGTACAAAAAAAGTAGAACTTTAGCAAACTGCTTTAGAAAAAATCAAAGAACTTTCTCTTAAACCTAAGAGTTTTGAACAATTTTATACATAAAATTAGTTTTCTTCATTATTATTTTTTAATTCGTAACGTCAGTTTTGAAACAGTCTCTAATTTTCATAATATAACATAGTGTTTATGTTATTTATCCTTCCTTATTTTTTTAAAATCTTTTTTATTGTTTTCTCTGTTTCGATATTGATTTGGTACATCTGCTGTGGGATTTATTATAGAGTATTCTGAGAGTTTAATGGTGTAAAGGTCAGTCTAAATCTCAACTGACCTGGGAAATCTGTCTAAAAAGGAAAAGGAAAACAGTAAAACATTGAGGGATATCCCATACGCATTATGTGACAGGATAAGACATACGCTTCCTTTGATAGATTATATTCAAAAACACTATTTACATACTCCGACATTCTAGGTCATTATGATGAACTCTTACTTCCCTTTCTGGGCCTTCTATTTCCACCTTTCAAGGACAATACCCCATGTTAAAAGAACTCAGCATCCAGTACTTCCTAGTAATTTGCTAATTCCAATAAGCCTCCTATTAATAAATTACCCACGGTGAGCCTGGAGCGAATCGCAGTCCTTCTTGAGAGTCTGATGTATCATGCAGAGTGATGGATAGCTGATGCAGGGGTCCACGAGGTGAAATTTTTGCTTATGAGTAGCCGCTTTTCAACGCGCCAGTACTCGCTATTGTTTCCATCCAGCAAAGGGAAAGCCACATCGTGATGGATGTTCTCCGCACACTAATTCGTTAAGATATGCCAAGACCTAGTCGATCTTGTTAGGTGCATCGGTGGCTTGGACCACTTTTGGAGATCTGGCTGCTGCGAGGTTTGGCTTCTGATAGATAAAGGATATATGAATACGCCTCGCTTAATCCAACGATCTGTTATAGATGTCATCTGAATGTCGCTAAAATACCCCTGTGAGTTCAAATACTTTGATTTATATTCTATTAATTTAACACATGTTTAGCATGGTGCTTTGATAGGCATATCTGATAAGAGGTTAGTAGCCATTCACGTCAAACAGGATAAATAAACTGATAAATTAGAGGCTGCTATAAATGTATGTGTGTGCTCACGCAGGTGTGTTTTTTGACTTGTGAATATAAATAACCACAAGTGATATATTTTGCTCATAAATGAACATATATATATATATATATATATATATATATATATATATATATATATATATATATATATACAGTCGAACCTCCATATATCGAAGTAGCAAAATGCTGGAAAAAAATTCGATATATAGAAATTTCGATATATAGAATAGATCTTAATTTTATCATAATTCTCCTAAAACACTAAAATTAAAGCTAATTTTCGTATACGAAACTCCATTTATAATTTATATGCAAATCACATTAAATGAAAGTTAATAACTACAGAAATGAATTAATATGGAATATTTATTGAGTACTATATACCTTTAAAAAAACAATCCAGACAGTGGTTACAGCGATCACAGTTACATTTTTTGTTAAAAAAAGCTACGAATATCTTGCTGAATAGCCAGTTTTGTGGAAAGTTCATCAAAGAAATGCTCGCATTTATTCAGTCCATTAAAAATTTCATCAGGGACATTTTCCGCGAATTGAAGTCCACGGCGTATTGTTTCAAAAGCCAAAAATTAGGAGATTTTATTCTAAAGTGGAATAAAATCTCCCAATATGTTGTGAAAAAAAATTTCGATATATAGAAACAGTTTTTCTATGTAATGAACATGGAGATTTGCTAAAAGTTCGATATATAGAAAATTTCGATATAGGGAAGTTCGATATATGGAGGTTCGACTGTATATATATATATATATATATATATATATATATATATATATATATATATATATATATATATACAGTGGAATCTCGATCGATCGTTTTCGGATCCATTGTTTTTCCGTATGTGTCGTTCATTTTATCTTGTCCCAACCATCATATTGCTTTGGTATGTTTCCGCATCTATCGTTTACCCGCATTTATCGTTCGTTTCAATCGGTCCCTTAAAAACGATTAATCGAGATTCCACTATATATATATATATATATATATATATATATATATACATAATTTAACTTTTTTCTGTTAATTTCCTCTCTTGTACTGAATCAGTTCGATTTGAATAGTGCTCCCTCTGTATCTTTCCCTCGTGTATTTTCCTCTAAAACCCAAGTCTGACCAAAGTAAAATTTCTCAAACATAGTAGATCCCTTTACTGTTCAGACACTGTGAAATTAGACACTGTGAAATTAGACCCTGCAATAGTAGTATAACAAATTATCAATAAAACTTCTCAATAGGTCAAATTTCCTGACGTGTTCGGAAATGACCATAAACTAACTGCTGAGTTTGAAGGAGAGGGAAAGTTCTCCTTTTAAACAACAGCTAATCGATCTGAGATTTTACAATATTCTTAAGATTAATGTGATTGTAGTTAATAGAGGTTAAGCATAAAGGTCTTTGATTTAAAAATCTTAGACCCAAGTAACACAAAACCGTTGGCAAGTCGTTGGCCAACCACTTTCGGGCATGGTTGGCCAACGGTGGTTTTTGGCCGTTGGCGCGAGGTTGGCCCAACGGTTGGCGTTCAGTTGGCCCAACGGTTGGCATTCAGTTGGCCCAACCATTGGATTTACAGGATTTGGCCGTTGGCGTTCTGTTGGCCCAACGGTGGGATTTGTAGGGAAACGGTTGGCGTTCTGTTGGCCCAACGGTGGGATTTGTAGGGAAACTGTTGGCGTTCTGTTGGCCCAACGGTTGGATTTGTAGGGAAACGGTTGGCGTTCTGTTGGCCCAACGGTTGGATTTAAATGATTTGGCCGTTGGCACGAGGTTGGTCAACAGTAGGCATTCAGTTGGCCCAACAGTCAACTTTGTAGGTAAGCCTACATTAAATTTATTTAGGGCTATTTATGCATTTTTCAACCCAGTCAGCAACTCTTTGTTCATCAGGCCAACAGTCAAACTATCCAAGGGTCAATAGTTTTGACATTTTGCTATTTTTCAGCAGATCGTTTACAAAGAGGATTTCGCCTTTTTAAACAGTTTATTAAGTTCTAGTATTTAGCCACAGATAATTTATATAAAAATAGTATATTCGAAATTCTATTTTGAATATATAAAATAGGATATTAAAGTATATTTATATAAAAATAGTATATTCGAAATTCTATTTTGAATATATGAAATAGGATATTAAAGTATATTTATATAAAAATAGTGTATTCAAAAATGCTTTTTTGAATATACAAAAAGGGAAATCCCCATTGTAAACGGTCTGCTGAAAATTAGCAAAATGTCAAACTATTGACCCTTGGATAGTTTGACAATTGGCCCAATGAACAAAGAGTTGTTGGCTGGGTTGAAAAATGTATAACTCTTTTCCCCAAAAAGTAGTCTGAAAACTGCAAAATTCACTCTTTTATGAAATCAAAAAGTTTCCATAGTTAAATATTAAAATGTACAAAAAGCAACAATGCATTTTAATTTTAATGTTATTTTTAACAGTTTATATTTTGCTTGACATTGTTTATATAAAGTGTTTTGTTTTAAACACTTTATATCTTTTTAAAGAGAATAAATCTTATAGATTATATCCTTAGTGATATTATAAATCTCATGTCACTATATATATATATATACAATTTATAATATCAATGCTACCTGTTGTTTTTAATCAGTCACTTTACTACATATATAATTTTTTTTAAATAAACACCTTTCCATTATAATCAACTGGTGTCAAATTGCACACTCATGCTGAGTTAATATGACAAATACTTTTTGTAAGATTACCTTTATATAAATATTTTTTCATTATATATATATATATATATATATATATATATATATATATATATATATATATATATATATATATATATATATATATATATATTTTTATAAACCCTTTATCTTCCGATTTGTCTTCAGGTCTGATACAATATATACAACTGAGGTCTGATTTTTTTAAAACTTTCCATAAAACTTTTATATCAATTTTTGGACTTACCTTGTTTAATATTTTAAAACAGCATCTTAATAAAGCATGTTATAGTAATTTTAATAAAACACAACTTTTCATCAATTTTTTTTTATTTTAACAAAAAATTTAATAAAATTTAATTTTACATTGTCAGAAATACACAGTTCTTTTATCTCTCCCTCCTTCTCTGTCTTTCGAAAAAAGGAAAAATCCCTTTATTAAGTCTTCAACAAATTTTTCCGTTATGACTTCTCCCTGGTGAGCCTGTCCGACAGAAGCTGTTAATATAAAAATAAATTAGTACAGTAAATGAGTCAAAAGAAAAATAGCTATATATGCACCAAACAGTCAAACAAAAATGCCTGATTAAGTTAGTTTTTTAAATTTTTTAGAAACAAGTTAACTTATTATGAAATCTAACCCTAGCATTTACTTCATAATCAAAAATTTCTTCATGTTGCATGAACTTGTCTTAACTATTACTTCAGGTATGTATCAGTAAAGGTTTATTTATTTGCTAAATTATCAAAGTACAAAATAAAACAACAATTTCAAATATGCAAACTAAATTAACATCAGAGGCAAATTAGACACAGCACAGATCTTTAATAATTTTAGTACATATTTATTTACATGAATATATCAACTCTCTGAAAACTTACTTAAAATTTAGACATGAAAAATTAAAATATCAAGAGCTATTGGCAGAAATTTCTTTACATTATAGGAACTAATCATCTTAAACTGCTTGCATGTATTTAGCAAAGTTTATTTTCATAAATTAACAGAGCAGAAAATTAAAGAATAATTTGAAATATTTGAACCAAATTAAAATTCGAAAAATAAGACATTGTAGTATATGATAGATAAGATTAATTTCCACATACATTTTACCAATACAACATTGAAAAAATTAAGGTGAAATTTTCCTTCTCTTAACCACACAGTAAACAATATTTTCTCAGTAAAAGTCAAATTAATTCTGTAGCATCAAAAGCCCAACAGTTTGTAAATGTATGTTTGTCAACACAAAGCTTTTTATTAGCACAATATCTTTAAAAAAAACCAACACTTTAATAATTTTAGACAATATTTATAACTCCACGAATATAAATAAAAATTACAAATGTTTGTACAAAATATCAAACCTACTAATGCCTTTCTATCTACTGAACATCACAGTATCTATATATTTAAGTTGCTAAGCCAGACCGATTCTTTGGGCTGTCTGGGAGAGAAAACTACTGCATCAATTTATTTCATTTTGGTCTTAAAAAAAAGATTTTAATCTATAGATGTGTCAAATATGGTTTTTTTAACCATAATCTCTATTAATTAGCGATAATTTATAATCTAAAATTGTTTTCTGTACATGCTCAGCGGCATGTTTAAATCTGGCTTTAGATACTCACTAAGCACGAGACTGCATAAACTACTGCATAAAATACTGTACTAATTAGATATAACTAAAAATTTAAAACACATTAACATAATGATTTAAAAATACATATTTAATAAAGTGAATCAAATAATACTGGTAGGAAACAAGGGAAAATAAAAAAGAGTGAGGAACAAGACTTCAGTTTATACAAATAGGCCAAGAATTCAAAGCAAGTTTTTACCTAGATTCAATCATTCATAAGATGATAACCACACTTCCAGTTCTTTCATCTATATGGTACTAATGAGATCAGGACTGGCAGTCAAATAAAAATTTTCAGAATTTCCAATTCTGCATACCAGTTCCTTGAATACATGATCTTATAGACAGCTAAAAATAGAAAAATAAGTCATATACCATGGGATTGTCAAAATACAGTCTTTAATATTATGTACAAACTTTATAATATATATTGTTAAAAATATTGCTAAAAATGTAAATATTATAATAAGTAGCAGCTAATCAAATGTTAAAGACAAGTGAATTATTTTAATGAGTCATCAGCTATACTTCATAAATAGTCTTTAATATTATGTACAAACTTTATTAAGTATATTGTCAAAAATTGCTTAAAATGTAAATATTACAATAACTAGCAGACAATCAGATGTTAAAGACAAATGAATTATTTTAATGAGTGATCTGCATACTTCATAAATACTTCGTATTGATATTTTACTTTCAAACAAAATATTTAACATCAAATACCTATTCGAGTCTGAGACAGACAATTATTTTAAACTGAAATAAAATCCAACTGATAAGTTGATAGTAAGGAGAGAAAAATTACTGAAATTTCACCAAAGCACACAGCTAATTCTATTTTATCCTTGTATTCATAAGCTAGTGATTAACTGACGCTTCTTTATAAATTTGACGATTTAATAGAGTAGGTTTTCTAAATTTATGAAGTAAACTGTGGGATATAAACTTATAAACAACTTAAATACACTCAGAATAAATGTTCAACTTCTTATATAAAATGTTCAGTAAACTTTAATAACAGATATTTGAGCATAAATAAAAGTTTACCATAATGTTTTTATTATAAATACTCTAGTTAGAAATAATCTTACTGAAAGTACAAGGTAAGAATCATCAGTAAACACCAAATTTGATCAACTATTCAATTTAAAACTTTCTGAACGATCCGATTAACTAAAATAACTCAACCATTTAAAATAAATAACATAAACACATCCATGATTTCAAAAAGTTTAAATACAACCATTCTATAAAGGATTCTAAATATACAGATTACTTATTGTGTTCTAAAAATAGAGAAACAGCAAATACAATTACAGTAGTTAAATTTATTATTTGAGGAAAGCTTTGGCTGTTTTTATAGAAGTTTAACAAAGTATTTTACTTAAATTTACCAAGTTACGCTTCATTTTGATATGCATTTTAGAAAACTACTTGATGCTACTAATTAGCCAAGTACATCATTTTGTTTACTAAATAAAAGTATATTACTAATAAAATAATATACTTACTCTGGAATTCTTCGTAATATTACAATCACGTGGAACATGGAATGGCCGACATCCATTTCTTTTTACCGTTCATTTCTTCTCCACACGTGCAAACAATTCGCCAAACCAGTTTCTGTCGTAGTGAATAATGCATTTTGTAACTGTTGGCCCAACAGCTTTAATTTGCAGTTGGGCCAACCATATTTTGTAACCGTTGGCCCAACCGCTTCCATTTGCAGTTGGACCAACCATATTTTGTAACCGTTGGCCCAACCGCATCCATTTGCAGTTGGGCCAACCACATTTTGTAACCGTTGGCCCAACCGCTTCCATTTGCAGTTGGGCCAACCATATTTTGCAACCGTTGGCCCAACCATTTTCATTTGCAGTTGGCCCATCTGAATTTCTGGAATTTCTGCCAACGGTAACCATTCCCCAACGATGCCACGAAAATATGCGGTTGGGCCAACGGTGTGTGTTACTTGGGGACACACTCAGAGTTACATACTATATACGGTCAACGCACAACCACGTAAAGAATCTGCCTATCAAAGTTCGGAGACAAAGTTAAAAATTTACTTTTAGAGATGACTTTGATTAATCTTCATTTCTTATAATTAATAATAATAAAATTATAATAACAACAAAATATGGTTTATTAGCTTTGTCTCAATTCTTATTTTAATATTTATAAAAAAAGAAAGCTCATGTGACAGAAATAATTTGCAAGAAAGAAATCTTTTCAATAAATTTCAAGAATTTAAATTATAACAAAAATTGAAAATATCGCAAATTAGAAACAAAAATTCTTTCCTTGTTATCACATTAAAGACTTTTATACAAAGAATGTTATTTTAAATAAACTGTTATTTATATCAGTTGCGAAGCTATTTTATTGCTTAAGCGAATTTTGAAAAGTTGTGCAATAATTATGTTAGACTACGCATAATTTTTATAAAGGCGCAGAGTTTTAATTTCTTGACCATTCTGTATAACAATTTGGAGCGATGAGTCGTTACGTCATACTCGTGTTTTGGGTTAGTCAGATATTATGAATATCATCTGTTTACAAGCACTTTAGCAACCAACCTGTTTGCCAGTACACAAATCACAACACATCTACTCAGCAGCCAATTAGTCACGACACAGTCTCCCAACGTCACCTGTGGCCGCTGCAAACGTCTCAATTTCTCTACCCCTCCTTATTTCTTTTTGCTCTTCCTCTACTTTGACACTGCCGATATTACATCGACCACTTCACCAGTATGGATTGAAGTCAGAGGCATCACACGTGGAATGACGAGATGGGTGTGGACTGCTTACCTCCTTCATTAACTGATATGTAATCCCCGAGGGTGTATGGATCAGTTACGTTTGGGCTGTCAAAGGTTGAAACAGATTGTTCAAGTATTTGACGATGGATGTCTGACTCGAGGTTTAACATTCTTTCCTGTTTTGAGAGCAATAAATTTATCGAGGCTTCTTTGATTAATCGATTAATTTCTGACAAACGTATTCAGTTTTACTACTAGCTGTAAAAAATGCAAGCATAAAGGCATTAAAAGCCCCCAAATGGGAAAACGAGAATTAACAATAACTGTACTGAGAAGTTCGAAAACAATGGACTTTCTGAACTTCTACATGTGATGCTGAGGGGTATTTTTATTGCAAGCAAATATGAAAAAGTTTTAATTTATTTTTGTTAAATCTTTTGCAAGGTGCACTGTAATTGTTGAGTTACTCCTATCAAATTATTAGTTCGTTTGAAGAAAAGACAAAGAGAATACTGAACATTTTCTTAAATAAAATCTTTATCCTAAGCACGGTAATGTACACAGAAATTTTATATATGATTTTTTTCTCGTTGTTTTTTTAAAATGTGTGATTATATCTGAGCAAAAATGTGATTAAAGTACATTTATTTAGAAATATATTATAATTTCATATTAAGATTTTATCATGTACATTATAATATATTTATTTTTATTATTTTTTTTTTCCAATGCGGATGCACTTGTCGTGAGACATTCGCCTATACTACGCCGCAATTTTACTGCCCATTTTATTGTGGGGGCACCATATAGGCGAACAGCATTACCCCCTATGAAGGGACGATACAAACAGGAATTTTTCGTGGCGCGACGCCAGGATTCGATCTGAGTACCCTCAGCACCGAAAACCAGTGCGCTGTACCACTGGGCTGCCACAAGCCCACGTTATAATATATTAGCTTCAAAATTTGTTGATGAGAAAAGACTACTGTAGATTAAGAAAATAAATATAACCTAATATAATTTAACATATCAGAGGAATATTTATTTAAGTCAAAAATATATCTATGGTGCCCATTATAAAGGGCTTAAGTCAAAAACAGTGATTTAAATATACCAAGTTATTGGCTTTTATACCAATCGCAGAACAATAATTTCAACTTGAGTCTTTTGTACAAAGAAATGTACTTTTGTATACAAAATTGATAGACTTAAGCTTTTTATACAGGTCAAAAGTTTTTTTTTTTATCAATACTAACAAATATCTAAAAATCACTTTTTTTTTACTTAAGCCCTTTATACTGGGCACCATAGATATATGAGGAGGTAACTGTCTTGATCTTCAACAATATCTTTGCTTCCCTTAATATCTTTGTTATCAGTTGCGGAAGTTTTAATTTCAGTTTTGGGGATTTGGTAGTGACGAATTAAAGCTTTAGAATGAAGTATGTTCTGAGTTAACGAACTATAATATCACCCCTAGACTTTGCCGATTTATGCATGTGGTTTTTGTTTCAGTTTTTTCCGGCTCTTGTTTCAAGTCAGAAAATTAATAAAAGGGAGAAATATTCAATGTAAACATGTTATGCGTAGTACCAAAAGAGATAACATTTTATTACTACAAAAGTTTTGAACATTTAATTTTTCATGATTATATTCGAGAAATGCTTTTATTTTAAAACCAAGTGAAATAATAATTAAAAGTCTCTTCAGTCATCGAGTAAATAAAAATCAAATTCTCATTTTCTCTTTTTAAAGCATTATATTCTGTGTTTTCGTATGTTTTCTCAGCGTAACATGAAGAGTTTAATTTCTTAGGCCATCGCCTCTGAAATATTCTACAAGATACTACATATCTAAAATGTATATTGCACTGTCTGTAATCTTAAACAAAATCCAAAGCAGATGAAATACAGATATCTGAAAATTAATAATTGATGATACTTTAGATCGTTATTATATAGATTGTTTTAAATTATGACTGGCGTAAATGTTGGCAAAATGTGTTTTTGATTTCTATAACGCAATAAGGAAACTCCTCAACGGTATTTCAGTTTCTCCATTGGAAAGGTCAATACGGCACTAAAACACAACTTAAAGTTTTAAGTTTTACTCGACAATATGAAAATAATATTGTATTTGCAATACGATTCTAATATTGTTTTACCCTGCATAAATATTTGTGCATGAACATAATTGAAAATGAGAATTCAATTTTAGTTTACAGATTTGCATTTTATGATAACTCTGTTTTTGGAGGGCAGTGTTAAAACCAATGAAAGCTGAAGGAGAGGGGCATATCACTATACTTGATTCCCGAAATATAATAAACGTGACAGATAAGAAAATAATTTGTCTTTTTTTGCTATGAAAAACTCCACGCATGAAAACTATCTTCTAATAAAATGAGCTTCATATCTTTTTCATTTTTGCTATCGAGCTGCAAAAGTAAAAATTTACGATTGTATCTTCTTTTTAAGTTGAGAATATACTTTTAGAGAAATCACGAAACCGCTTTCTAAAATATTTAATAATAAATTAAGTGAACAAAGCTAATATTTGATATTTTTGTTTGTTCAAGAAACTCATTTTTATTGTGAATTAATTTTTTTATTTAAACTTTTAAATTAATAGTTAGAATTACCCTCTAAAGATTTCTTTCAAACTGGCCAATTGATGTAAATAATTAAAGTATAATATATAGGTCACAATGATGCCTCTGATGTTTCTATCTTTACAGCTTGGCTGACAATTCTAGTGTTAAGTAAAATTATTCCCCCATCAAACATTTTTTAAAAATTTCTTAATGAAGCCTTTGTACTTTTTTTGCGGTAACATATTTTATCCATATAATCTTGCACATTTTTCTTTTAGGTATACATCTCAAGCAAAAATTTATGACAACTCCCATACGAAGCTCAAAATGTTGAGTACAGCAATAGTTATTTATGAGTCAAGAAGAAAATTCTTACACAAAACTTAAAATGCAGTTTTACATATATTTATATTAATATTTATTCATTTGCGTGAGAACTTATTTACACGTCAATTAAATAAGCATTTATTATGTTATTCCTCAAACTTGTAGTGATGTATGAAAAACATGAATATTATTTTGAAGGATAACATTTTAAAAGGAAGTTTTAGGAGAAGAATATAGTCTAAAATAATAATATATAAAAATGGAATCTTTATAATCATTAAGTAAAACCTTTTTATTGTTTGATCCCATATAAATTGCTGCAAGTTCTATTTCCTCATTCCGATAGCTGAGTAGAAAATTACATAGCAAAATCTTTTATCTTTCGTTACAGAGAAATCTGAAACAATTCTTTAGATTAAACAAAATTATTAATGGTTTAAAAGACAGGACTTTATGAATGTAAACTAGGTTAAAGTTCTCATTGTGCAAGAAATATTAACAAGAGTATTCCCTCGAGATATACAAGACATTTCAAAGAATTTCAAGCGCATATTTAAAACTATCGTATCAAAAAAAATTACTCTGACAAATTGAAATTCCAAAGTCATCCTGAGATACTTAAGAATTTTCATCAGAATACATAGGATGAGATTTTAATCACTGTAGTTTCATATGTCATAGTTGTAGATTTTGAATTAATTACGTTGTCTGAAAAGCAACGAAATGAAATGGAACGAAATATTGATTACTTCTGAAAAAATATGAATACGTTTTGAGAACTGCATGTAACTAACTAACTTCAATAAAATGATTAGATGAATATTATGGAAATGAAGTGGGCAGTTACTCAAAAAGAGACCTGAAAAATCGGATTCAAGCGGATGTTAAAAGTGTTAATGAAAATTCAAACAAAACCAATATCTTTTGTACTTTTTTTTCAAATTTAATAAATATTATTAAAATATATGTTTATTTAAATTATTTAAAAGGTATAATAATTTTTTTTGTTACTTTATACATCATATCTGTTTTTTTAAATAAATTTCGACATTTTGAAGAAATTTTCTTTTTGCTTAGAGATTTTTAGAGCTTTTGATTAATTTTTTCACTAAAAAAGGGGCTCTTGGACCTGAACACTTCAAGAAAAGTAAATTAGCTCACATTTTGCGTAAATTATAACTGATTTTATCTTTAACAAGGTACTCTTTTAAAGATTGGCACCTGTTAAATTTCCCTTTGCAAGAGCAGTTATAGAATACGTACCATGAGGAGAAAGTAGGAAATAGTTTTAAATTTGAAAATTTTTCAACTTAATTACTTATAGACAGTCATTGTTAAGCTGAGTTTAATTATAAATAGAAAAAAATTGTCATCTAAAAATATTAAATTTGATTGGAAGTCCATTAAAATTCCTTGCATTCTATACCATACTCATCGTTTAGAAAATTTGTTAATTCTACCAGTGACAGGTAGAAGTATCTTTCCAAATGAGAGTAATAAACATGATAAAATAATGCTGTTGACGGAAGAAATTATAACATATATATATATTTATATATTTATATATATTGTAAGAATCCGTTACGACCTTTCCGAATAAATCACCCAGACCGCCGGACCTCCCACAGCAGGTGACCTGCGAACAGTTCTATAGATCGGCGTCAAGGTGTCTGGAAGCAGAGAATAGTGTTGCACCTAGCCGCCGCCCCTGGGAGGACGTAAACTAATGGCTATTCCGACATGTACTAATGATTTTCTGATCAGCTGATTTATAAGAGCCAACCACATGGCTTCGTCGTCAAGCGAATCACAGCCAACGAACATGACGTCACAAATGGGGCCAGCCAACCTAAAAATTTGCAGCCACGTGACCGGAAGCGCGAGTGCCAACGCCGGGAGAAGAAATCCCGTTTTTTAGCAGACTTGTCGAGACTCTCATCCAGAGAGCACCTTTCGTCTCAGAGGTCCTTGAGCGACCGATTTCATCCTGAACTTAACTTTTCAGAGCAGCCCTCTCTAAGCTTCTCGTCAGCTAGATAATTCACCCTGAAGTATAGCTATTTCAGAGCATCCTGCTCTACAGGCTTCTGTTAGCACGTTACTTCATCAAGAAGTTATCTTCATATTTCAGAGCAGCCAGCTCTATAAGCTTCTCATTAGCTAGAACTTTCCTTACGAAGTTACTCTATTTTCAGAGCTGTATGCTCTAGAGGTTGTGTACCGACCTTATAGTTTCAGTTGTGACTATACTTGTCGACATCTTCTTATCGAAATTATTTGGCTATTAAGAAGGCCAGTTCCCTCTATGTCTTGAGGTAGATCAACAAATTTGTAAATAGTTGTAAAAATTTTCCAACTTAAATTTAATAAAATTGTATTTTAATGTAGTAGACTGACTCTGAACAATTTTAGCTACCCGGAGTCTTAAGTTATCACAATATATATATTTATATATATATATATATATATATATATATATATATATATATATGTGTGTGTGTGTGTGTGTGTGTTTGTTTCTAATTTATAAATACTCTCTAAAGATATTTATACTTTAAGTTATTCATATCCTCTGAAAAATTGCAGAAGAAGAGAAGAATAGAGAGAGAGAAGAAATGGAGAAATCCAAGGTGAAGAGTATATCGCGATTTAACTCACTAACTAAAGAAAAATTCACAGGGAATCAAAATTATTCTCCAAGAGATAAAAATTAGCAAACAATAATAAAACATTATGCTAAAGCTAAAGCATTTGAATTTCATTTTCACAATCCTAACTGTACAGTTTCATTTCATCCGGTTATTTTAACCAATGAAAAATAAAAATGCTTGATATAGTTAGTCTGGCAAAATGAAATCAAATAAAGACTCGTACATTTAATACCATATACAGATAAAACATAAAAAAATATAACTCGATGTTTCTAGAAGTTTCTAAGACGTAGATCGTATGAAGACATTTTAAAAATGTTCTCTAACACCAATTTCCTGACTAAATGATAATAAACTATTAACTGTAAATATAAAACTATATTAAAAAATTATGTCATAGAAAATATGAGGTCTCTTCAGAAAGTTTCAATTTTTCCTGATTTCTCGCTAACGCCGAGTCCTGGCCATTTGTGATTGGGGCTCCTATACTACTAGTGGAACCAAGACCTGAAGGATCGACTTAAGAAATTGTTCAACGATATTTTGATCAGTATCCTGACAAGGGAATTTAGAAATTAGCATTTTTATGAGTTGCACAACTTACATTATTTTTACGTCAGACTTGGTGAAACTTCTTTTGGGATACCTAAAATGATGCTTATAAATATAAATATTTAAGCAGTACCATGTGCTATGACTGGTGAATATACACTGCGGTGCATAACGCAGCTGTTCAGCATCCTCTCTTCACGGTGTCTCCAGACTCGAATGCGACCATCGTGGTGTTGCAGACAGAAGCGTGACTCGTCAGTAAAGACGATTTCATTCCATTCTGCCGTCCACATCCTTTTGTCATCGCACCATTGGTGGCGGAGATGTCTGTGGTTCTGCGTCAAGGGTAGACAAAGCAATGGACGTCTTGCGGACAGACCACTCTGCTGTAAAAGGCGTCGAATGGTACGCGCAAACACTGGATGATGCATTACAGACTGCATGTGCTGTGCTATGGTTTATGATGTGACTGAGCGATCCGTCACTGCCATGCGCACAATTTGCCTGTCATCACGTGAAGTGGTGCGCTGAGGTGGATGCGATCGAACACGCCGGTCCGTCGTACCCTCCTGCATCCAACGATCACATATACGCATTACAGTTGTTTGGTTTCGTCCAACACGACTACTGACTTCTCTGAAAGATAATCCACAATCTCGGTAGGCCACTATCCTTCCTCTGTCGAACTCGGATACTTGATCAAAAGATGATCGCTGTTTTCGACAAGGCATAATTGATCTTTTTTTTTTGAAAAAACCACAAGAAAAACACAATTTCCGAACTTGAAATCGTCGAAATCTCCAAGCCTTAAATAGCGCTTTGAAGTGGCGCCACAGGCGCGCGTGATGTCCGTCTGCGCTGAAATTCTAATCATTTGCATATCCCACCTCCGCTAATGCATGTTGTAAATTTCATGTTATTTGCATGTTTCCTTCAGGGTGTTGCATTTACAGTGGCCAGCAGTGTATTTAAAAATGGTCGGAACTCCACTGATATTAACCCGTCATCCAGAGAGCTTTACAATGTTAAATGACTGCCGTCATACAGTAAAAATCAGCGAAATTTACATTAATAATTTTCAAAGGGGCAAAGTGTTGCTCTTTGGTGCTATTTAGATGTCATGCAACGTCTTGGGGAAAGAGTTAAGGGGGGAAAGCCTGAATTGAAAAGAGACAACTCATTTCTTCCCCATGGAATGCATCACACCATGGGAATGCCTCAACTGCCGAACAGCTATTCGTGACTTTTGAGCAAAAAACAATATGATTGTGTTTAAAAAACAAGCGACATATTCAGCCTCCGTATCTCTCGACCCGAAGCCAGGAGTTTTTTTTTTCCTTCTTCCAAAGTTCAAATAACTGATCAATAGAGAATGCACGATGAGGGTGACCATAACAGAAAAATCTCAGACTGAGCTATACTTGACTCCGAGAGTGGTTATCTACGGTCACTACCATCAAAGATAGATATGCCTTTAGAAAACGCATATCAACTGCTGAACAGCTAGTCGTGACTTTTGAGCAAACAGCAACATGATTGTGTTTAAAAACCAAGAGACTTCTTCAGCCTCCGTACCTCCAGACCTGAAGCCCACAGATTTTTCTTTCTTTTTTTAACTTCCAAAGTTGAAATCACTGATCAATAGAGAATGCACGACGATGGTGATCATAATGGAAAAATCTTAGACGGAGCTATACTTGACTCCAAGAGCAGTTTTCTACAGTCACTACCAACAGAGATAGATATGCCTTTAGAAAAGGAGAGTAGTACTTCAGATCAGCTAAGGCTGAATGATTTATAAGTAAGCTATAAGAATTGAGGAAAAAAATACTTTGCAATTTTTTGAACACACCTCAAAACCTGAAACAGATAACGGATCACATAATACACGATATTTCACAATCTAGTGCATTATTAGGGTAAACTGAAATTAGGAGGATACTTTTTCTATTTGTTGCAATTTGCAATTAATCAAAAGCTTAAAATTAAGTTTCAATAAAAAAATTGTCTAAAGATCTTGTTGATTTTATCTCTAAACCAAACAGTTTACGAAGTACGAAATGAGGGTAAGTAAATTGCTAATGACAGAGTTGATTAAACGAAATCATAGTTCAATTGCATTTTTAGATCTCATTTCCTCGCATAGTAACGTTTCACAACGTTACAAAAGTTCACATATGATTAAAACTTAAATTATGATTTTTGAAAAATGAGTATTACTAATTAACGCCAACAAAGTGTCGAAAATATCCATACCACTTTCTAAACAGCACTTTTCGAACGCATTCTATATTTGTATAATGCTTTTTCTTCCCTTAAGCTCTGTGTGAAAGAGTATCAGCCGAAAAACTGTAAACAAAAAGTGGGATGTAAACTGCACACGTATTTACTTAATTTTAGATATACAGGTAATGAGAATAATCAGTTTCCAATATGACATAAGAAAATTTATCATCTTTCAAGATGAAAAGGGCAAGAGTGAGAAAGATTATTAACAAGTGGCAAAGCAATGGTTTTAAGGAAAAATCTTACTCGATTTGCATATTAAAAGGAAAAATAGCCTATTTATTTAATGCACTTTAGGAGACAAGAAGTGGGAAAGATTATTACCTGCGTGACTTCACTGATTTTTGAGGTAGTTGGGTTCAGGGAACAGCTACATATTGAGTTAGAACTTAGCTATCATAATTTAAGCTATAAGTCGATACTTACCATTTTTCTTGGCTGTTAAGACTTTAAGTATTGGTAACAGTTGAGTTTGAAAATTTCACTATGAGTGGTTATTAACTATTTTATTCTGTGTCTATTCGCAATAAAAGGTTAAGAAAAATCTAAATCAATTCCTGAATACAAATAGAACAGGTCTAAACTGAAAAGATGGCTTTCGGACAAATATTTTCTCTCAGATATAAATATTTTCTTTAAAACTTTAAAAAAAATTACTTCTAATTTTTCTATAAAAAGTAATATTTTGCGGAAGGGGGAAAACTGTGACTACCAGATTTTAATGCTCAATGGAAACACTTTTCACATATTTTATTTGTTATTAACCCTATAGGTAATTCTACTGATTTTCTTGCAAACAAAAGGACATGCTTTATTATATTCAACATTTTACTGCACAGTTTTCTATACAACAGAGGTATTTATGTTTTATAAAAATTCAAAAGAAGTTTTGTTAAAAATAAATGCCCATGAAACTAGAGTAACCATCATTGTTTGCTGAACCTGAACTTTTTCGTTATCTTTTCGTAGCATATTTTCCACAAAATAAATCAGTAACAAATATGAATGTAGTAATAGAAGTAAAGAGTCAGAGATATCCTATAACTCATTATGATTACTCTTGTGTTTGTCTATCAACATTAATCATTTCGCAGTGGTATGACAGATTTCTGTAAATGCCGAAAGACATTGTATAAATGATCCTGCTAGATGGAAAAAAACACATAAGCACAAATACTTGCTCAGTATTTACCTACCTCGTTATAATTTCGCCTAGTCAAACAATAATGTGATACTTTAAAATTTGTACTGACATTTCTTAGAACCAATAAATCTCTCAGCATAGATATATCAATAAACAGGAGGTGTGACAGGGCTATATCATTAAATAGCACCTGTAACTGATTATAAAGAGGTCTACGTATATGGCATCTGTGAATTATCAACATAATTGTTGACTTTCCATGACGTTGTTATTCGTATACTTTCTGCATGTCTAGCTAGCAATTTTCCGTCAATAAGACTCTAAATTATGTCTTTATTCAGACAGCAAATATAGCATTACTCTTCTGATAAAAAGTACATTGCGTGTGTCATAGTCTATTAAAAAGGAAAAAAGAAAACTAGATCTTGTCCTCACACTCAACTGCTATGTGGCACTTATGCATTTTGTCTAGGTTTTACACTTCCATCAGAGCATTTACAGAAACGGCAACTGACAGGTTTTTTTTCCTAATATTTTCATTCGAGTTGAAGATATTTGACCTATTTTTTTATCATTAACATCACTGATTCACGAATACATTTCAGATGGGAATTACAGTAAATTCTCCTTTTCAGAAGGTTTAATTTTTATATCTGATTTGCAGTTTAGTACTTATGCTTTTTAGCCTTGTTTAGTAATTTAGTCCCCCCCCCCTCCAGTTAATCTCCAAATGAAAAAAAATCGATGTTGTTGAAGAAAATGCTCCATACATATGTGTCAGAGCTTATTATGTCTTATAAAGCGTATACTACAGTTAAAATGCTTTAAAAAAATTTAGCAAATGACAGAGATTTTCCCATATCGATCATTGGTACCCTGTGAAAAAAGTTTGCACATTTCAAGTTCATTCTACTGTTTCCACTCTTTAGAAATTAAATAAATTACTTTGTTTATTCCTTATACCCTCTCTTGAGTTTTAAACTGAAAAATTCTGTTTTAACTGGTAAATGTAATACTTTACGTTTTCTGATTCTCATACCTTAGCGCTGTAAATAAGTTGGTTAGAATAAAATCTGGGGGTGATTGCAATCTGTCTTAGATCAAATCCTAAAAAAATTCGAATCATATGTAGACCTACAATTTAGATGTAATTTCAATTATGATTCAAAACCTATGGTAGGGATATCACACGCATTCGTAAATTATTGGATGTAACAATGATTCAATGAATTCTATAAATGAGCTACATTTTTTGCAAACATTTACGACTTTGTGTAAATTCTTTAAACTCGTTGAATGACAGCTTTTTTCATAATATACAGCTCAGAAAAGCTTTTTGCAAGCAAATTATATAGGGCTAATGTTTATTACCTTGTCTTACGGTGCTTCTAATGTTCTTTATTATTTTTTATTTACTACAACTGCATTGTTTTAAATCGTATGAACATTTTCTGAAACTTCAGCATTTTTAAAAAAATATTATCACTCAGAGAGAGTATAAACTGATCTCATGGAAAGTGTTGTATCTAAACTTTTTTTAAAAATTTCTTTATTACTTATTTTAATTTATTCAAACTCAAAACAGTATTAATTATTTTAAACTGATTCCTTATATTTAAAACGTATAGTGGTTAGTATTGCGTTGTGTTCATAAATCTCCTAACTAAAACAATAACCTAGATTCTGTGGCTAACAGAAATTCACACATAATTATTCATAAAACATGACAGACACAATTTTAACTGAGGGAAACAAACCAAAATTTCTATTCATTACTAATAACACAAATTAATTTAATCTAATCACCTTACGTTAAGCTATAGAATTTAGAGAAATCTTATCTCATTGCCATAACTCCTTTATACATCAATATACACATACATATTAGTAATATCCCTCATTCTACTTGTAAACATAAAACATTAAATTATATCTCTCATAATAAAAATTATTAATTATCACTTTGAACAACATAATGAAAAATAAAAATGGCCACAATAAAAAAGGAAAAAAAAATTTTAGATTGACTGATCAAAAAAAACCCTTAAAAAATATTAAATTAAATTAAGCCATGGCTAAAAAAGAAAAAAACTTATCTAATCGGATATCTTAAAAGCCTCGTGATCACTTCTATGCTCCACCGTACATCGGGAGAGTCAATACTCCAGGTCCAGGGTCTTTGTTCAATCTTCTTCATAATGGCGTTCTTCGAAAATTGTCGTCAACTCCGAACAAACGGCAGCATTGATCAGTGCAGAGACATCCAGCTAGAGCTTCCGTCAGCCAGACCACCAGGAAAAAGGAAAAGTCATTGTATTTTTTATGTGCTGCCCTTTTATAATCTTTTTAAGTCCATCCCACGTGGTACTTTTAATTATATCATCTGTGCTGTTACTCGCCTCAAGCATGTCCAAAAGCTTCCCTGGCCCTCTCACATTCGGGTACATGGGGAAATCCCATGTGGTGCACTTATCAGCATATTTCTTTGCAAAAAGTGGGCAAAATCGTCTCTTTTTTTGAATGCAACTGAATAAACTGTATCGCCATTTTTTTTAAAGATTCTCGAGAAACACTTCTGTGTTTCAAACTAATACGTGATGATTTAAAAAAAATATATATATATAAAAGGAAAAAAAAATATTTAGCGTATAAAACTTTAAAATAAAAGGGGAAGTTATCTGTTTGCGTAAAAGAACTAAAAAAATACTTAATCGTATTTTGAAGCCGATAACTTTAACTACAGTGAATATTTAGAACTATCTGTGTTTTATACACTTGTAAGGACGCTAAAGATTATTCCGATCCTCGAGAAAGTTACAGGGTTCTTAAAACTTTTAACTCCATTCTTTAACATACATTTTTATAATACATATGCATGCACACACGCATACAGTTTGAGTTTTCTCTCTTCTTTAGCTAAAAAATGACTCATGAGATGTAACTTATCTTTTGACAGATCTCCCTCGTGAATGGTTACCTTAAATTTCCAAAAATTTATTCTGTTATTTATTCATAACATAAGATTATAGTTCACGCTTTTTGTCCCTTTCAGTCTCAGCTGAAAATATTTTTTATCTTAATTCTCACAGGATATCTTGAAGATTTATATCTTAATTGAGGGCTATTGTAGGAAAAATGTCTCATTATTGCATCTAATGGAGTCATAATTTTTTAATGAACTCAAAATTCTTAAGTTGTAAAAATCTTATATTTTCCCCGCAAGTAGACGTATGTTGTTGTTTCCAATCCCCTTGGTGTAAGAAAGCCTACACCAAGTCCAAAGGACCTAGATCCTCAAATCCTAGGTCCTTGGCGAAGGGTAGTAAGCAGCTTCACTTTAAGCGAGGTACCACTAGGGCTGAAGTCTGACATGATCTCGAACATCGGTCCCGTAATTTTGAACCGAGTCAAGTGACGAGACCGGAACACTTGACCACGCACCTCCAGAGGTAAATTTGAGAACTTGGAGGACATTGTAGCCACGAACTATTTTACGTGTCCCGGCCACCATTAGTGAACACGGCGGTGGATTTGCAGCGACGGGCATCGAACCAGGGACGTTCAGATCACTGGCCCGCTACTCATGCCAACTGGGCTACCGCGCCCTTAAGTAGACGTATACGTATCCTATTACATTCCCTTTATATACGTATTTATATATATATATATATATATATATATATATATATATATATATATATATATATATATATATATATATATATGTTTGTTTGATTCTACATTTTAAAAATATTATCCAAAAAGTATATGTGCATGAGATAATCTATAGAGATTCCTAACTTACCTACTTTTAAAGGTTGTTAAAAATCAATGTTGATATGGCATACCTGCTCATTGTTAATGCCATAAATGTTACTTTATACTAAGATACGTTATTGAATAAAAACATTAAATTCTGTGTTTATCTTATTGAGGGAAATCCTTTATTTATACTCTCTAAAGTTCAAAGAGCATGTGCCATTAATTCAAGATCCTGACTGACCCCCCTTTCAAAACTACAAAGATGCCTCTCAAAAATATAAAGATGCGCGAGTGTGTATTGTATATATCTATCTCTATATACGAGTAGATGTGGTGGAAACTCAATTTAAGTAACTGGCTGCATTTGTCAGTTAAGTCTAAGATTGACGACTCCAAGGTCCCGCTAACCCGTGGGAGCGCACAAGCCAAATCAAATAATAACACGTTGTCTGGCACTACACCTGCAATTGCGTTAGTCACGACAAGAGCTGACCGCAGATATACCCGAGGGTGCATTGGCGACATATAAACGCCTCGATAGGTATCATATTCATTCTTACGGAACGGATTACCTCATAAGATCAGACTTTCAATTAGTTAGTGATCACTTGAAAGTGATTCTCACCAGTTATTTTTCCCACTGTTAGGTGTTGAAGATTTTGATATGAGTACATATCAATAGGTGGACTTTCTAAGTTTGTTGTTGACTGCATTCAAAAGCTCAGAAGCTATGATTACTATCTCGTTTGATAAATGATTTATGCAGTGAAAGAAAGTTTTGATAAAAATGGACTTTTATGAAAGCTACTGATTTATTATTATTTTTTAAAACTGCTATGTATATCTAATATAGTAAAACAACTATTCCAGAGGGCTTTACAGGAAAATATTTTCAAAATAAAAAATAAAAACTATCTTACTCTGTTTGAAGTGACGTAATTAATGAAAATAAGGGAATTTTGCTATGATATATTTTCCAGTCATGCCTGGAATTCTAATTATTCCATTTCTATAAATGAGTTATTGATAACTTTTCAAAAAATTACAAGTCTAACGTATAAAGTGTTTCTCCTATCTCACTGATTAGGTATCAAACTGATATCATGGATACTTTAAAGAAAATAAAGTGCAATGTGGATCCAAACTGAAATTAATCAATAACTCTGGGATTTATTAATCTAAAGACAAATGATTCCAAAGTTAACCGAATGATTTCCTGCTAGCATGCATCGGGCTATTTTACCAATCAATGTGAGTCATTGTGAACAAATTATATAGGAAAATGTATTAGTTTCTATTGAAAACTCCTTGCATAAACAACACATTTAACTTTATAACAGATTTTTTCAACAACATTTCTTCTTTAATAGAGAAATAGATATTTTATCATTTTTTTATTGTCTTTGGAACCGAACAGATTACTGGTTCGCTTTAAAGCTATCCTCAATTTTCCTTTATCAAAGGCCCTTTTATAATTTTGCATAAATATAAGATATTTTATTGCAATACACGAAGGAAAAGCAGTTTACACTTACTGACAAAATTGTGATCACTCAGAAAAAATTGTAATTTTTTTTCTTGCATCATTAAATTAATTTCGCAGTATGTGGAGTGAAATAATCAGGTATAGCTTGTCGAGTATAGCATATAATGAATCCGTTTCATCAAAGGTGTGTATAGTCTATTCTCTGAAAATTCTCTGAAATAAACTCGTTCCATCCAAACGCAATATCTGAGTTTGTGTCAACTTGCTGTTTTCGTTTTTAACTCGGATAATTATTTTCATTTCCCCCATTAATTATTAGTATTCTGGCAAAAGATACTGGTTCTCGAAAATTAAAAAAAAATTCTAAACAAATGTAAAACATATAAACAATGCTTTTCAGCCTAAAAGGGAAGAATGTATTAGAAAAAAAGCTTTAAGGAGAAATTTTTTACATTCCTCAATTTCTTAAAAGCTACTGGAAATATGGGTTACTTATAGTAAGCTAATAATGCTTTTGAGGTACAGTAATTACCGCCTTAAATTTCTTTATTCAAGGTCTCTAACCTCTCGACCGTGATTTATAGAATTAAGGGAACGGTGGACATTAAAATTTACCTTTTTTACTTTTCATCATAGAGACACGAAATTTTGTACATATACACATTTCACTATAAATAAATAGACTACCTTAAAAGAAATTTCCAATCTCATTAAAATTTTAAGATTTTTTAAAAAATTTGAAATTTATAAACAAAATTTTAAAATGCTCCTTGCTACTTTATTTTTGAGATATTTCCTCGATTTTGCATTTTAATCTCTTTAAACTATATAACAAACAAATCGGGGTATCCATTATTTAATCCTTTGAATAGTTAATTTTTGAGAGATTTTTTTCTGAATTCCATCCCGATTTTCATCAAAATTTTGCCTTTTGAAAAGTTATAAATCAAATTTAATTACCTTAATGAAATCGAATTAAAAAAAGCATACCCAGTATTTTTGTAAACAGCATCAGGATTCTTCCTTAACAATTTCATGAATTTTGAAGAAAAATTAAGTAGCATAGAGCATTTAAAAAATCTAAAAACCTTGAAAAATATGTTTTGAGAAAAACAGATTTAAAATTTATTACTACACTTACCCATTATAAATTACTTTGTAGAAGATTCATAAATGATTTTTTACTTGAAAAAAATTATTTTAGTACTAATAATCTACAGAAATATATATATTTTTTACAATAACACAATCAGTATTACAATGACGAGATTTGCTCAAATAAAGGTCCACCGTTCCCTTAAACTGGAGTATATAAGAGTAAAGTTATAATGGGTATAAATATACGTTGAAGAGAAATGATTATAAAGTCAATCAAAGATTTTGTCTAGCTTCTTAAAAATATTCTCAACTAATATCTTCATGAATTTAGTTACATGCAACTTTTCTAAAAAAATATTCTGCAAGACAAAGCTCAATAATTATTCATATGTGTTTAAAACCAATTGTTATGCTTATTAAATCTACCTAGATTAAAAAAAAAATTACAGTTCATACTCTCATGTAATTTTTGCAATAAAAGTGTTTTTTATAAGACATTTCATGTGAATTATATTTTTTATCAATAACATGTGAATTATAGATAAAAAATTTTAAAAATTAATAGCATTAAATTGTCCTCGAAAGTGATAGGTTGATATTTCTGAAAAATTGCTATTTAAAAATGGGAAACTTTGTTTTTTGTTGCTTTTAAACTCTCACTTATGTCTAAACATTTTTTTTGGCAATTCGAAGATTTCACTTTTCAGGTGTAAGTTGATACAAATTGATTTAAGAAATATCATGAACTATGTCTCAAATCAGAACAAAGTTGTTCATGAATTTAAACAGAGATTAATTTAAAATGAATTTGAACCCCAAGAGACCATTTTAGGATTTTCCCATGATTATTCATAATAGAGATATTTGGTTGTAAACAGAAGAGTTAGATTAGTTTTTAGCTTTCAAAAATATGGTCACAGAAGGAAACTACTTCCCACTGAATTTTTCGTGTCACTGTTAAGAAAAAAATAGAGACATAAATCAAAACATGCTTTGTTAGAATTTTTTACAAAACAGGTTCTAAATCGTTTCTTAAACTATCCTTTTCATAAGCAATGCACACATATTTTAATTGATTATACAAAGAATTTAGCAAAACAATAGTTTTTTGTTCTCAATTAATAAAGTTTAGAAAATTAGTTTTCATCTACACACGAAAGTAACAATAATTTTATTCCTTTAGATTCCCCCAAAATGCTTGAGAGTAACGATTAATAGTAACACGTAGATGAAACTGAATTACAACCAGTAAATCAAAACAGAATCGCAGTTTTTACGTTGTCCTCAACAGGTGCTTCAGCTTAGATACATAATTCTATTCATATATGTCCATCTTTTAAAATAAATGAAACTAAAGTACTCAACTTACCTCAGTGAACTGAATGACATTATGTGATTTACGTTTCATATAAAGAAACTTCAAACTTTATCTTTCTCACTTTACGCTTTGATTTAAAACAAATAATTGTCTACTGGGATAAAATTATGGCGATATTGCCACCCGACATAAAAATTTATGCTGTGTTATCAATCGATCTTCAGTTTTCCAACCCTATATGACATTTTTACCTTTTCTCCCTGTCCCCTGCGTTAGCGTTTATCTGGCTCTTTCTAGCAATAACAGGTGCTGTTACAAGCCTATAGCTAGAAATATGGGCAGTTAGCTGTGGTACATTAGAGCGCTGCACGCTTTATGGGAAAGTCATGGGTTGAGGTCACCACTAGCCTTGTAATGCACATCTCAAGCCAGTAAATCACAGGGGCCAGATTTCGTTGGTGTTAAGCGTAAATTATCGGAGACGTTTATCTGTGAAATACTTTCTGTAAGGACTACACGGAAACTCAGTCCTTACCCTCTTTGTATCATAAAAATTGCGGCAAGGTTCTATCCAAGTTTAACTTCTGCGGTGCATCTTTGATCTGCTTTGAGTCACTTCTTTACTTGCCCTAAATTGACAGGTGTCTTTAAAAATTACACCATAGTACAAAAGTCAGAAGAAAGCACCAAAACTTAAAACAAGAAGTCATTGTGCAAGAGACTTTAAAAAAAATTTTAATGGGAGTTTTACAATCGACACAAACCTATCTGAGATTTTAAACAACTGAGAGCTGTGCGAAATATGGGATGGTGTTATGTGATTGTGAATAATGGAATAGTCTACATATTTATATTGGAATTAGGAAATACTAGATCTCTATCTGTACATACTTTTAAAAAACATACCTTGATTTAGGAAGTAAGTAGAGCTCCTTTGTGTCGAAGAATAGAGAGGATTTGGACAACTCGCCAATGAATAGTTAAAATTCAACAACGAGGGAATCTCTCCCGCTGGTCTCCCGCAAAGTTCAATACTTTAATCGATTATACTATATTCGACCAATATAGAAGTTTAGAACATCCATACTCAGCTGCTATTCTTTCAGTGCACTTACATGGAAATGGAAGTAAATGATTATGTCTATCCTTTGTCCGGTAATAGATAAGTGATCACGGAACGTTCACTGATTCAGGAAAAATAGAAGAATCCGATTGGATAAGTTGCTGGTTGGATACTGATGCACATATGACAGTAAGTAAAAATTCAGAGTCATTAAAGAGTGCTCTTGTGGATTTCGGGGAAATTAAGGGAAGAGGGCATAGGTTAAGAAAAATCTGTCCCCTAAAATTAAAAATATCAAAGCAGATCGCACGCACATCGGGGACGGAAATTAAACCTAAAGATTCAATCTAACTAAACCTTTATATCTTATGGAATTAAAGCGCACCCAGTACACTTGATGAAAAATAAATAATTTCCTTCCTTCTGAGTAAAATAAAATTGTCAGTTTTGTTAATATCTATAAAATGGGTGGTTGATTCAGATATTAGTTGTCGTATCTCTTGTAAAACAAGATATTTGTTTAAAATTTCCGATTGTTTTCTAATAGTGTAGAGGGAATTTGCTCTCGATCCTCCTAAACCTCTTCGATACGGGGGTAACTGTCATTAGAATAATAGCATAGTTACAAAATAGAGCCCATGTTAGGGCAAAAAAGTATAATAATAAATAAATTATTATAATTGAGTAAATAATAAATTTTTATATATTGCCATATAAATATATTTTTATATGTTTATATGGCCCGATCCCTATACCAGTTATATGATGACTATCAATTACTCACCGTATTTTTTTTTTAAATATGCGCAGTTTATATTTATGGAAGATTTATATTTTTACTCTAAATTTTACTCTAAATTTTACTCTAAGGTTTACTCTAAATTATAGATTTCTTTTTTACATTTGAAGCTTTCTTTACTCTGCTAATATTCTTGGAAGTTAAAATTATAAAAGCTGTATTTGCAATCATAATAATGTCACGCAGCTGGACTTCATTGCTAGAGTTTACATATTGACTATAAATGAGAAAGCATAGATGTGTAATCTATACTTTCTCCTTTATATACAATCCACTTTTTTACATTTATCTATAATTTTAGCTGGGTACCTAAAATTGCTCTATAAGCGAACATTAACTCTATTCCTCACGCGATTATATAATTCTGGATTTTACCCATGATTTACTTGTTCTTGATGGCTTGAATTACAGTAAACTTAGGTAGTTTTCTAGATGTGTTTATAACCATAGTTTCCTAAATTACCTCTTTTAATACTACTGAATTAGAGACAATACTAATAGGCTTCGATGTACTTTCTTCAATCCCTAATTTCATATTTAAGTAACTTTCTACTTTAATTGCATCCATATACAACACTGACAGGTACAGAGTGAAAAATAGCAAAAACATGCCTGACTTTTAAAACCAAGATTCCCCACTTTACAATGCAAAATTTGTTTGAAGGTTTTCTTGTCCCTAAACATCGATATAGAGTGTTTAGAGCCAGTTTAAATATAAAAGAGCATCTTCTAAAATATTTTGATTTTGTTTATTTTACCTGCACCAATAATATAAAGGCAACCTCTGAAGTTTATCCAACTATCTTTTTTATTCCTTTCTAATTCTAGAAATTTATTTTTTTATCATATCGCACAATAAATATGCAGACAAAAACTGCTAAATTTTGCCTTTGAGCTAAATTTTTTCCAATCGTCTTGAATTTGGAAACTGAGATAGTGTCACGAATTTCTTCCTAAATAATTTAACAATTAGGTGAATGATACTGAAGCACAAGTTTTTCTCGCAGGAATGATGTAAACCCCACACAGCTATTATATGTCTTTATAATACCTACAGCAAGAACAAATGTATATATATATATATATATATATATATATATATATATATATATATATATATATATATATATATATATATATATATATATATATATATATATATATATATATATACATGTGTGTGTGGCTATGACGTTTGGCTATGACGTTTGGCTATGACGTTTGGCTATGACGCCATTTGTTCACAGTAAAGGGCGAAACTTCTGGCCATTCATTTAAGGGGGCCGTATAGGTAGCCAGCATTACCCCCTACACGCCGATCCCGTAATTTAGAACCGAGTCAAGTGACGAGACCGGAACACTTGACTCCGCATCTCCAGAGGTAAATTTGAAAACTTGGAGGACATTGAAGCCACGACAGATTTTACATGCACCGGCCGCCATTAGTGAAAACAGCGGGGTATTTTGTCAGCGACCGGCATCGAACCCGCAAACATCAGATCACTGGCTCGACGATCACTAGGCCGCCGCGCCGCTATATATATGTAATATTTTAATTTTCCAATATTTATGGTTTTTCTTAGCCAAAATTCCTACATCCATATTTCACTCCAGCCTAACAAATAAACTTTAACATTGAATTCCTACTAGAAGAGTTCACAGTGCATAGGGAGACTAATATACTTCCGCTTGCATAGATATACACACACTAAAGACGTAGAAGCATTATAGATTCTACTTTCAACAACTGTCTCTAACCCTTGCCATTGGCACACATATTTTTTCCCGTTTTAAGCCTGGCATTTGCTTATATTAACCCTGTGTCATTTATCGTTCTCTTTAAGTGCTGATGATTGAGGTATTTACTCGTGGAATTCTCACGTTTTATTACATTTTGCCGCAGGCAACAGCAATTTACAGATGTTCGTTGAGAGGATAAATATAAAAATAATGCTTATTTTGGATCTTCATAACTAGCGTAACACCATGAGGTAAGCTTTGTAAATGAATATTCAAGAGTTTAAAATTATGCAAGTTCTAACAGAAGAGCATTTAAAAAAAATAGTGTTGTGCAAAGTATTCAACAAGTAATATAAGATGGTTGGTAGGGAAAAAAATGGTGTTGGGTTCCATTAAAGTAAGGAAATTAATCAAAATCATTTATTTTACATATAATATATTTCTGTGGCTTAAAAATTATTTTATTTACTTTGATTAATCGAAATGCGATTATATAGTTTTTTTGGCTTCTTGAAAATCAGAAAATTAAAATCTGGAAATTAAACTCTCTGTGTTAAGAGGTTCTGTTATACAGTTAAAATTACACATTTTCCAAAGAACTGATCGTATTTAAGGTGTAACGATCATTTCCCAAGATAGGGATCTAGTACGGCTCTCGAATTCTCGAGCTGCTATACTACTAACTAAACTCTTCCGGCGATGTGAGGAACTCTTATTTAATGAATTATGTTCCTTACTATGGTAGAAACCAATGAAATAACTGCAGTTATGCATTTGTAACCATTCTGACTGCTCATATTAAAAATATCAGGGGAGTTTTCTCACGCTGGATAAAATGTTATTCAGTTAAAATTACACATTTTCCAAAGAACTGATCATACCTAAGGTGTAGCGACCATTTTCCAGGATAGGGATCTAGCACGGCTCCCGAATTCTCGAGCTGGTATGCTACCAACTAAACTCTTCCAGCGATGTGAGGAACTCTCATTTATTGAATTCTGTTCCTTACTATGTTAGAAACCAATGAAATGACTGTAGTTATGCATCTGTAACTCTTCCAACCGCTCGTATTAAAAAAAAAATGAAGTGAAAGTAAAATTGAAAATTTTCTCAAGCTGGATAAAATGCTATTCAGTTAAAATTACACATTTTCCATATAACTGATCATACCTAAGGTGTAGCGACCATTTTCCAGGCTAGGGATCTAGCACGGCTCCCGAATTCTCGAGCTGGTATGCTACCAACTAAACTCTTCCAGCGATGTGAGGAACTCTCATTTATTGAATTCTGTTCCTTACTATGTTAGAAACCAATGAAATGACTGTAGTTATGCATCTGTAACTCTTCCAACCGCTCGTATTAAAAAAAAATGAAGTGAAAGTAAAATTGAAAATTTTCTCAAGCTGGATAAAATGCTATTCAGTTAAAATTACACATTTTCCAAAGAACTGATCATACCTAAGGTGTAGCGACCATTTTCCAGGCTAGGGATCTAGCACGGCTCTCGAATTCTCGAGCTGGTATGCTACCAATTAAACTCTTCCGGCAATGTGAGAAATTCTCATTTAATGAATTATGGTCCTAACTATGGTAGAAACCAATGAAATAACTAGAGTTATGCATTTGTAACCATTCTGACTGCTCATATTAAAAATATCAGGGGAAATCGAAATCGAAAGTTATCTCCCGCTAGGATTAAATGTAATTCAAAAAGTAATCAAAATACTGCTCTACAAAAATTTTACTCTAAAGCTTCTTTTTTGGACAAGCAAAACTATTAATTTAATTCCTCGCGAAAGAGGTCATTTTCTTACGAAATATTGTACTTTTAAGGTCCATCCTTAACAATTTACTCATGAGTCAAATCAGTGTAGAAAAATTTGCTCTATCACCTTACGCTCTCATTTATTTGCTCAACTAATTCTGATAAAAATCAAACTTAATCATCCATATCGGAGATATCTAAGATTTTTTCTCTACCTGAGATCTAAAGAGTTTTATTTAAAACAAACAAATGAAAAACCTCAACGTTATTTATGACACTAAACTGGTTTTTTCAGTGCTATCGTTAATGAAGTTTGAACAGGCCGCTAACTTTGCAATCAATTGATAGGATGGCCTTACTCCGTGAATTTTGAGTCCCCCCATTTACCTTCACGCTTTGAACAGCAGGGCATGAAAGTTCACTTCCAGTAAGAGGATTCTGGCGCTTACAGGATTGCTGGGAGTATATGACATTAGCATGTTAATTGTAAAATATAATTAGCAAAGTATGGATCAAAGTTTAGACTTGAAATGAAAGCGGAAGGAAAGAGAGGAAAACATTTAAAGCATGTGTTCGGGAAAGGAGAGATAAATAATGATATTAATCAGTTATTTTGCCGGTTTTTGGCTACTGTGCATTATTTAATGTCCAGGGACATTAATTTGAATGAAATAGACGTAAGAAATCCATAAATGCAATTAACCATATAGATTACTTAGTCCACATTTTGAGGCCTATGGCCAGCTCACGACCTAGTTAATGTTTTATTACTGTGTTTCCTTAAACTAAATCGAAACATGATGGATTACCATGGGAAAAAATAGTCGAAGGAAGAATTTTTCACTGCGAACAATACTTGTGTAAATGTTTGGAATGTATATTTGATTCCACTGGCAGAAGGGAAAAAAGAGAAGAGATACACTTGAATTCAAAGGGTTTATTAATTTATTGGAAGGTATTTATGTTCGTTCTACGATGATGAGTTTTTGCATATCTTGTGATAAGTATTCATTATAAGAACAAATCGACAGTGAATACGTTTTGTTATCGTAGATTTATTCCATGATTAAAAAAAAAACCTTCTCCTTATAGCGTGTAGAAAGTATGTTTGAGTGTTGATAGAGAAGAATGGCTATCAGAAACTTTTTAATACCATTTTCATCGAAAAATTTTGACATCTGTGTGTGTTTGCAGAGATGGCGCTACCACCCACGCTAGCAACACATTTGGAAGACGCAAGCGGTGCTTAATTTCCAGAGAACAATTAAGTCCGAATGAATATATACTTCATTTTAAGTATTAATTTTGTATGGTTCTAGGCACATAGTACAACCGGTATTTTGGGGACTTAAATATATGTTTATCTTATAAAAGGATTTTGTGTTAAATTTGACATAACTGCACTGATTAATTAAGGTAAAAGTTTTTAGTGTTTTCGGTAATAACGAGGTAATGTAAGTAAATGATGGAAACCAGGTTGTTTTGAACAAATGAAGTCTGCTTGTAAGGAACAATCGGGAATTTGTTATTAGGTAGCGCGCTGATAAATGCATTACTTTTCTATACGCATTGTGTCCCTGTGGTATCTCCTCTATTGACATATTTTCGCTGGATAGACGCATTAGGACTTATCAAGAATAGTTAAAACCCAATTTATTTGAGCGAGATTAGCCTCAGCATCTAATTCAGATACTGTGACAACGATGAGTATACGGCATACCGGAGGTAGTATCAAAATTATAAGAACTTCCAGCTGGACAGAAAACTATAGAGAACATTCTAAAGTTGAAAACTCACTGAGTTGACCATTTGCAAAGAAAAAAGAAAAGAAAAGAAAAAATAAGAACAGTTCAAGAAAGAAACTTCTTTAATGCAGATGAATGGTTGATCAAAAAATATTGCTTAAGGAATAACTAGAAGCACCGAAGACATCGCATTCCTTAATATTAATCTACACTACACAATTCACAAGAATAATAAAAGAGTAATAACGTGACTACTTTCTTACACTTCAACCAGCAACATATAACGTTGATATTGGAGAACTATGTGGAAGTATGAAAATTATCATTCATGACTTCGTTGAATGTAATTATCAAAGTTAACTAAGATTACTATCAAGTTAAACACGTATGACAGAAATATTATGAAGTACCATTATAGTTAATAGGAGTAATCTTAGAACGATATACCATTTTCGACAGTCGGGAATTTACATCACTCTTATAAGCTAATAATGGTACATGATATTTCATTGTTATTAAATATAGTAATATTGGAGCGGTTAATGCTTTCAGTGCTAACGATATTTTCTCATATCTTTGGCATAACCTGTCAAAATAAACAAAAACCCAAAATTATACCATAAACTGCTGTCACGATCTCATAGTTTAGGTATTTTATTGATACATCCGTATGAGATTCCATATAATGTGCTCATTATACTCGTATTATTCATAATTATGCGAAGATTCCTTACATTATTCATTATTATGTGTTTAATATTGTTTTCAATTTTTCATGGGAATTACGACAGTTGTTCAAAAGTTTCGAGTAAATGTATTACCCTTAAGTTGCATTCAGACTACGTTGACGTGATGTTTTGACACTCGCTTACCGCAACTTCAGCTGACGTGGGAAAACATTAGCGTTAGGCGGTGTGTGCACACTATGCTGACGTGTCGTGTCGTGACGAATTCACGTCCGTTGTTGTTTGGTTCCCATAAGGTGCATATTGTTGCGGGTGGACCCTATAAATAGTGGCCGATCGATTTATTGTCACTAATGAGGCTTTCACATTAAAAACATACTTGATGCATCTTTATAGCAAAAATTCAATAGAGAGCGACGAAGAAAAAAATTATAATTTTGCTATAATTTTGAGTTATTAAAGAATGTAAATAAGTAACCTGTAGTGAAATTTTTTTCTGCCTAGTATTCAAATAATTCAAATACTAAGTAGGTAATTTTTGGTCGAAGACCGTCGTCTGCCTATAATATTTAATTGAAAGTAACTATCAATCAAAAAATATATATAAATTTATAAATACACATAAACAAAGCTCATATAAATTATTTTTGATATTTAAAAGATGGAAGTTTAAAAACAAGAGGGGACGAACACCTGTTTATATTGTATTGTTGCACACTCCATTAGTTTACGTTTGACAAGATCAGTAGCTAACTGTTGCTAATTCATAAAAAAAAAACAAATTTTTTATTATGAAAAATTTAAATAAAATTCTATATTTATAAATGTAAATAATATGAGCACATATAAATTATTTTTGCTATCTAAAAGACGAAAATCGAAAACAAACCGAGGGGACGAACACCTGTTTATATTGTTAAATCACCCCTTCCTCTGTTTACATTTTACAAGATAAGTAACCAACTTTACCGTCAGTTATTAAAGAAACCAAATTTTATGCTATGACAATGTTAAGAAAACGCTGATTTTATAAACGTGTTTTTAAAGTGTTTGAAATATTGGTTAAATCAATCAAACGGCCTAAGTTTGCAATAAATTAGTGAATAAATGTAAATATTGCCAGCTATTTCCAGGATTCTTCCAATCTCTTCCCATGCTTCATTGCGTGCATATTTATTTCTGTAATCTTTGTTGAAATGGTCAAATAAAATAGGGTATTTCTTCACATGCTCGATGATCTCTTTCGTATTCATAGCTGACGGCCAGACGCCTGCTGACGAGATCTGGGAATTTATATTTGGAGCTGACACGTAAGTTCCCACGCCAGAGCGTGTTTTCCCACGTCACGACACGACAGCGTAGTATGCACACTAGGGTGGAACGAAAAAAACTTTTTTTTGAATTTCAATATGCTCTAGTTTTCAAAAGTTGCCTTTTAGCAAAATAAAGACGGAAATTAAATATTAGTGTAATTGGTGCATGTTTTCAGTTAGCGCAAGAAGGGCAAACTTTTGGTTTTTATTAAATTTTTGACAAATTTCGCAATTATTTTGAAATTGAATACACTTGTAGTACAAAAAAGTAGTAAAATATGTAATTTAAACATTCTTTTTAGTCAGGAGACCTGCTAAACTGATTATATAACTTCATAAAAATAGTACACATAAAGGCACTTAAGGACGAGGCATTTAAAAGACACTCGGACATCACGGTGCAACGAAAATTTTTTTTCGGAATTTCAATATGCTCTAGTTTTTAAAAGTTGTCTTTTAAAATTAAAATTAAGAATAAAAAATCTTTTTGATCTACTAAAATATTTGCAAGTGCCGCAAAGGGCTTCAAAATGGATATTTTTATGAAAAAGTGATTATATTTGTATTTTTTGTTAATTTCTTTTATAGTATATTAAAATAATGTATATTTCCTGTAAATAAAATATTCAAAATATGATATTTTGACAGAAAACTCGCATATTCTAAGTATTTCTAATTTTTAGATGCCATGACAGAACAACTAATATTGTGGAATTTCGCGATTTTCATCATATTAATTTTACAGTAGCATATTCTTATAATACACATTGGAATGAAAAAAAAGCAATTTTTAATTGACGGAGCTTAGTTAAAATAAGCAAATCACACTTATTTAGAAAAATATTAATGTAATGTCTGTAAAGGCAAAACGTTACTTTGAAAAAAATATTCATGCTTTTCAAAAGTCCATAGTGATTACACATGGTTTCCATTACTTATTTCACTGACACATTGAATTGCTTTATTGTTTCAAATTTTGGCATTATCTTTTGAGAATGTATTTTTGTTTTTATCAATGCATCTCTTGCAGAAGTACCACGAACGGACAAGGATGACACGGTAACTAATTTAACAATCATTTCTACTATTTGTGTGTGATATTGAATGTTGTGGAAGTCAATAATTTAAATGAACTGTCCCTACGTCACCTATTTTGTTTCCTAGATGGAAAAACTAAAGGTCTAAATGAATTTGGAGGAGAAATAGGTAAACAACTAGAAAACTACTATGAACTTCCAGTGATTGAATTTTCACCTATTGAAAATAACATTTCATTACTAGAAAATAAGGATGATTTAAGTGTGGACCCAAAATATTTGTTAAAAATGCATAATGCAATCTCTGTTGGAAAGTGCTCTTCTGATTTGTCCATGAGAAAACCAGGAAAATTTTGTCATTCGCGATGGCTTACATTAGCAAACCGGATGCTTCGCTTGTATGTGGGAACAGAATTTCCTGCAAAAAATCTCCAAATACTGATTGCATTTTGAAAGTTTATGCACCAATTTGGTTTAACATAAAGCTGAAACCATCTTGTATCCGTGGATCGAAGCACTTGTGGGAACTTGTAAGCTATTCCCGTTACCTCAATCAGACACTTAAAAATGTAATTGACCCTGTCATTCAAAGAAATGCATACTTTGCCGCTTCTGAAAATCTCCTCCTTTGTATGATATTAGACGATCGCAATCAAGTAAGAAAGCTTGGATTACGCCGGATTCTAAAAGCAAGGGCGGAAAATGAAGGAGGCATCAGAAAGAATTTAGTTCCACGTATAAACTTTGATGCCAAAGATTATATTGATATGATTCAATGGAAAGATATTAAAATAATAGAACCTCCTATGACGAGGCATGTATCTGATGACAAACTAAAACAGTTTATAAAGGAAGCAAAAGAATCTGATCACGAGAAACAAATTATTGACTTCAACAACATTCCATGTCACACACAAGTTGTAGAAAGGATTGTTAAATTAGTTACCGGGTCATCCTTGTCCGTTCGTGGTACTTCTGCAAGAGATGTATTGATAAAAACAAAAATACATTATCAAAAGATAATGCCAAAATTTGAAACAATAAAACAATTCAATGTGTCAGTAAAATAAGTAATGGAAACCATGTGTGATTACTATGGACTTTTGTAAAGCATGAATATTTTTTTTCAAAATAACGTTTTGCCTTTATAGACATTACATTAATATTTTTCTAAATAAGTGTGATTTGTTTATTTTAACTAAGCTCCGTCAATTAAAAATTGTTTTTCTTTCATTCCAATGTGTATTATAAGAATATGCTACTGTAAAATTAATATGATGAAAATTGCGAAATTCCACAAAATCAGTTGTTCTGTTATGGCATCTAAAAAATAGAAATACTTAGAATATGCGAGTTTTCTGTCAAAATATCATATTTTGAATATTTTATTTACAGAAAATATACATTACTAGCCACTGCGCGACCAACATGGTCGCTTTTAGTTTTATATTTTCTTTTGCAAAACAACTCATCTGAAAGTAACATATGTAAGGAATGTTACCATTACCTGTCATCATAAATATACGTTGTTAAGGGGTATTCTTTATAAGCCTGATTCTAAAACATCGGGATTAAAAAATGGGAATTTTCATTACAGAGTTAAAGATAAGACTGAGAAACCCAACACCAATGATTTTAAAAATTGCATCCCTCTCTGTATGTACTATTTTTCAAAATTAAGATATCTACACTTTATCCTTACATCAAATAAGAAATTGTTGGGGAAATTTTTTTTCAATTAAAAAAATGGAGAAAAATTCAGCAAGTACTGAAATATAGTGTGGATTACATCAGTCTCTGTATGTACTATTATTCACAATTCAGATATCTACACTTAATCATATCAAATAATAAATTGTTGGGAAAATTTCTTCACTTATAGAATGGAGTAAAAATTCAGCAAGTACTGGAAAAAGTGTACAAAATTAACTTTTACTGGCTCTTGGCTGTTATGCCGGCGACAGTTAAGCTTAACCTCGCGATCATTTATGCTGTCTTTCACACCTTTCTCTTAATGAATTATTTCTTCTTCGCTTTCTTTCTCGAGACTGTTCTCAATTTTCACTTGATCATGCAACTCGCTTTCGAGTATTACTGATTTCAGTGTGTAAATCCATGCTGACAAGCGGTTGCAAAGTGTGGACGGCCGCTAATGTTTACATCTGGTAGTTGTAGCCGTTGCCATACGGAGTGTAGAAATATCGTCAATTTTTGTGCCGCATACCTACGCGTTTTATGTATATAGATTTTAATATACTATAAAAGAAATTAACAAAAAAATACAAATATAATCACTTTTTTATAAAAATATCTATTTTGAAGCCTTTTGCGGCACTTAAAAATATTTTAGTAGAGCAAAAAGATTTTATATTCTTAATTTTAATTTTAAAAGACAACTTTTTAAAACTAGAGCATATTGAAATTCCGAAAAAAAAATTTTCGTTCCACCGTGATGTTCGAATGTCTTTTAAATGCCTCGTCCTTAAGTGCCTTTATGTGTACTATTTTTATGAAGTAAAAAGTATTATATAATCAGTTTAGCAGGTCTCCTGACTAAAAAGAATGTTTAAATTACATATTTTACTACTTTTTGTACTACAAGTGTATTCAATTTCAAAATAATTGCGAAATTTGTCAAAAATTAAATAAAAACCAAAAGTTTGCCCTTCTTGCGCTAACTGAAAACATGCACCAATTACGCTAATATTTAATTTCCGTCTTTATTTTGTTAAAAGGCAACTTTCTAAAACTAGAGCATATTGAAAATAAAAAAAAAAGTTTTTTTCGTTCCACCCTAATGCACACTTCTTTTTACAATAGTGGTTTAATTTTTTTCGCTGACGTTTCAACACGACACGTCAGCGTAGTGTGAGTGCAACTTTAGGGATAAATCAAGAAACTTAGACATTTCTGCAAAAATTTCCTTTATTACATAACAAACAGCACCAAATCCAGCTATAACACCAAATCAAGCACCAAATTTTACTAAAATCTAACTGTCATCAACCCAACCTTACCTATTTATTAAAAGGTAAGATAAGTTAGAACGTTAAAATTTTGCTCGAAATTACAGCCTTGTTTATGAAAAGATATCGAGAAAAAGATAAGATACATCTTGATAAGTTTAGTAAAAGTATACATTCTAAATTATATCGACTATATTAATTCATATATATAATTAAACAATTGAGTAGATTCATTTCAAAAATTATAAAAAAATAAACAGTATTTCTACAGTTATAGTATTCTTCTCTAAGGATAATGTAATTATTCTAAAACAAAAGTTATCTGAAATAATTTTGGATTAAAAAAATTGGAAAGTTATATCTATTTGAAATCCGTATATGAAGCGAGCGCATTTATAAGATGTTGCAACTTCAAATTTATGTTCTCCAGATGGCGCTGCAACGCATCCTCTCCCTATGTAAGTACTTTTATTTTGGTAGAGCAGAGATAATCGAGTAAGCGATAAGGGAGACTGGGATGAGCTACCGAGCTCCACTTTTCGAATCCCAGAATATAAGATTAAGATCTATTGTCCGCTTTTTGTGATGTCCGTAGCATAGAAAATAAATGTGATTTTGTGTAGACTGTGCTGCTTCATTTACAACCCCTGGATCGGACAGTAGAATTGCCACATCTTTTTGGTGCAGAACCCACGGGATCATACCTTCAGATCAGAAGGTGAGTGAATAAACTGATTCTCATTTTTTTGAATTGATAAATCCATAAAGCTGATAATTCGATATGGATATAGAAAAATTAAAAAAAGAAAAGAACTATTCTGCGATCATCAGCGACTAAAATAATCAACAAAATCGAAGCAGAACTAGTTAAACCTAAAGCAGAAATTAATGCTCTAGAAATACAAGAATTGCTCGCGCAGTTAACGGATAAAGAGAGCTCATTAAACACACTAAATAATGAGAACAAGCTATTGAACTTGATGACATGGAAACAGAAATCGAAAGTTGCGAGGAGTACACAAATAAAATTATAAGCTCTAAAGTACGCGGCAATAAATGTTTATATAACCTAAACGAAGAACAGTTCATTTCAAATGCTACCAGTAGTGGCATAAATACTAGTAATAGCCCGAGTGCCAGTAATTCAGAAGTTACTCCAAAATCAAATATAAAATTACCACGGCTAAATATAGAAAATTTAACGGAGATATCTGCGTTTGGCCAGCTTTTTGGGCGCAGTTTGAATCTGCTATTCATGATAACCCAAATCTAAATCAAGTTGAAAAATTTAATTATTTAAAAACTGTTTTGGGTTCGGATGCCGCAACGGCAATACAAGGTCTGACACTAACATCCGAGAATTATGTGAAGGCACTAGATATCTTAAAATCCCGTTTTGGAAAGGAAGAGGTCATAATAGATTGTTACATGACCCGCCTATTAAATTTAACTCCGGTAAGAAGATCTAGTGATTTGAAGAGTTTGAGAAAACTCTATGACGAGTGTGAAGTACAGATAAGAGGACTGGAAAGTATTGGAGTTAAAACCGATACCTTTGGTTGTTTACTATTCCCTATCCTCATTAAAGTAATACCTAAAGATCTAGCTTTAGAATTTATCCGTTGCTATGATAAAGCAGAAATTGAAAAGATAACGGAATTAATGAAATTCCTTAAAAAAGAAATCGAAAGTAGGGAAAGAACGGAAAATCTAACCAAGGGAACAGATTCCGAAATAAATTTCCAAGACTGCTCAGAAAATAAAAATATTGCCGATAAGTATAAGCATAAAAATTACTTACACGACCGATATAAGCCAAAGCCTTTTAGACCACCTACAACTGCAGCACTAAATGTACTATCGAGAGATGGCTGTGTATTTTGTGGAAAGGAAACAAATCACAGAAGTGATGATTGTACTGAGTTTTCGGTAACTGAAAGGAAAAATATTCTAAAACGAATGGGAAGGTGTTTCGTATGCCTAAAAAGAAATCATTTAGCCAAAGACTGTCGTTCGAGAACGGAACCATGTTCGTTGTGCAATAGGAAACATAACAAATCAATTTGTGATGCTTCAGAAAAATCAGAACCCGAAACTAATGTAACTATGTTTCAAAATTAAAGCGCGGATTCCAATTTAAGAAGCAATATATTATTGTTGACATGTGACGTATTGATTCAAGGTAAATCTCACTCAAGATTATCTCGCATTTTGATGGATTCCGGAAGTCAGAGAAGTTTTGTTAATAAAAACGTAGTAAGAGAATTAAAACTTCCGGTAATCAGAGAGGAAACATTAAGCATATTTCCCTTTGGATCTACGAAACCGCTGACACAATCACATAGTGTAGTACAATTAAAGATGCAAAATTACATGTGCCCATCTAAAAGTGTAGAAATTGGAGCTCTCGTAATAGAGAATATTTGCCCATTGCTATACCAGATATAAACATTCGTCGTCAGATGGATGTAAAGAATTTCCCTCTTGCCTGCTTTGAGGGAGGCGCAGATCAAGGCCAGATAGATGTTCTAATAGGGGCCGATTTCTACTTTAGTGTGGCTACGGGGAGAATAGAAAAATAAACAATCACCTCGTCGGCGTGGAAACTGTTTTCGGGCGGTCGGTGCAGGGAAGAGTTCATGCATCCCAAACAACATCTGGGGATGTGTCATCATTGTTTATAGCAGCGCAAGAACCCAACGATATTCGCCAATTCTGGGAATTGGAAGCGTTAGGAAGTGAGAATGAAAATTTGGATACCTCCAGTGAAGCGTTACGAACCTTTGAAGATAAGATAATATTAAATATGAAAAGGGTAGATACGAAGTAAAATTACTTTGGAATTCAAATGGGAACGAACCACATAATAATTTTGAACTTGCGAACCGACGATTTATTAATTTAACAAACAGATTTAAGGGTAACAAATGGCTATTTGAAAACTATAAAGCGATTATGTCAGAGCAGATTAAAGATGGTATTATTGAAGAATGTCCTAAGAGTGAACTGAATTTAAAAAACGTGTATTATATGCCCCACACTGCGGTCATTAAAAAAGACAAAATCACTACTAAAGTCAGAATCGTGTACGACGCATCTTCGAAAGACAAAAATCAGGAATCACTTAATAACTGCTTGGATCCTGGTCCAAATTTGAATCCTAATATATTGACTGTAATTTTAAAATTTAGAGAATACCAAATCGCCTTCAGTTCTGATATCGAGAAAGCGTTCTTACAAATTTTAGTCGCCCCCGAAGATAGGAATTATTTGCGTTTTATTTGGAATGAGGAAAATTTGGCTAACGCTGAAAACGTCAAGACTTTAAGATTTAAACGAGTTCCATTTGGAGTCAGCTCAAGTCCATTTCTGTTGGCTGCAACTATTAAGTACCATCTAAGGAAATATGAATCGGAATTCAAAGAAACGGTTGACATGTTAAATAACTATTTATATGTGGACGACTTGTTTTATGGGGCAAGCGATGTCGAAGAAGCCTATCGCTTATCGACCAATGCAGTAAAAATATTTGATGACGCTGGGATGAAACTTAGAAAATGGAAAACTAATTCCAAACATTTAAGCCAACGCTGGTCTGATAACGACAATATGGAAGAAGAAATGTCGGAAAATCATATTAAGCTGCTGGGAATAAGGTGGAACACACAATCAGATATCTTACAGTTAGACATTAAACCCCTTATTGAGTCACTGCAGGATGTTAAAAACACCAAACGCTTTGTATTACAAACAGTGGCCAGAATATTTGACCCAGCAGGATTTCTATCTCCATACGTCATCAGAATAAAATGCCTACTTCAAGAAATGTATGAAAAGGGCATAAAATGGGATGAGGAACTCCCGAGCGATTTACAAGAAAAATGGGCAAACTGGCATTCAGAAATTGAGGATATGAAAGAATTTTCTATTGGCAGGAAGTATTTTCCCGACGACCCCTCATTGAAGGTTGAAGATATGCAATTGCACATATTCTGCGATGCCAGCCCAAGAGCGTATGGCGCTGTAGCATATTTGAGATACAGAGAAGGAAGAAATTTTAGTACTAGTTTTGTGATGTCAAAGACAAGAGTCGCGCCCTTGAAACGACTCACACTGCCAAGATTAGAACTCATGGGAGCCGTCATTGCAGCTAGAATTGCGGAATACCTTGGAAATATCTTCATGATAAAACATCACAACACATTTCTTTGGACTGATTCATCAATCACCTCCATTGGATAAAGGGAACAGCGAGGGAATGGAAACCCTTTGTTGCGAATAGAGTCACTGAGATTAAGACGCATACTGAACCACAGAATTGGAAATTCTGCAGAGGGAAGATGAATCCAGCAGATATACTCACAAGATTAGAATCAATTCGTCAGTTATTGAATAACGAAAAGTGGTGGAAGGGTGCACAGTGGTTGACATTACCTGATGAACTATGGCCTCCATATGTGTCAAATGAAATTAAACAAGAAGAACTACAATCAGAGAGGAAAGTTAAAAGGAAAACTTGTCATCAATTTGCTTGTAACATCATGCCTGTGCAAGAACCTGTTTTGGACATAGAGAAGTATAGCAAACTCTCAAGAGTGTATAGAGTGACTGCTTGGATAAAGCGATTTATATACAATTCAAAGAAAAATAATGAAAAGATTAAAGGACCACTAAAAGTTTCTGAATTATCCGAAGTCGAAATCTATTGGGTCAAAATAGTTCAATGTAAATATTTTGAAGGAGAGATGAATCAATTGCTAAATAATCAGCCAATTAGCAAACACTCGAAACTAATTGTATTCGACCCTCAACTAGATGACAACGGATTAATTTGCGTAAAAGGAAGATTACAATTCTCACAGTTTGAGGTTAAAGAAAGACATCCTTGTATAATTCCAGGAAGAACGAAATACGCCGAACTCTTAATTTTGGATGCCCATAATAAGGTATTACATTCAGGAGTATCTGACACTTTAGTGGAAGTACGAAACAAATTTTGGATACTGAAAGGGAGACAGTCTGTTAAATCTACGTTAAATAAGTGCTTGATATGTAAACGATATAAAATACGGCCTGGCATACAAGTAACAGCACCACTACCAGCTGATCGTGTCCAGAAGACCCCTCCATTTGATGTAACGGGTATTGACTTTGCAGGTACCTTGTTCACCAGAGAAAATGACGGGAAACACTATATTTTACTATGTACATGTGCAGTGATCCGCTCGATCCATCTGGAATTAGTCTCGAATTTAAGCACTGAAACATTTTTGCTTGCCACGTGAATTATGTTCGACGATTTACTCAGACAACGCAAAGACTTTCAAAAGATCGAATGCCGATTTAAAGGAAATATGGACGAATATTAGCTCCCCAGAAGTTAGTGATTTTTTTGGCAAGGAAGGCATTCATTGGAAATTTATAGTCGAGAGAAGCCCTTGGTGGGGTGAATTCTGGGAAAGGCTAGTAAGGTCAGTGAAAACAGTCCTACGAAAAACCCTAGGAAAATCATCATTATCAACAGAAGAGTTAGAGACCATATTAACGGAAGTTGAATCTATAATTAATTCCAGACCCATTACCTTTGTATACAGTGATCCTCATGAACCTTCACCATTGACTCCAGCACATTTCCTCGTCGGAAAACGTTTAACATCATTGCCACCTGTGAAACTCAGTGAAGAACGCAACAACTTAAATAGGAAAGATTTAACCAAACTTTACAACTATCGACAAAGGTTATTAGATCACTACTGGGAAAGGTGGCGGATAGAATATTTGTTAAATCTGAAATCAGCTAATTGCAATGCATCAACGACAGCAGTTCGAGGTTTCAAAGTTGATGACGTGGTGCTACTTGGAGATCCCAAGTCATCTAGAAATATGTGGAGAATGGGAAGGATCATAGAAGTATTCCCCGGAAGAGACGGTAAGGTAAGATCATGTTGCGTGAAGTTAGATTCTGGTGTTGTGAAGAGACCTACACAACTTTTGTTCCCTCTAGAACTCCCAGACTGACAAGTGATAGAGAAACGAACTGATTTGAACTTTACAAACATTTTTGAACATTGAACTTTAAATATAATTCAAGCTCTTTGAATATAATTGAGTATCTATAATTTTGAATTGAATGCTATTAATGTATAAATATAATTGAATATGTATAATTTTGAATTGAATGTTATTAATGTACAGGTATAATTGAATATCTATAATTTTGAATTATTATTAATGTATATGTAATTGATTTGTTTATCTGTTTTAGTTGCATTTTGTATTGATGAACCTTGCAGTTCATGGGGGGGGGGGGAGGGTGTTGCAACATCAAATTTATGTTCTCCAGATGGCGCTGCAACGCACCCTCTCCCCATGTAAGTACTTTTGTTTTGGTAGAGCAGCGAGAATCGAGTAAGCGATAAGGGAGACTGTGATGAGCTACCGAGCTCCACTTTTCGAATCCCAGGATATAAGATTAAGATCTATTGTCCGCTTTTTGTGATGTCCGTAACATAGAAAATAAATGTGATTTTGTGTAGACTGTGCTGCTTCATTTACAACCCCTGGATCGGACAGTAGAATTGCCACATAAGATGCTGTTTCGCTTTTTATCGTGGCAATGTTTTAAAGAATATTACTTTAGAATGAGTTAATAACAATAAAAGATTTAGCCTCAGAATTTATGTCTAAAAAAGTTCTAATCAGTATGTTGATTAAAAGTTAAATATTTTCCCAATTTCACTCAACTGTTAGGGCCTGTTCACACAGGAGTCCGGTAGCGGAAGCGTAAAAGGAAAGATGGTGCTGAGACGGAAATAAATCAATCATAGGCGTTGAAAATTTCGTTACTAATCATTTGGAGGTTTGTCATTGGTTAAATATATTTCAATACTTTAACGCTTCCTCTACCGGACTCCTATGTGAACAGGCCCTTACTCAGCAGATTGAAGCGTTAATACGAAAAATTCGTCTTAATACGAGAAATGTGTTAATACGAATAAGCGTTAATACGAGAAATGTGTCTCTGTTATGCAACCTCTGTGCCGATCAAAGGGTGATAGAGTTACAAATGCAATTTGTCCCATTTTCTTCCTAATTTCTATACTGTCCGCGTAGGTTCAATTATTTCAGTTCGACAAGAGCAAGAAATGGGAATTCGCGAAATATTTCAAGGAGTACTCAGTTCAACTACTTCCGTCTTAAAATCTACTCATTCAACAGTGTTTTGTTAATTACATAAAAATAGTTTAGGAGTTGAAAAACTAAATTTTTTTAGTTCTAGTAATGAGAGAATATTACTTTTGAGAAAAGAAAGAGGAATGTATCTGTGTATTGTGCCTGTGAATTAGTATATTTTTCTGCTACATAGTTCCATGTTTTAAAAAATTTTGTAATATTTGTGACTCAAAAACACTGTATATACCATATAATTTTAATGATTTACTAATGGAAGCATTTATTTTGACACAAATATCTCAAAACATTTTTAACTTAATTTATTTTTTATTTACACAAACATTTTAACAAATAAAATCTTTGTATGTCAACGCCACAAGTCCTAAAGGAAAATATCTGCCTTGGAACATTAAAAAGTACAGAGTCTTAATTCATGATGTTACTTTATTTAATGAAAAATATCAGTAAAATTCGGACCATTTTCCAGCTGCGGGAAATGTATATAAAGGCAGACATAATTTTAATTCGATGCTCACGAAAAGTTGTGCCTCTCAGCGAAGATTAGATTTGGGATTTTTTCAAGATTTTCTTTATAGATATTGATATCTACTTGCGACATTTTGAGCGGTTTTGACAGTTTAGACACTTTTTACGATTGAGTTGCAAAATCTATTTCGTTTCCTTTTATAATATCCCTATCAATAACATATGGGATCTTCCTCCTTCTAAACTATCTTTCTTCTAATGCGTGTTCCCATATAGAATCCGTGAATTTCATTGTAACTGTAGGGTTATTAAAATATTTAATTGCATTTTTTATTTTTGTGACTTTAATTAATAATTTCATATAACTAAATCCGATGACTTGATCCAATATAAATCACCATCAACTTGCAACTAATAATAAAAAATAGTTTTCAAGTTTCTGATTATTCGGCGGACTTCCGGAAAGTAACCAGTAACTAGGAAAATGCTATATAAAACGTACTATATATAAGTTTAATTCTTGGTGGTTTAGGGTGAAAATTTTTAGGGTTTGGAACCATATCATTTTTAAGAATTCTTTTTTGATCACGCCCTTTGAAACTCTTGATCAAAATTGAGGTTGCAATGAGGGAGCAACGTTGACTCACCTCTATAGAGCTCTAAGGTAAAAAATAGTCTACAATTACCGCAGTTCCATGTGAATGTCTCATACAACATGCCTCCACATTAGCCATAAAAATAAAAAAAACTTTCGATCACTTCTTTTCTTTTGTTCTTTTATCCAACATCCATCCCAGAATACGGGCCCACGAATGAATATATATATATATATATATATACATATATATATATATATATATATATATATATATATATATATATAATATATATATATATAGCCCCCTTAATGGCCGTTCTTACAAAGGGGTATGAAGTTTCCCTTTCTAAAGAGGGAATCGGAAAAATGGGCCCCGAAACTAAAGGTTAAAAGAATCTTATTAAACTAGTCTTTCAGGCTCTATTTGTCCATATTTTCAGTTAAAAATTCTGTAAAGCAGAAGATTAACTCAAAATTCAATATATCTGTACATAAAATTTAGCAATTTAAGTGTTCTTAGTTTAGGTGATTCGCCAGATTTATCAGATTTTGGGAAAGCTTTTATTGAACAAAAAATTTCTGTTAAAGATATTTTAATTTGACGCTATGCAAGGAATGTTTGGAGGATATAATTCCCTTCATAAATGGAAAAAAATATAATTTTGTCATTTAGAGGATAAGGACTTTATGATGAGAACGCTGAACAAACTGTACATTCACTCAGTCTTATGTACAAATTGCTATGGATTATTAAACAATAATCATAATCATAAGATCCTAATTTAAGGTTATTGCTTGTAATCAAAATTGTATCATTTTGATTTCTATTTATGGTATTATGAAAAATAACTGTTTATGACAACATTTTATAAGTGTCATTTTAAATCATTTATTATATCGATATGTCTCTTCTAAAATACATTTAATATGAATTACCATTTTTTAATTGATATTTTCAAGGAATGTACAAATTAACATTTAATACAAATACATTATTTAAGAGAAAGCAGGTGTAACAAATTACTTTATTTTTAATTTTACGATAGTTAATTTAAATGTGAAAAAATAAGTGTTTTAGAGGAAATTATCTACAACAGGCCTATGCAACGTACCACTCGTAGGCCGCATGCCTGCCCTTATTCTGTCCTTTTGTGAAGACGCATAATATGTTAAATCTATGAGAACAGAATATTATTTTTAGATTTATAATATTATGAAAGGAATATACAAGTAATGAATTCTATTATTTGTTATTGTTTTAAGTACTCAGGAATTTATTTTTTGTTAATCAAAATATTTTTCGCTTTCCCATCAATCCTATTTCTTTGAGGCTTGCAACAGGTTTCCCTAAAGCAGGGGTGTCCAACCTTTAAGCTTCCTTGGGCCACATTGAAAGAAGACGGATTGTTTTGGGCCACACAAAAATATACCTAACATAAAAATTATTGAATAGTAAAAAAAGTATAATATGTAGTTAATATATTTATTTCATTATCAATTTTTTTATATTTATAAATATAACTATAGGAGTCATAAAATTAATGTGATATTTGGCATTGAATTTGAGAGACTAATGCATCAATATCTAGGTCAATTGAAATGGTTGCAATTATCAGGGAACCCTCAATATTTTCATGTGATATTTTGGTTATAATTTGACTCTTAGTCTTAGACTTCTTCAATCGTGAAAGTAGTTGTTCACAGATGTAAATGCTTCCAAACAATTTTGGCGTGAAAAACGGATGGCTATGAGTGAGAGATATTTATGTCTGGGCAAGTATGATTTACAAAGGTTCAACAAAGAGATTTGATTAAATTTCTCTTTAAGTTCGATATCAGATTGCAAATCTATGCATTCCATTTAAAAATTTGCTGGCAGCAAATATATCTATATCGACTGTAAATGGAGTAGCAATGATGCAAAGCAACTGTTATGTTTATTTTTCAAAAAAGCGGAATCTGTAATGGCCACCTGCCATCATCGCCGAGGAGGGCTATTGATATTTTTTTGTGCTTTGAGCTCTCTTTCTGAGCCGCATTAATACTTGCTTTGGGCCACATGCGGCCCGCGGGCCGCGGTTTGACACCCCTGCCCTAAAGTAACATGGCCCTCATCCCTTTTCGAATTCTGTAGGCCTGATCTAGAGGATGAGATTAGAAATTAAAAATCTTTCTCAGCTGTGTAGACGTTTGTTATCGTTTTAAGCTACACAGCATATGTTTAAATTTAAATTAAAATTATAAATTTCTGTATATCAGTAATCATAGTTTAGATATAAGTATAATTTTTCACAGCCGAAACTCCTTTTAATCATTTTGTTAAACAGTGAAATTTAAATTGAAAGTAAGTTCTGGTAGTGCCTAGCAGGTAAATTCATTATCATTCTTTCAGTTTAGAAATAATTTTTTTTGTATCTAGCTAATTACTTAATGATTTCAATGTTTCAGGCGTACAATCGGGATTATAAACAAGTCGTAACAAACGTAGTGTTCATTTAGAACTATACTTGAAATGACAACTATAGAAGGTATACAGTGATAGAAATTGATTTATGAAAACATGGCTTTTTAACAAAAACTTCTTTAATATTAATTAAAAATGAATGAAATTTCATACATTATACATGCTATGTATAACAAATGATTTAGAAAAATCAAATTTCATACATAATAATAAACAAAAACATAAGGTCAAAAATAAGATTTTTGTAACATACAGAGATGTAAATTGATTTATGAAATATCCCATTTCATTGGCTATTCTGAAGTAATGTGATAAAAATTTGAATAAAACAAAGTAACGTGACATGTGCAGTAGACATAAAAAGGGTTATATATTGGAAGCAATACGTTTCAGTCATACTTTTCACGACGAGTAAACGAAAGGTCTTGTCTGAGGACGAAAGAGCCAAAAACGATGCATATTTAGAATGTGGAAAATATGTTCCGGAAATTAGTAAATTATTTAAAAGATCAGTTGATGTGATATATAACTATAGAAAAGATCCAACAAATTGGGGCAAAACTTTTAACGAAAAATGTAATCCACGTTAGTTAAGATGGAGAAAAGGGAGATTCTTCAACTTGCATCAAAAACCGGCCACAGTTCAAAGCAGATCTATCCCTTCCTTTTACTTCTAGAAGTATTAGGAAAATTTTACATTCTTTATGGAGAATTGGGATTGTCGATCCAAAGTCACTTCTGCGTCACAAGCTGATGCGTTTGCAGTACTGCGAGAAGTACATGGCAATGGGTGACAATTGGAAGAAGCGCATTTTCTCCGATGCAAAGAAATTTAATTTGGATGGCCCAGATGGTTCGAGGTATTATTGGTGAGATCTCCGAAAAGAACCAATATCTACATTCAGCAGAAATTTAGGTGGCGAAAGTTTGATGACTTGGGCAGCGATTGCTTCTGATGGCAGAAGTGAAATTGTATTTTTAAATGGTAGCCACAATTCATCTGATTACAGATTAGTTTTTGAAAATTCCTATCTTCCGTTTGCATCCCAATTTTATAGTTTAAATTACATCTTCATGCCAGACAATGCAAGTATTCACACTTCAAATGCGATGAAAGATTGGTTTGATGAACAGAATATGGTTCTTTTAGATCATTCACCTAATAGTCCTGATTCGAACCCCATCGAAAACTTTTGGGGACAGCTTGTTCGAATGGTTTATGCAGATGGGATGCAGTACACATCACTTGTAGAATTGAAAGCTTCAGTCTGTCAAAACTGGAAACTAATTGATCAGAAGTACATTCAAAATCTTGTTTTATCAATGACATCTGGAATAAAAGAAACTTTGAAGAGGAAAGGTGGCTTTACTAACTATTAATTTCAATGAAATGGGATATTTCATAAGTCAATTTCCATGTTTGTGTGTTACGAAAATCTAATTTTTGACCTTATGTTTTTTTTTATTATTATGTATGAAATTTTATTTTTGTAAATCATTTGTTATGCCTAGCATGTATAATGTATGACATTTCATTCATTTTTAATGAATATTAAAGAAGTTTTTGTTAAAAAAACCGTGTTTTCAATTTCCAGCACTGTATTACATATAACAAAGTTTAAAATACTCTAGTAGCTATACTTGAACTTAGAAGAGGTATCATGCCACTAAAGAATTTCACCCTTTAGTAAGTAAATCTAACTGGAAATCTCTAACTGCCAAAACCCTGCTTTGAATGGAAAGCTGTGTGAGGCGTTCCGAATAATTTTTTTAAAAGAATGTTGACTGGAAAATGAATTTAAGAAATACGGGTTTGGAACAAAAAATAATAATTGAAGGCATCACTAGGTACGAGCAAAGGATTTTGAGAGGTGATAACATCTCCGGTAGGTATATAGTTAGGTTGAGAGTGCTACGGTTATCGTTTTCCTTCAAGAGCTAATTACGAGTAGACAGGAGTCTACTGTTTAAAGCCGATTGCGAATTGGTCTCAAACCCACAGATATCGAATTCTAGAGCCCTGGCCAACATCCGATCTGATAGCAGTTCCGGATATTATCGGATTGTAATACAGTGATCTAATTATTATTTTTATTTTTTAACTTATTAGCTTGTGAAATGAGACGCCTCGCATCAAGGTTAGCTTCTTAGACCCTAAAAAATAAATACTTATCTGACCAATAGTGGGGTCTTTATTTACTGATAAACAAGTTCTGACTTGCAGTTGTCATTAAAGGAAGTTTAAATATTGCTTAATTTAATGTACATGCTTCAAGGAATACAGACATGTCCTTTTCAGTCAGTTGGTTTTGACTCCAGTTCAGAGTGATAGGTTAGATTCTCTGCACCCTGTCTCTTTTTTATCTGAGGGCGCTAGTATTTTTAAACTCATTTCATGTGATGTTAGGCATTCTACAACATATGAGAGGTTTACTCAAAAGTTAACGTCAATCAACAGTTACAGGAAATTTACAAGAAAATAAGACAAAATGTGACCATGCTGAATAATGTTAACCCTTTCTTCATTTATTTTTAAAATTTACTTCTAATTTTGTTCGAAATTCAGAATAAGTCTAATGACCTTATCCCATCACACAAGTTCCGTTATATGGAAGAAAATTATACAATCCAAGAGGGATTTCATAAACTCCTTCTAATTCTCAAAATATATTTTTCTTAGACGGTTTGAAGTTTCGCGGAAATTTAAAATGATAAAGAATTAAAATGAGCGAAAATCAAATGGGTGTCCCATAAACTTGATTTTTCATATAGGCATCAGAATTTTTTTTTAAAGTGGTACGCTAAGGGGATAAAAGAATTATACCTTTTATTTGATCAGCGTCAATAAACCATTTTACTCAAACAGCCATCTTGCCAAAAACTTATTTCAGCTGTACACAAGCAAAATAAAGAATATGGAAAGGAAAGAAGTAGTATACACGTATAATGGAGAGATGCCACAGAGCATCGAACATTGGCTTGAATTATCAAATCATGTTCCTAGACCGGGAATGTTTCCTTTGTATGATACCAAACTGTAGGATATTTCTTCCTTTTTTTGTTATGCTGGTCATCTAACAATGGGTCGAGAGAGTAATGACATTTTAGATTATTTTCCTCCCATTCGCGATGTGATCATTACTAAATCTATGAAAAGTCCTTTCATTCTTAAGAATTGCAGAAACGAAATTAATGCTGAGCTAACGTTGAGTAAAATATCCAGGTGCGTAATCTTGTATTTAGTTTGAGTGACGTTGTAGACAAAAATGTAAATTCATATGCAGCAATATTTACATGAAATGATAAAAAGGGGTGATAACTTGGTTCTTGTCAGAAGATTCTAGAAAATATAAAATTTTAATGTGGAAAGGTCACCCACTAAAAATATTTAGCCTCTTCAGCTGGTTCCAGATTTTACAAGTACCACTGTCCAATTTTTATGCTGGTAGCATACTCTTTTGAGAAAGATCGGAGAAAATTGTCTTTTGTTATGGGTGGGTAGTAAAAAACGACAGGATTAGAACTCAAGCCTTTCTCGAACTGGATAGACGCCCAAAAGTTGCAGACAGAATAGCACTTGATCTTAATAGCAATTTATTATGCCTTTATATTCTTTATAGCGCATTCATACTTGGTTGATCTAATCGACTGAGGGTGTATAAAGTAATTATAAAACTATAAATGTTACACAACAAGTTTAATATAGGACGATATTGTGAATATAATATGTTTGTATAACAATACAGATAACAAATTAAGAAGTCATCTTGTGAATGAAGAAAATTAATAGTTTTATCGTGATGAAAATTTGAAGTTTGCATTTTTATATTATACAAGGAAATTACAATACTGAGAAAATGATGAGATCTGTAACACCCATTATTTTCTCAGTATTTTAAAACATGATGTTAAGTCCGAACATTTTTCAATATTATTTTTTCTTTCACTTAACGCACGTATACTTATCTATCATCAGTATTGCATTGTTTAAGAAGCTCCAAAAGAATTGGTGATGCTAGTTTTCATAAAACACAAATAAAGTGCAATTTACGGAAAATTTTTAACAGTTTGACTTGCTGATGTGATATAATAAATGAAACAACAAAAAAATTTCTTAAGCAATAAATGGTTTAATTTTATATCTGTACAATTAAAAATTGTAGATGATATTCCAAAACAAGATATATAAGCTCGTTTATTTAAATATCTTTAAATACAATATAATTTTCTGGTCTGCAATGTTCTCGAAAACATGTTGAAAGGTCATATACAAATCCACTTTCAGAGTATAAAACTCACATTTACTCCTCCAATTTGAGGTTTAACTGGTTTTCAACCCACTGGTTTTGGAAAAAAATCACCTACCGTGACAAATTTCTTTTGAATCTGGAAGTGTGATAAGCTTTGCTGAAAACTCTTAAATCTTATCTACCCAAAAAAAAGTTAATGGGCACAGAAGAAGAGGGGAAATGTGCCCCCATCACGAATTCTTTCTAGCAACATATGGGGATGTCACACTTTCAGGTATTTTTGTGAATTCTTAAGGTGTAGAAAAGTACACATTAATCCACATACATAGCTGTAAAGTCTATAAAATTGAGCCTGATTTTTATCAAAGGTTTAATTGTACCTCTGTGCAAATAGTCCCCTATTGCTGTCAAAGCGTTCAAAGATTCTGTACAAATTTTACCGAAAAAAATAAGATTAAACTTCTACAAAAAAAAATAAATATTCACGTTGTGCCCTTGGAATGGTATTTTGGAGTTTAAAGTTATTATGATTTGTATGAAATTGCTTAAATTACAGGTAGTTTTAGAGTGTTCAGTAATAACAAAAGGAAATAATCTAAATGCGTGTATTATATTATTCCATGACTTTGATTCGTTATGAACTACTTAACTTCGCATGTTCCATATCGCATCAGAGTCTTCAACCCTTCACAATCGAGAGCTACTTCAATAAATTCCTGTGACTCGTACGTCTCTCAACTGAACTGCCAAAAGTATATTCAATAGCAACATATGTTGGACTTTACGAAGCAAAACAATAATTTTTTTTGTATTCAACTATAGTACGTAAAATTTTTTTAGTTATTAGGATTCTAATCTTGCAGTAGGGAGGAAGCCCATTGCAGTCTAAGATCAGCTTGACATTCTTTTTTTTAAGAAAAGTATTATAAACTTTTTTGCTTTATATATTCTATTTGATATATTTTATTTGATATATTTTATTTGCAAAACTTATACGTGCAATTCGTGACTGGAATAGTTTCTTCTACATGTTTTTCTGTCAGAAATATGCTTTTGTTGTTGATTTTATTTTGTAAATACTATGTAATCAGATTCAATTTTCTTCTATTCATACTCGCTTTCAGATATAAGAACGGACTCCTCGTAAAATAAATAATTTAGAGACATGCTACATATAAACTTGTTATCGGAGAGAGTTGTAAAACCTTGAACGAATTCCCTACGAAATTCTTACACATAAGAGTAACGATAGATCAAGTGACAAATAAGAACAGACTATAAAATTTCTTCTCTACCCTTTCACTCAGCATTTTCAGTTTGTAGTAAAATCCCTTTTTAATTAAACTGTTTAAAATTTTAACTTCTATATTAGCTTAAAATAGCAAGAACTGGTTCAGCGGGAATTATAATTAGTGGGTCACAGAAAGCCTGGTTATTATGGGAGTAAAGACTCCTAAGCTAGCATGAAGTATATAAAATTTTTATATCATTTGAATATTTATGACATTCCTAGATATTCATGTCATATTTTAAAATGGGGCATTCTGGATAAAAAGGGAGTATGAAATATTAACCCATTAACTTATTTACGTATTATGTACAGCTATCTTATGCATTTTTTAGGAATTAAGTGTCTATAGATAGTAGAAAAAATATCATTATTATTTCATTTTGCTCTTAATAGAGATATTGTTTTAAATACCATGATATATATCTTTACATTTCTGAGAAAATTTTTGAGAGGCACATTAAAATTTGAAAAATATACAGTGAAAAGAACTCTCAATTTTTTGTATGCATAATTAAAATTTGCATAAATTACAAAGACATTTACAAGGTTTGCCAAGGAAGATAATGAGGTGGCTTGAGGGAATAATGTTCGGCTCACTGATCCAGTAAACAGGAGGTCCAGACTTGAATTCCGAGTCAGCCTAATATTTTACTGAATAAAAAAAAGTTCTAGCGAGAAAAGGCAGCAGACATTTTGTCGTTAGATATTGCATTTAAATAACTTCGTTTCACAGTTTGAAATATATTATATAAATTGTTTCATTTTATTTAGTGTCATAGTCCAGGGTATATTACAGTATGATAAATTTTATCCGGTAGATTTCAGATGCACAAATTGATATTAAAATTTTCAGTTTCTATCACAGTAGCTTGTTATTCATAAACATATAACAGCAGATAGAGAGACCATGGGGAAGAAATTATTTTTAATTTTTTTTTTACATGCATTTCGTAATGTTTTCCCCCCTGAAAGTTGTCTTTTTAAATATATCAGTATGCATATAACAAATGATTGAACAAATTTAAATTTTGTTACAAAGAAACTTAAACTCCAAATTTTCAAGTATATTTAAGAGATTTTTCTCTTCTGAATATACAGCTCTATTTGCAAAAATTTTCCACCTTATAATTAGTTCCTTTTAGTTTATCTTCAGAATTAATAAAAAATTTTCATCGCGTTCAAAAGCTAAAGTCACGTTAAAAAGCTCACGTTAAAAGCAATGTTAAAAATAATCTCATCTCTTTTTTCACAGAATTTTTAACTTCAGGGAAATAATTAAAAATTTTATTTGTATAACTTTTAAGCTTTAAATCACTTTATAGGGCAAAAATTAATCCCTGTTTCAACATCTAGGAAAATGTTTCCTAACTTTTACTTAAAATAAAAATTCTGAAGATAGTTTAGGGAGCATAACAGTGTGCAAAACTTCGCAGTGATATCCTGAAAGGTATTTTAGATGTATCACTTTGAATATTGAAATTATGAAATATTTCATTCCGGGACAAACAGACACAATATACGGCAGATGTCACTTGAACAAAACAGTCTAAAAATGTTGCATTTGCAAATGTAATTACCGTAGAAACACGAGATTTAAGCCATTTGATTCCAAAATTCTGCTGAAGTTTTATGCCAAAAAATGAGAAATGTACTCCATTTTTTTGAGAATTTTGTATTCTTAACCCCCTTAAACGGCAATTAAATTTTCTGATTATTTGCAAACTATTTTTTTGCAGAAAAGCTAAACATAAAGTATAAACTAACTAATATTTCAACAGTGACCTAGATTTAAATTTTCTACTTTATGTTATCTTCCGTTGACTTTGCTGATAAAACATATGATGCAATTAGAAGAAAGAAATATGCTGAACTAGAAATTATTATTGATGTTAGTACATTAAAAAATTAATGGCATAAATTTCAAAAGAATTTAAGGCAAAATATCTGTTTAAAATGTGAACAACGTTCCTGCATTACAGCCTATGAATCGACACGTGCATGGATACATGATATGTTGAAATTCAACAGAATAAACATATCATGGCATCAATTTATACCCCATATGCTAGCCTATTTCGAGGGAGATAATATACAAAATCAGAAAATAATAGTAATAGTTTACGCTAACCGGGGTCATAAATACTTTTTCTCATTCAAGTCTAAATATATGTAAAATTAATTTTATTCACTTCTTTGTTGCTTAAATTTTAATGAGTATACAAAACGTATCTCAGTAAATAATTGCATGGCATTTAAAAATTTCTCTCAGGGGAATGTATTAGAAAAAAGTTTTCCAACACTACCTGTATATCTTATTTTCTTTTCTAACAGATTAAGTTTTTCTCTACGTAACGAAAATACAAGCTCTAAATAATTATTATTACAAAGGAAATAAGCCGAGATTCCCTCCCACAAATCATTTAAATATCATAATTTCTACCACGCATAGCTCGCTCTTTTTATGTCTTAATGGACGAGCGTTTAACCCGATATATTTTATAAGTCTTTGTGATATGTACCCAGGAAATGGAAAGAAAATACCCTCGTTCCATTTAGGGAGCCGAATGGTATGCGACAGCCTAAGATTGACACGAAAAAATCTAGCCCCGAAGAATAGTATCTTTAATATTCCAAATAACGAGGGGGAAATCAAATCATCACTTCTTACTAGTGACATTTCAAGTACAAGACAGCCGTCAGTGGGTTTATTATAGAGTAAGGAAAAATCAGAATGCTGGAAGTAGTGGTTAACTTGTACTAGGAGATGAACATTGACGTTTCTTTTCTAACCAACATTTTTTTGAACAAGAATTACGATACAAGCCGAAGATAATGTCTCGTAATTCTAAAACTGTCATTTTTTGGAGACTATCAGAAGAGCGTTATTTACTTTAGCTTGATGGCTGATACATGGGAAAGTTTTCAATGAATTTTCCTGTCAGAATTTTTCAGACTGAAATTGATTTAGTGCTCTCTTAATAGATCTGGTACTTTAAACAAAACCTCTATGAATGTCAGCATTTCAAGACAGATGATTCTGTTTACAAAAAAATTTGGGGGAACAATTAGCTAATTAAAACATCCTGAAAATCATTTCAGTTTATGTCTATATACATTAGGAACAGTTAAAGGTAACATTCATGCATTCCACATTTTTTCTAAAGAAATTTATTTATCCTATTTTAAAGTTAAGGAGATATAAGACAACAGTTGGAAGTACCTCTATTATTATACCTATTCATAAGAAAGACAAAGACCCTAGTTAACTTAAAATCTATAGATCAATATCACTGACTAACGTTGTAGGGAAGGTTATGGAGAAAATAATTGTGAGAAGACTTAACTTCTACCTAGAATCTAGAGAGCTACTGGCTGAAGAGCAAGCGGGTTTTAGAACTTTTAGATCTACCAATCAACATGTTACCCTACTGAGCCAGTATGTTAAAGACGCTCTGGATAGCAGACAGGTCCTGACGGCAGTTTTTATCGACCTCAAGTCTGCTTACGACAAAGTTTGGCGAGAAAACCTCCTTTTAAAGCTCTCAAATCTGGGTATTAGGGCCAATCATTTCAACTGGATCCGAAACTTCCTGTGTCAGCGCTCTTGTAAAGTAAGGTATGACAGCGCATTGTCGAAATCCAAGATCCTAAAAACGGGTCTCTCACAAGGAACCGTTAGTAGCTGCTCCCTTTTTAACATCTATATTAATGATTTGGTTACGAAAATTAAGGATATTCATGGAGTTAAATGCCTCTTATACCCTGACGACTTGGTTTTCTGGACAGTTTCTAAAAAACTAAACGCAAGGAGAAGGATAGAGACTACACTATCTGCTTCTCTGAATGTTTTGAGGGATTGGTGTGGTACCAATAATATGGAAGTCAACCTAAAGAAATCGTACTGCCTGTCATTCTCACTTATGCAACAAACTTTAGATCTACAACTGACGTATAAGGGCATCCAAATCCCCGTGTGCGATAATGTTAAATATCTGGGAGTGACTTTTGACCGTAAACTTACTTTTAAGCCCCATGCTGAGGACATTTCCAACCGTGCCAAGAAGAGGCTCAGTGTCCTGAAACGCCTTGCCGGGGCAAGGTGGGGCTTTTCTGCTAAAACCCTACTACACACATATCATACGTTTATTCGCCCCCTTTTGACTTATTGCTGCGAACCACTATTTGTGGCCGGAGAAAATGCACTTAATTCCCTTGAAAGGGTACAAAATCAAGCTCTACTCTGGGGCTGTAAAGACCACCCCGATTGACGCGATGCTTCTTTTGACTGGTGACTGGCCACTTAGAACTGTGATCCAGGAGAAGGCCGAAATTCTTTGGGAAAAAATCATTAGAGTACCTGGATGCTTCTCACTTTGGAACGAGATCAGTCGGGACCCGACTAGAAATCTAAAGACACAGATGGGCTTTCTTCAGGGAGTCCTCCAGTTGAAATCCTCACTCGGCTTAACTTTTGAACCAGAACCCCTTGTTCCACCACAAAACCCATTGAATTTGAAATTCACCCAAATTAATCTTGACTTGGGTCAAGGAGTGACTAAAAGTAACACTGATTCTTCTATATTGAGAGCCTTGACTCTCGATCTACTTCATACTCATTACCCCGAACCAGAGTGGCTACGGATCTTCACAGACGGATCCCTCCTGGGCGATGGCCCTAATGCAGGTGCTGGAGTCGTATCGAGGATCTTCTGTTTCTACGTTCTTGTGGGGAGAGGTTCTGCATTTGACGGAGAGATTGCTGCGATCCGCACAGCCCTTTCCCAACTTCTCTGTCATCTGGATAAATTCAGAAGAACCGTTGTCCTCTACGACTCCAGAGCTTCCCTTCAGACTATCATTTCTGACAATTCCCCCTTAACGAAGGACATTTTGGACTGTCGCCGTCACCTTCAGACACTAGCTTCTCATGAGAAAAACCATTGTCCTCCAGTGGGTACCTGCCCACTGTGGTGTCCCAGGCAATGAGAAAGCGGACTTTCTGGCTAAGAGGGGCGCTCTGATTAAGTAGAGTATTACCCGCCCCCTGCCCCTCTGTACAATCAAACATCTTGTCCAGAAGTCTTTCAAAGACCGTGCTCAAGAGGACCTATCCAATCGGGTAGCCCACAAGACATGGGCGACTACCATCCCGAAATTATGTAATGGACCAAGGCGTAGAGGAGTTGCTGAGCTCCGCCTAGCCACCGGACATGACTGCCTACGGAAACATCTCTTCAGACTCGACATTGTTCCTTCCCCGGCCTGCACCCTGTGTGGCTCCGGCGAGGACATGGACTCCGCCCATCTTTTGCACTGCTCTGCACTAAGCAAGTCTTCTCTCCCCGAGCGTTACTGGGAGGCTAGAGACAAATTAGATTGATGAACTACACTGCTGGCCACCCAAATTGCAACACCAAGAAAGATAAGAGATATGACAACAAAATTTATTTTGTAGATAACATGTTGACCAAGTATCAAATGATTAAATTTATAGACTTCTGTGAAGTGTGGTTCCTGCCAAAATCAGTAGCCAGAGTAGCCGCCATTGTTGGAGATCACCGCTGCCACACGCCTCGGTATTGATTCAAATAGACTTTGGATGAGTTCTTGGGGTACAGCAGACCAAGCAGCTTCCACACGTTGCCAAAGTTGATCTGCTGTGGCAGCTGGGGATGGAATCTGGGTCAATCGTAGAGCAACCATGGACCACATGTTTTCTATCGGCGAAAGATCCGGAGAGCGAGGCGGCCAGGGAAGCAATTCAATCTGGCGATTGACGAAGAACCGTTGGATAATGCGTGCCACGTGTGGTCGCGCATTATCCTGTTGAAATATGGCTGTGAGCAAGCCCTGAAGGTAAGGAAGGACAACTGGCTCCAACACCTCGGAGATGTAGCGCTGGCTCGTCAGTAAAGACAATTTCATTCCATTCTGCCGTCCACATCCTTCTGTCATCGCACCATTCGCGGCGGAGACGTCTGTGGTTCTCCGTCAAGGGTAGACAAAGCAATGGATGTCTTGCGGACAGACCACTCTGCTGTAAACGGCGTCGAATGGTACGCGCAGACACTGGATGATGCGTTACAGACTGCATGTGCTGTGCTATGGTTCGTGATGTGACTGAGCGATCCGTCACTGCCATGCGCACAATTTGCCTATCATCACGTGAAGTGGTGCGCTGAGGTGGATGCGATCGAACACGCCGGTCCGTCGTACCCTCCTGCATCCAACGATTCCATATCCGCATTACAGTTGTTTGGTTTCGTCCAACACGACTACCGATTTCCCTGAAAGATAATCCACAATCTCGGTAGGCCACTATCCTTCCTATGTCGAACTCGGATACTTGATCAAAAGATGATCGCTGTTTTCGACGAGGCATAATTGATCGTTTTTTTGAAAAAACCACAAGAAAAACACAATTGCCGAACTTGAAATCGTCGAAATCTCCAAGCCTTAAATAGCGCTTTGAAGTGGCGCCACACGCGCGCGTGATGTGCGTCTGCGCTGAAATTCTAATCATTTGCATATCTCACCTCCGCTAATGCATGTTGTAAATTTCATGTTATTTGCATGTTTCCTTCAGGGTGTTGCATTTACAGTGGCCAGCAGTGTATTTGTTACAGCTCTATTTTCTTGTTTCTGTATGCTCTGTATTTGCTTTGTATTCCCCCCTGTATTTGTTTTGTTCCCCCTGTATTTGCTTTGTATCCCCGTATTTTTGTTTCCCCTAGTTCCTGCTGTAATTGTTCATAATCTGCCATTAGAAATAAAAAAAACAGTTGGAAGTCATTCAGGGGCTTAAAATTTCAGAATTGCTTTGTGGTTCATGACTTGAAGAGGCCAAAAAGAAAAAAAAATCCTGCATTGCTTGTTATAATCTAGGTTATCAACATAAAGTAGAAAGGCCCAACTACTAATCAGTGGTTTTTTTTAATTTTTATCGAAAATTCCCTTTCTTTACAACATATTTTTACCAGTAATGATATTAAATTAAGCATACTTAACATCTGGATTTATCAAGAGAAGTAAATGTGTATTCTTTCAGTCTGAAGTTTTATAAAATGTACTCAAATATAGGGAAATTATTATTTATTGATGATATTAGTAGTGGATGCCAAGTAAAATCGATGTTATACTAATCTGGGAACTAAGGGTATATACAGTGTTGGAAATTGATTTATGAAACCATGTTTTTTTAACAAAAACTTCTTTAATATTCATTAAAAATGAATGAATTTTCATACATTATACATGCTACGTATAACAAATGATTTACAAAAATAAAATTTTATACATAATAATAAACAAAAACATAAGGTCAAAAATTAGATTTTCGTAACATACAAACATGGAAATTGATTTATGAAATATCACATTTCATTGAAATTAATAGTTAGTAAAGCCGCCTTTCCACGTCAAAATTTCTTTTATTCCACATGCATTGATAAAACAATATTTTGAATGTACTTCTGATCAATTAATTTCCAGTTCTGACAGATTGAAGCTTTCACTGCTACAAGTTTATGTGTACTGCATCCCGTCTTCATAAGCCATTCGAACAAGCTGTCCCCAAACGTTTTCGATGGGGTTCAGATTAGGACTATTAGGTGGATGATCTAAAAGGAAAATATTCTGTTCGTCAAATCAATCTTTCATTGCTTTTGAAGTGTGAATACTTGCATTGTCTTCCATGGGGATGTAATCTGAACTATAATATTGCCATGCAATGGAAGAAAAGATTTTTCTAAAACTAAGCTGTAATCATAGGAATTCTGACGACCATTTATAAATACTATTTCACTTCTGCCATCATAAGCAATCGCTGCCCAAACCATCAAACTTCCGCCACCGTAATTTTTGTTGAATGTACTGTAGATTTTGGTTCTTTTCGGAGATCTCTCCAATAATACCTCAAACCATCGGGGCCATCCAAATTAAATTTCCTTTTATCGGAGAAAATGACTTTCTTTCAATTGTCGCCCATTGTCAGGTACTTCTCACAAAACTGAAAACGCATCTGCTTGTGACGCAGAAGTATCTTTCTAGATTTCATCTTCGACAATCTCAAGCTCCATGAAGAATGTAAAATTTGCCTAACTCTTCTAGAAATAACAGGAAGTGATAGATCCGCACAAATCAGCTTTGAATTGTGGCCAGTTTTTGATAGAAGCTGAAGAATCCCCCTTTTCTCCATGTCAGTTAAACGTGCATTGCATTTTTTGTTAAAATTTTTGCCAAATTTGCTAAATCTTTTCTATAGTTATATATCACACCAACTGGTCTTCTAATTAATTTACTAATTTCCAGAACAGATTTTCCACATTCAAGATATGCATCGATTTTGGCTCTTTCGTCCACAGACAACACCTTTCGTTTACCCATCGTGAAAAGTATGGCTGAAACGTATTGCTTCCAATATATAACGCTTTTTATGTCTACTGCGCAGGTTACGTTACTTTGTTTTATGCAAATTTTTGTCACATTACTTCAGAATAGCCAATGAAATGTGATATTTCATAAATCAATTTCTATGTTTATATGTTACGAAAATCTAATTTTTTACCTTATGTTTTTGTTTATTATTATGTATGAAATTTTATTTTTGTAAATCATTTGTCACACATAGCATGCATAATGTACAAAATTTCATTCATTTTTAATGAATAAAAAGTTTTTGTTAAAAAACCATGTTTTCATAAATCAATTTCCAACACTGTATGTATATATATACCATAACAAGAACCTTTGTGTACATAAATACTTCTAAAGTTATATATTAGAAATTTCAGACACTTAGAGAATTTTCTAAATATATGGCCGAATTCTTGATAAGTCAATGAATTTAGTATTATTAGTTTAACGATCTACTTCTGCATTTAGTTTTGGGTGTCATAGTAGTCTAACATATGTTTAACCTTTACCTGAACGAGTTATAACCTTTACCTTAACGAATAAAAAATAGCAAGTCGCATTTATTTTGATCATTTCAATCTATTTATGTCTTATTTGTAAAAATGCCATAACCACTGCACTTGATAATGTAAAGAACTTATTCATAAAGTAATGAAAGATATATATATATATATATATATATATATATATATATATATATATATATATATATATATATATACATATACATATATACATTATATTAAGTAATAGTTATATATATCTGTATATTTATGTTGCTAAGCCAACATTTTGGGAAGTCCGTGAGAGAAAACTACTACATCTATTTACTTCATTTTGGTCTGAAACGAAAGATTGTAATCTATAGATCTGTCAAATTTGGTTTTCGTAACCGCAATTTCTATTAATTAGCGATAATTTATAGTTAAAATTTGATTTCTGCGCGTGCTCAGTGGCATGTTTAAATCTGTCTTTAGAAACTCACTGTTTCTGCGCATGCTCAGTGACATGTTTTAATGATAAACACGTTTATTTCGAGGAGTCTCTATCTGCCATTTTTGTTTTTATGATAATTATGTTTGTGAAATATAAGATTTAACCTCATGGAAATTGTTTATTTCGCGCCATTTAATTGGCGATAATTTACAATTTAAAAAAAATTGCTCTCTTCGCGCTCAATGACATTTTTAAATCTGGCTTTAGATACTCACTCAGCAGGAGGCCGCTTAAACATATTAATTTGTTTCTGCGCATTAATTATGATTTTCAAGATTTGACAATGATGTGTTGAGTATAATTTGTGTATTAGTGCATTTATTTACTATCTAGCCGTCATGTTTTGGCGGGTATCAACTAGTATTATATTAAGTAGTTATATATATATATATACTATATACTATATATAAATATAAATATAAATATATGCATATATATATATATATATATATATATATATATATATATATATATATATATATATATATATATATATTAAGCAACTAATTCCCTTTTACAAAATTATGCCATCTTTCCTTTATCGCGCTCTTGTGTCCCTTTTCTAAATTTAAATAACACGAGGTCTGATTAAAAGAACTTTTAGAAAACGATCAAATTATCCTTTTGTCCAGGAAAGAAACTAAAGGCAATATTTTTATAGCAGCATCGAATGTGATATGAATCTTAACACAGCTGTAAATTATTAAGTTTCATCAGTGTCAATGTTGTAAAATAAGCTGAGGACGATCATGCTTTCGAAATGTTTATGCACTCAATACAAGTGAAAAATACTTCTGATACAATATATTTCTCATTAGACTTTTAAAGATCTTTAGTTCATTTATAGTACACCATTCCACGTGAAAATAGCTTTTGCAAGATCCACAGTAAAAAAAAAAAGAAAAAAAATTACCTTTAGTGCTTCCCTAATTATAATTTGACATAAAAATGCGTTATCAGTTATTTGCCAATTATTTTTCTCATCAAATGTTTTTACATTTATAGAGAATTTAGAGAGATAGAATATCATGTACATCAGTAGCTAAAAGAATACCTTTTCTCTTTTATATTCTATTGAAGACTGTTCAGCATTAGTTACCGTTCTTAACAGCTTCAGAAAATATGCATTAATTAATATTAAAAAAAATCTATAGCTATTGCTATTTTTCCTAAATTAAGTTAATTATTTAATAGATAGAAAACTTCTTTTGATAGTGCGATCTTTTAGATCCTGTTATGCGCAGGTCAATGAAGTGAATACGAAATACATAGAAACGGATAAAATGATTTTACCGTAATGGAAATTGATAAAAAAAACTTAAACAGAATTCTTACGTTAGACTTATTCAAATTAACCTGCCGAATACTGCACTTCAAATGCTTGCTTTATTTTTATTGCTCTCGCATAGCATTATTCTATGATATATTGAATAATCGCTTATTCAAGATTTAAATGGATTACCTCCAATGCTGAAGCCACAGGACACTTCTATTGAAGTTATGATCTTGGTTTATTTGAAGTGTATTTTGAAATAAATTTACTGATGTCATTTATAAAGGTTTCGATGTCATATTTTACATATATAATCTGTCTATGTCTTATTCAGAAATGATTATTCATTTACCTGTATTTTTCCTTATCATGAATAAAATTTAGTTCAATGTCATGATTTAGCACGTGTGTTGGCATTGCGCAATATAACCACGAGACGACTTCTCTCATCAAATAATTAAATAAATTGTTGAGACTTTAATTTCCTTCAACAGAGAGCAGCATGTTTTCTTTATTTTTAATTTTGAGAATATCTACTTTTTTAGATGGCGGCATTTTTTTTTCTTTTGAAGATATCTACCATTTTGCTGTTATAGTAGTTGTTAGAATTTTGGCGTGTGATATAGTCCGACAGCTGTGAGCTGAACCTTGTTTTGTTTTATTGAGTTTTTTTATTGTTGAAATTGTTTGTTCTAGGTATCGAGAGATACCGGGTACCTCTTTGGTACCTTTGGGCAACTCGCTTTATTGAAGAAGGCGTCTTCCGCCGTATTGGAATTTGTAATCTTTTAATATTTCGTGATCTATCAGCCAGAATTAATTTTTTTCTGTTGAAGGTGTAGTTTTTAATATTGAAGAACTGCAATACGAAAAAATAGGAAATATGGAGAAATCAGGCTGTTTTTTTCTTTGGATGTATCATTGTAGTTCAAAAACTGGAAAACTTATCGAAGCAGGAGAGCAGCGAATTCAAACTATTATTTCATGTAGTAAGATTTATGAGGATGGAAAAAGCGAAGAACTTCAAAGATTGATAGGAAATAAGGACGTTAAGTTAACCTGTCATAAATCTTGTGTTTCTATGTATACTGATAAAAATAAAGTGGCAAAATTTGATAAACGAAAGCGAGGCAGTGAAGAGTACGCTGAAGAACAACATGTTAGCTTCGAAGATCAAGTCTACCATCCTTAAATTTTAGACAGCATTGTATTTATTGTGGAACCAACTGTGTTGTATTAAAAGATAGAAAACATCCAGACCTGTGGAGACCTGCGTACATGATCCGTGAAAAATGAGTCGAAGAAGGAAAATCCATAAAACAGTTAATATTGGATACACGTAACAAGCGAAACGATAAGTGGTTGTCACATGTTAGAATAAGGGTTGAGGGAGCGGTTAGTGACTTAAATGCTGCCGAAGGAAGATACCATGTTGACTGTCACAACAGATTCATGGGGGTACTATCAGTAGCTGTAGCTGGACAATCTATCGGTTAACCCTCAAAGCCCAAGGATGACGACAGACCATTCAGAGCAGTTGTTGAAGTCATATGAAAGAAGAATATGAAATTCGGTAGAAATATTTAAGTTGTACGAAGAAAGTGGTGGAATCAGTTTAAGTCGCCGCAACCTTATCTGATAAGTTTCAGTCAGAGCTAATTGTATTGACCTCAACTGGTCACGCAAACACAGTTTTTTTTCACCAAAAGGTTAGTGATGTCCTTAGACGTACACCAAACGAAGAACTTTATGATGTTTCGGAATGTGTTGATGTACTTTCCAAGCATATAAAGAAAGAAATCAAAGATATAGGTATTGCTAAGGATTACTATAATACAAACCTCACAACAGAGGATGTTTGTGAAGAAACCAGGCAGACTCTGATGAAACTATTAACTTCCTTAAACAGAAAACTTAATAACACTCCTCTTGCTCTACTTATAGGAAACATGGTTACAGGAATCCTATTGAACACAGCCACGTGTTTACAGATTGTTCTAGGTGTCAAAGAAAGATTTTCACAACGACTTGCTCAGTTTCTACATAGCTTTCAAGTAGTTTGCTCGTATGATGAAATCCTTACATTTAAAAGATCTGCAGCCCATGCTGCCGCAAAAGATATAAATATTTCAGGAATTACTACTGATGCTAGAAAGTTATGGTTTATAACTTTAATGCAGACATAGCTTCCCAAAATGGTAAATTATCAACTCATTCCCTTGCGATGCTTGTGGCACAAACAGAAAAAAGTGATTCTCAAAATGATGATCTCCGTTTAAATAGTCACAATAAAATTCCAATAAAAAAAATTAAATGTCTAAAGCTATCCCATACAGTCTACACATTGTTCCATACAATGGATAAAACAAACCAACCATGCCTGTAGAAGCGACTTTAAAAACACCTCTGCCTCTAAAAGTTTTATGCCACAGAGAAGTTTCCCTTTATGAGGCCAGAACAGAAGACTTCACATTCCTCAAGGACATTCTCTTCAAAGAGCAATTCCCAGAGTATAATGGATACAATACACTAACATGTAGAAAAAAATTGAGATGAAACCGGCAACCTCTGCCAAATATCAACCCCTGATCGACATGATTCCTTCTCATCCAGCACAATGATGACATCATTAGCAGAATCTCAACGGCTTACTAAGCTAGCAGGTCAGGATTTTACTATATTTGCATACGACCAACAGTTGTATAGAGTTGCATTATATATCATTTGGACATTCCCAGAAAAGTTTGCCAACAAAGTATTACGTCTTGGTGGTATGCACTTGTTGATGAGCTTCATTGGTAGTGTTGGTTCATTGATGGCTGACTGTGGCTTATCAGAATTGATGTCTGGTGTGTTTGCAAAAATTGATTGTTTTCTATTTTTTGAAGCAAATTTCATATAAATTTAGTTAAACTGTACATTCAAGATGGCCGCCTTAACCATTTTAATTTTTTACATATAAAAACAACTACTTTCAGATCTTTTTGGGATGTTTCAACTAAAATTATCTAAAAATATACAAGGAACACATGTTTATAGTAAAATAAGTACAAATTTTCACGGAACTTAATATTTAATATAGGGATGGCCGCCATCTTGAATTCTGAGTGTTGCCCAAAGGTACTGCATGGGTACCCGCAATTTTATGAATCTACATACGCTTAACATGAAATACCAACAATAAAAAAAACTTAATAGTTAAAAGCAGGGTTCGAAGAAAAATCTCTATTTGGCTACCAGACTAATATGTGAAGTTTTCTGTAAATAAAATTCTGCTAAGTTATATACGGATGAAAATATATTTTTTTCTGTGTTGCTGAAGTTCTTAAGTACAAAGTATTATTTCCTTTGAGAAGATGGAATGCATAAAAGCACAGAAGAAGTCATTATTTCGTTTTTGACTCAAGGTAAAAATTTTGATTCATTTTATTTTAAAGGAATGGCTGATTTCTCGAACTGGGTGTGTTCTCAACGGTGTTGAGTAGATTTAGACACTCTAACTTTCTTTTATGTTTTGGTTTAACAACATAAATAAATAATTATATATATATATATATATATATATATATATATATATATATATATATATATATATATATATATATATATATATATATACATACATACATATATATATATATATATATATATATATATATATATATATATATATATATATAAATATACTTACTATATATATATATATCCGTGGCTTGGTACAAGAAGTGCCTAAGTCAGTTTTTTTCCCAAGATGACTTTGTTTGCTTATGTCTCTTTAAAAACATATTATTTTCAATGTAAGAAGTACCCAAGTCTGTCCGATGCTTTAAAAGTGTTTTCTAAACCATTGTACAGACTTGGGTACTTCTTACATTTAAAATGATATTTTTTTAAAGAGACATAAGCAAACAAATTCATGTTGAAAAAAACTGACTTAGTCACTTCTTGTTCCAAGCCACACACACACACACACACACACACACACACACACACACACACACACATACATACATATATATATATATATATATATATATATATATATATATATATATATATATATATATATGAGGAGTTATTAAGAACAAAATATATAACTGAATGAATCTCTCATAAATGATAAAATTTCTTTAAGATGAAATATATGTAAATATTGACTGTTATATTAAAGGTATATTAACAGTACGTAAAAATGATCATTCATATTACAGGAAGTTCAGAATTCACATTCACAAACCTGAAAGGGCAAAACAGGTGCCATACGTAATAAAGGCCATTCATTCCTTTGTTAAGATATGAAGTAACAAACTGCAATTCTCAAGTCACAACTTGAGCGCAAATGGTAGGTAATAATATGATAGTCACAGGGAAAATATTCATAACCACATACTAAAATATGAAAGCTGTGTTTAATTTCATTATCGCCATCAATTCAGAGTTATGCAAGACTATGGGAATGATACCAGTTATCGCTCTATCTCCTGATTTCTCCTTTAGTGTGAACCAGACCGCCCCAGTCTACCTTATCAAGTACGCCCGGTCGCTGTGTCTTGAGACAATTAAGTAAGCTTTTAACCTGATTATTAACATGGCATCCACGAAGTCCATTAATTTCATTCAATGGGCGTTCATTTCAATGTCAACTCTTATTACTGGCTGAAGATTCACTCGCAAAGCCGAAGACCATGGTGAAATATGGCTATATCTTGGTTAGAGTTCAGGAGGTGCGGACGATTTTCAGAGACTGCGAGATCCGACAGCGATAAGATCGGAAGGCATTGAGGGAACATTAGAGGGGGCGTTCTTATAATTTAGATCGTGCGCACGACGAACAGAGATGCCATCCTTCTTAGACCGGATTCTTTTACTGTACAGACGGAAGCTCGGCATGGACTTAGGAGCTTATATGAAGCTATTCTATAATGTGCCGACTTGTAATGTAAAGTTAATTTTCTTAGCTTTTATTATTGCATGTATTTATGAATGTTTTGACTCCTACAGTGCGATTATGAATTGAATGGAAAGAAATTTCCTTGGATATCTTCCTTTGTAATTCAAATTTAAGCGACCATAAATAATTATAACACATGAAATATCAAGGCTTAATGTAACGAAAAGGACGTACATTATGATGAAAAAGTAAGAAAAAAGATAATGTGTGAACGAGAACTTTTTATATGTATAGAAAAATGATTGATTAAAAAATTTTAATCTTTTGATTTGGGAATGAACACATACTATCACAGCACCAGTTTAAAGGTTATTTTCTTGATAATTAAAATTAAAAATCAAACGAATGTGTCCTACTTTAACATTAGTTTCGATATTTTCGTTTTCTAAAGATTTATTCATTATTTATTTTATTCTTTCTAGTGGAGGCACTTGTCGTGTAGACATTCGCCTTTCACCGCAGTTTGCTGGTCATTTTATTATGGGAGCACCCTATAAGCAGACCAGCATTACCCTCTATGAAAAAACGACAGAAATGTTGGTATTTTATTGGCGTGACGCTGGATTTAGATCTGAGCACCCTCAGCACCGAAAGCCAGCGCGCTGTACCACAGGGCCACTACAAGCCCTTATTCGTTAAAAATAGGTGAGCGCATTTGTCCTTAAAATTAGATCTCTCGTTTACGGACCCTAAATTTGTGCTTTTAAAATAACTCGACTTTAACAATTTAAGTAAATGTTTACAAAATGGCTGTATTCTAAAATAATGGGATGATTGCAAATAAAAAAAAATTAAATAAAATTTTCGATCTTTATTTATATTCGGAAATGTAGCCTTTTTCTCGTGCATTTGTTTGAACTGTCATAATGTTTTCAATAATATAGAACTTTATATAGAGATTGTCTAGTATACCTAAATAGTGTACAGATTTTAATTGATCATTAAGAAGGTTTGTTTTTTAAGTAAAATTATCCGATAGCAATATCTGCTTTTCTCTGTAAACGAAATTAAACACAAAGGGGGACTAACATTTCTGGTTTTATCACCTATCAGTTCACATGCCACACATGTTGTATATAAAACCTCATGTTTTAAAATAAAACATGTGGCATGCAATTACTCATTACTTATTATTTATTATTAATTTTTAGTATTCATTATTTTATGTATCAAGATATTATGAATAAATATTATCATGAATAAAAGTTGTTTGAATGTCTTATTTGGTTATTCATATTGAAATGCTCAGGATTAAGAAATCGTCACAGAAAAATAGAACTGTCTAGCGAATAAAGTACAAATAATTTTTTGTAAAATATTCATTCAATCCCAATTTCAAAAGTTTTCCAACTCAGATTTCTTCTGAAGCATCAGAGAAGCAACCTACTACAATGAAAGGATCAGAAATGTATGCGCTCCACGCGCGCATACATTTCATTATAGCGCGTTGCCTGATTATAGGAAACCCCGTTTCGAAATGCGAAATAAGATATTTCTTTCAATTTTAAAGGGTTTTCTTCATATCAAATAAGACATAATTGACCTTAGATAAATATATGACTATATTAGAGGAATTAGATGTTTCATTTGACTGGCATATTTGAGATTCATTTAATTTTGGTAAATGGGGAGAAGAAAACTGCAATCATATCATAACCACTGCCTATTTGGTTTTAATGAGGAAACACTGCAGTTGTTTACGGGGAAACGAGAATAATTTTACAGAGTTTCTAACAACCCAAGAAAATGAGTAAATAAAATGCAATTTATAAGTTTCCTGATTTATTAGAGGGGTGAGAAGTTACATAAGCACCTCATTAGTTATTTTTATATATTTAACGTGCAATCAGACGACATAAATAGCAAAATACTTACATATTTTACTATAAAAAGAAAATAAAAGCATAACTTAGATATGGTTAAAAATTCTCGATATAAAAAAAGAATATAGAAAAAAGTATATTCATTATTAATATAGATAATATTTAACCATATTTATGAATTCTGAGGAATTCTTATAAAATATTCTACTGGTTGAGAACTTAAAATTGATGTCTCCATCAAAGCACATTTTAATTACCGTAAAATCTTGACTATAATACGCACACGTGTATAATACGCATGCCTGATTTTGCACGAAATTTTTGGAAAAAATTAAATTTCGACTATAATATGCACCCATACCATTTAAATACTTTATTTAAAAATTGCACAAATATATATCAGCATAAATAAAATTTGTAATAAAAATAAACGAAAACGTCAAATTCGGTAGAAAAAAAACTTAAATTTTTAATTCAAAACAAACAATACTGTGAAATTATCAGTCTTAATTACTTTCACTAGAATACAGCTCATCTATTGTTCGTCGTTTATTCAATGTTTGAAACTACGCTTTTTTGTACACGAGTATAATACGCACCCTCATTTTTGCGGACTAAAATGTGAAAAAAAAGTTCGTATTATACTCAAGATTTTACGGTAAAGTTTTTAAAGAAATAAATTTCTTATTTATCCCAAGCTAACTGAAACTGCAATTACCTTGGCATGTTAAAAAAATATTACTGGTAATATAATTTATTTATATTACAAAAAATAAATTGCAGTTATTTATGTGTCTCCAATTACTGTTGAAAATGAAGAGTCCTAGATATAACGCTGCTGACATTTCCTATACGAATATCAGATACAGAGCATGAGAGTACCTCTCAATGTCATGATTTCACAGATAAAACGATAAAGGGAACATATTGATTAACGGTTGCAGAAAGCCCCTAGCAGATCATATTTACTTAACTCTCAACGCAACCCAAACTATCCAGACCGCAGAGAGCTATAGACTTGTTTGAACAGGACACGAAGAAATGAATTATATTTTAAAATATTTATACATGACGAAAATAGATGAAAATAACTATAGATTCAATCATCGCAGGAAATTAGATTTCCCGCGCACTTATTATGAATTCTGAGGAATTCTTGTAAAATATTCATCTGGTTGAGAACTTAAAACTGATGTCTCCATCAAAGCACATTTTAATTACCGTAACATCTTGACTATAATACGCACACGTGTATAATACAGTATAATACAGTCGTTCTCTTTCCATGTGGGTATTTAACGGTACTTTTAGCCTTTTAGTGTTCTATAGCTCCCCTGGGAGTGCTCGGTCGAAACTGAAGTGTCTGTAATTCATTTTGCAGTGTTGGTTTACATATACGGTTCTCTTAATGAAAGCAACTAACGATTCTCGCGGTTAAAGTGCCAATGACCTTCCTCACTGACAAGTGCTCCGCATTGGCAAACAAACAAATAAACATGTTATGTAACTAAAACTGAAGAATAAACAACTTTAGTATTATAAGTTTGTTATGGACTTCAAAGTGTTTCAATCTTACCTTGAAATTTGTTGTTCCATTATATCCTGTAGATGGCTTAAGTGTATACAGAAGGTCGTTCGCACTTTATGGAAACGATTTTGATAGTTAAGTTTTATGTATAAATGCCGTATTTTTTTCGGCGATTTGTTCCATCTGATAGCCATGGATCTTGACAATAGATCTAGCTTAAATTTTTCGCGAAAGTAAACTTTTTCTTAGTACTGTCATGTCAATTTTACCTCATTCCTCTTGTACCGTTATCCAAAGTCCGTTGAGTGTTCTTGGATGCCGTTTCCTAAGTCTCGTTTTAATAAACCGAAAGCGCAAAAGTCCATTGGAGAAGCGTCAGGTGATTTTACAGGTATTTCATTAAATGGGATACACTTCATTACTGTTTCTGATTCTTTCTTTGCTCAATAAGCGGCAGTTGATTTAGACGTGTGACTAGAGTCTTTGTCCATATGAAGCTCAACTTTATCAATGTCCTTTACATATAAGGCTGGAACTTCATCTTCAAAAATTGGTTCTAAAATACTCTGTTGATAGCAGAGTGAATTTATTTTGGCTTTACTTGAGACTTTTTGGATTTTTAATTTGTCTTTGTAACAAAATCCTGCAACTATCATGAATGCCTTTGAGAACTTTTCTGTACACTGACGAAGCCAATTCGTACGGGCATTCCCGTCAATTGAGCGATAGAAAATTGATCTTTTTTGTTACAAACACTGAAATATACCCATGCTTCATCGAGCGTTACCACAAATTTCCATTTTTCAGAAGCTAGAGGTTTTTCATATATTATTCTACAATTTGTTTTTCTTTCAGCAGTATGCTTTGGCAAAAGCAGATGAACTTTATGTTTAAACATCTTTTTTAACTTCAAATTTTTATGAATGATTTTGTGATTGATTTTATGAGTTCCAAAAGACATTTCTAGTTTTGATGCAATGGATCTTTGAGTCGGCGGATTTTCTTTTAGAATCAGAGACTTCCCTTTCTTGATATTTACCTGAGTTCGAACAGTCTTAGGATGAGGTTTCGCGGTCATGTTTTCATTTTTACTTTCAGTTAGATTTATTTTCCTTTCAAATTTAATATATTATAAATACCTTTTTTTGAATGCCATAAGATCGATTTTTACACGGCTTTATAATTTGTTGATACGAATATTTCTCCTCGGAAAGTGCAGTTACGTAACCTTCGAGCGACCTATCAATTTTTGGAGCCATTTTCAAAATAAATCTTCCATTTTACATTCCAATCAAAGCAAAACAGTAGCAGACGATTATTCTGAAGTTGCCAAATTTTTATCTCAAAATGCAGACGAGAAAAATAAATTACAAAATCGTTTCCATAAAGTGCGAACGACCTTCTGTAGTTACGAAATTTTTTTTACGGTTACGGCTATTGTATTACAGGTAAGTAAATTTCTAACTGAAAAATATTTTTATATTAATGGTCTGTTATTGAAAGTTCTTTTGACACCTTTTATATTCATGCCCTCAGCTGGAATATTTTAACTCAGTTCAAATATGTAGAGAACATAACACAAAATTATTACATGAATGTCACAATTTTCTACCGTTATTTAAATAATTCTTTGAAAGGACGAAAAAAATTGCATTTCTGGCCTTAAACGTCAGGCAGTGCAATTAGGAATTTAGTATGATTTGTATTGGCAAAAATAATGGAGCATTTGGAATCTCATTGATTATTCTAAACAACGCCGACTCAGGCTGAATTACAACCACTTTAAGTACACAAATTTAATCTAAAAGCGTGGTGAACGTTAAGTATATTATTATTTTTACAATTGTACAGTTTTAATTGATGCCATAATCCCAGTTTATTGAAACAAATATTAAAATTTACAGATATCTAGCATTAGTATACTTACATTAGAAAACTAAAACTTGAAATTTTACGTGAGATTTCCATTTTTATACCCATCATTACCATTTTTATGGGAATCACTCTGCATTGCCAAAAAGTAAGAAGTTTTTCTCTTTTCCCCCTGAAATGGATTATATATACAAAAAGCTGGCAAAGACAGGATATTATATAAAAAAGTTAAACATACAAATAAAAGAATGGGAATCTAACAATAATTTAGCTTCTAACTTAAAAAATAAAACTGGAAAATATTTTATAAATTTTTAGAAGTTTTTTGTAAACGCTAAAATGAACCTTCAGCATGAAACAATCTATTTTTTAAGAACGAAACTAGATATCTTTGAAAATATTTTAAAACTAAACAACTTGTAAACTAATTTCTCAGTTCTATAACGAGTTTTGATTCTTTTTTTAAGTAATAATATGTTTATTCAGTCGGTTGAAGAACAAAACCATAATTCTACTGCTACAACAGTATGCTTGAGAAAAAAGAATAAGTTCTTTATAATTTAAAATTTTTTTTAAATATTAAAAAGAACCTTTTGTATGACACAAACTATTTTTAAATATGAATGTCAGATATCTTTAAAAAGATTTTGAGATTGAAAGAACTGCAAACTAATTTCCTAGCAAAAAACGAGTTTTGTGATATTTTTAAAAGAAATATGTTTGTTTACTCAAGGAGAGTATAAAATCATAATTTTGCTTCTCTAATATTATGCTTTAGTAGCAGCATTATATTACGATAAGATTACAGAGCATCATACTGCTTAACTAGCATTATGATATTAACTTGATAAAAGTATAACTGTTTATACTTTTAAAAAATCTCCCATAAACCTATATAAAATGTGTAGGAAAAGAAGGATCAATTTATAAAATAAAATTTAGGGGCATTAGTGTAATTAGTGCTGCTTTTATTTCTGAATGTGAATAGTATCTTTATTAGAGAAACATAATTTATCACATGACACTTTTCATAGCAACAGTCTTAAGCAACGTGTACAACTTAATGTGGTTAATAATTATAAAATTCTAAATTCATACGTACCTATTTTTTAACCTAGAATCTTATAACTGATTTAATCAAATTTAATTATTTTGTTATTTTATTTTTCCCTCTTTTAGGATGTGTACAGATGTACCCAGACAGGATTCCCCGTGGAGGAGTCGTATGTTTGAGGAAAGTAGTGGAAAACATAAATTTTCCCATCTGCAATTTCCCGTATTCTTTTTAGCAAGAAAATTTTCAATTTATGTCAAAATCCAAAGCGAGCTCAGAAGGAACTACATGTGAAAGCAATATTTTTTCTTTTGAAATACACAAATTAAGTTTAAGATCGCACTGATTAATTTTTTTTAGAAATATGTCTGTTATTAGACAAACATTAATACATTATCAGTAAGAAATTTCAAAAAGAATTTTCTTGGAGATTTCACAATGTACTAAACACAAATGTTCAATTTTTCATACAAATTATTTTGTTAAAATCCCTAAATTCTGAGAATGAGAACTTTAGTTTACCCTTCTTTTAGTTTCATAACATTACCATTTATTTTTAATAAAGCTTGAAACTACTGGAACGTAGCTAGATGACCGGTCTATTTATATTTTTATTTAGTCTGTGCACCTTTTTTTCATATTAGTCATAGAGAATATATGAGCGATATTAATTATGTATATATTTTACAATCACATACTTTGTGATAATTATTTTATCCAAATCGTACATTTACTTAGTACTTAATTGTATACTTATATCGTACTGACAAATATATTTTTTCATATTAATTAAAGCAGGAATTATTGGGTTACCCGAAAACTATTTTTTTTTCATTAAAATAAAAGGCAATTTTTTATACAAAAAAATAACTTTAATCAGTAATGTTTTGACCATTTTTATCAATAACCATTGCCATGATTCCCCTTTGAAAGAATCTTTTTCTGCAAAAGATTCTAAGTTGGATTTGACACTGCTTTCTGAATTGAAGGTTTTACCCGAAAAGGAGTTTTGCAGAGCACGAAACAAATGGTAGTCTGAGGGGTAGTGTCAGGACTATATGGTGGATGTAGTAACACATCCCAACCAAGCTCCAATTGTTTCTGACGTGTGTCTAGAGATGTATTTGGTTTGACATTGTCATGATGGAGCACAATACCTTTACAATTCACCGATTCTGGACGCTTCTGTTGCAAAGAGTCTTTCAGTTTTGATGGTTGTTGACAATACTCATTGGAAATGAGTATTGTAACAGGCTTGGACCATGATCTTTTGCGTTCAGTGTTACTGTAAGCAATCCATTTTGTTATCATTCGCTTCAAAAATGGATCATTTTGGTTACGTTTCAAAACCAAATCATATATTTTGATACGTTGTTAAAGGAATTTCTTTAAGTTCATGTGGAATCCAAACATCAAGCTTTTTATTGTAACAAGGCTTTTTCAAATGATCTTCGGTGATTGTTTCGGATGAATTTAGTTTCTCAGAAAGCTCACGTACAGTTATGGGACGATCAGCTTCAGTCAGTGCTTTTAATTTGCCATCATCAATTTCAGTTGATCTGCCAGAGCGTATCTTGAACGAAAAAAAAATAACCTGAATGATATTTTACAAACCAATTCTGACATGTGCGTGCTGTTGGTGCATCATCACCATAAACGAAAAAATCTTTCTGTTTGCATCCTCAGCTCTTTCACCTTTGCGGAGATAATGAGTAAAATGTGACGAAATTTTGATATTTATCATCAATTTTTCTACATAAAATTCCTGCTTAAATATTCCACGATTTTAATAAGTTTTATTTAAAACGCACGCTGATATGTCTGTTACCACAATGCATTCTCAAAAATTTATTTCAAATCAGATTAAAATTGTTTACTCGCTACTACAGCTACCTTACGGAAAAACCGAAAGTACTTGCCGTACAACCCAGTAATAGAATTTTAATGAAAAAAGTACAATTTAAACTGATTTCATTAAAAAAAGGAATTGTTTTCTTAGAGTAATGCAAATGATTTTTGGATTTCTATTGAATATGAAAATTAATTCTGAGAAAATTCGTGAAAAGATTCATTAAATAATAAAAAAAATTCTTTGACCATTACCTTCATACCGTGATTTTCTCTTCTTTTCTGACTGTTTCTCCGATACTTATATTTTTACTGCATAGGCATTGGCAACGTTCCTCCTTTGGTAAAGCTGTCAACATAGCTTAAGTTTTGCTGATCGAAACAAATCTGTTGAAGAAAGTATCTTTATGTCTCCAGAATCAGAACAGTGTAACATTTTTGATTATTAAAAGGAATTTTCCGAATTAATTTTTATCTCATTTAATTTTTCTTTTTGTGTCATTTTTTTTCTTTTTACATCTTAAATCACTCTCATCTACAGTTTAGAATACCTTAAGCATTTTAATATGCTTATGTAAGCACAGATATCTACTACTTTATGTTCCGGAAGTTTTATGATGTATTATAAAGACAAAATTAAACCTTTTCTTTTTCTGTGAGTAGGAATAAAAGTTTTAATTCTATCTAGAGGGACTCATTTTTTTTCTCTTCCAGGAGAGCAATCGTAAGAAAATGCCAATTTCTGTCCCTCTAGATATAATTAAAACTTTTATTCCTACACACAGAAAAAGGAAGGGTTTAATTTTGTCTTTATGATACATACACACATATATATATATATATATATATATATATATATATATATATATATATATATAGGCACACATACATTCCCTTAACGCTTAACAACTATTGCTAAGGAAGTTTGAAAGGCGAGACAGAAATTTAATGTAGGAAAATATTAAAAACAAATTTATCAAACTATTTCAAGTTCGGGCAAAATTTAATGGATTTTTTTTACTGTTCAGTAGCAAAAGCCTTCCAGAAATCTGAAGAATCTGAACGTACAACCTTGCCTTTACTGATTGCCTAATGTGAATAGAGACCAGGAGATCATAGGTCATTCTTGTTGACTTCCTGTTTAATGAAGTCCTTAATTTTGAATTAATTTTTGGCTGACTTCCAGACCCAGTCTAAAACTCACAAGGAACTTAATAATGAAAAGTTGATTTGAAAATTCCTACGAGAACTTTGGCAAATAATAAAATGAGTCGAGCAGTTATATAAATTTAAAAATGCGTGCTTGATTTTGTTCTTTTGTTTGCTTTAAGGTTTGCGTACAAATTTTATTCATTTTTAAAGATTCATCATTGTTTATGAAGTACAATTATTAACTCTTTAAGAGTGTCGAGAGTTCAGGGATATGCACTTTATCCCACCTATTTAAAAATACATTAAACTCTCAATTACTCGTACTGATTAATGTTTTGGGGGACACAGGGGAAACACATGTTGGCAAAAGCGGTATGGTATGCAGAAAAAAAGCAAATTACTGAGAGGCTATAAGTGGAAGCAATTCAAAGATTGTTTAATTAAAATAAAAATTATACTCATTTAGAATTTCAATTTTCCTTTTGGGAAAAGTCATACATTCTTTCATTTATTAAGCATGGTGATTAGTTTTTTTTTAAATTTGAGTTTCTGTTTCTAATGTTTATCTTTTATTGTATTTTTTCATGAAAATAGTTAATCTACAATGCAATTGAACTGAGTGCAAGAAAATTTCTCAGATCCCTCCTACTCTATCTCTCTCTCTGTGATCTTACAATAATATTTAGTTATTCGCTTAATTTAGATATTAGTGAATATCTATTTTAGACAGTATTTTGCTCCAATTACTACTTAAGTAAAAGGGATGGTCTACCAGTTTGTTGAATTCTTGAAATAATTGTACATAAATATGTCAGTTGGTCGAAAATTTCTGTATAATGTTTTAAATCACATATTTTAACTGAGCAAACTTTTACTGACAAATTCTAAAAAGACTTACAGATATTTTACTCTTTTATTGTAAAAAGAGTAAAATATATCCGTATTTTTTTAATTAAAGTAACAGTTTACTTGGACATAAAGAAACAATTCATCATAACTACTTTTAGGCTGCAACTCTTTAAGTATGTCAACAAGCACTGTAGACTGGACAAACGTCGAATCTTTAGTGGATTTAAAAGTATGGCAAAATATGTTATTGCCTTTACACTAAAAATACAAACACTAATTGCTCTCAATGAAATGGAACCTGTATTATTAAAGAGCATATTTCAGTTTTTGTTTAAACAATCTCGATGTTTATAGGGAAAATTATCATGTTAACAAGGAAAATGTCATTATCCGCTGTTCTGTAAATACATTTTGTGTTGAATAAGCCTTATGCAAGTTTCCAAGATATCCAACTGTTATGTACACATTTAGGGCTCCATTTGATGCATACTTTTGAAAAGTTAGTCGATCTTACTTAACGCTCAAAATTTAAAGTCTTTGCGCTTTATCTTTTTTAACTGATTATAAGACTTTCACTTAAGCCGTGAAAGCATCATATTGGGTTAAACAAAATTGAATTTTAATAATAATCCCATTATTATTATTGATATTAAAATAACCTGCAATGGAAATTTAATTTACTGAATAAAAGATTTGTGATGAAAGATTTGTGATTCTCCTTCTGTGTTTATGTGTACTTCGATTCCTTGGTTTATCTTCTTATGAACACTTGAATAGGTTCTAGTAGTGTGATACCCGGGACACGAAGAACAACAATAAAAGGTTAGTAAAATCTTTATTAAAATCATTAACAACAACAGCTAATTATGTTTGTAAATATATTATTTATACAAAATAATTTCTTGTCCTTTAATCCAGCATTTTTTTCTTATATAAATAAACTGGCATTAAAAAATGCCTTAGTAAGCATAATAAAAATGCATTGTGAAGACATGATAATCTAATAATTATCTTCAAAAGTACAGCTCAATTGTTTCAGTAACTTAATTTTTTATATACATGTATAATTTAAAAATAACTGAGTCGAATAAAAAACTTTTGTAACAATATATTTTTAAATTATCTTGTCAAACATATCATATCATAGGTTTTGAAAACATCACTTATGTATAAGAATATTTCAGAAATTCTCGCTAGTATATACACGACTCGATGTAGGAAATTTAGAGTAAATAAGTACAGAAGTCATCTTATTTTCAGCTCACTGATGAGAAAAGGAAACATAAAAGAGTTTTCTATTTAAGCTTTACAAAGCTACCTAAAAGCCGTCTGGAGTTCAGCTGAATTAACATTCAAGAAAGACCTAGTGGAGGAACAAACTTATTCATCTTTTCCGACAGTTAGTAAACTTCAGGTTCAGACTGAAAATATCCTAACAAAGCTTAAAAGCGTAATTTAGGTAAATAAACATTCTTTATTGTTTTGGTTGTGTTTGAGGAGGATCGTGACGGGGCTTCATGGTATAACGGTCATTACATCTGTCCTAAAAAGCAAAAGGTCCGGGTTTGATACCAGAATCAACCTCGCAAGGACAAAGAAAAAAAAATGACAAAGGGAAATTCTGGTGTGTTTATCGGTGGTCAGCACATGTGTTTCAGTAACACGAGGCTCGAACTGACTTCCAAGTCAGTTTATTCTATTAAAGATTAAAGAAAAATTAAAGAGTAACATGCTTGGGAGTGTCGTCGTCGTTAGGGTGTTCAACACCTTACGGTGAATCTTGGAATAAAAGCGAAATTCATAGGAATGCAATTTTCAGTTGTATCTACATCATAGCTAGTCAAATCTTTTTTATTTGAAATTTAAAGTTCATTAGATTAGTTCAGATAGGGGAAACTACAGATCCTGCCCTCTCTCATTCCAACTTTAATGTATTTTATTCCCTAAAATTGAGATTTTTTTGTAGAGAGCATGAATATTTTGATTTGATCTCACGCTTTAGAAGTTAGATTTTAAAACAGGTATTATTCCTAAGAAATATGTTGACTGATATTATTTGAATTATATCGGGTAGTATTTAGCTGTACACAATGAAGCTTTAAAAAATTAGCCTGCAGAATGAGAAAAAAAATTGAAGTTCACCCTTTTGTTAAATTCTTTCAAACATGTTTCGTTGATGATTCAATTTTATACTGATATAAAACGTATTTAAAAAATATCTGTGTACATATCAACATACGGACAGGCCATCAAATGTCTATACACAATAAATTTCTCATCAAATTTCTACAAACGCTCAGATGAAGAGAGTTAGTAGCTAAGGATATAAAATTAAATTTTTCGGTACCCTTGTTTTGAAGTGAAATTCTAGTTTGATTTTTTTTTTTTAAATTCTACTGTATACACTCCTCAAAAAGATGTCAAGCTAAATATTTGTGGCTTACTCAAAGTTGAAAATATATGTTCTAGAATCAAAATAAATATTACGTATATTATAAAGGTTTACTTAACTAAAAACGTGCTCTTTATATTATGAAATATACTTTGTTATTTCAGATGATGTTTTTGCTATTCATTTAGCACGAATTAAATTTGGTTCAATGAACAAGGACAGCATAATGATTATAATAATTTACACCTATTTAAGAAATTTCATAGTTTTTACTTCGGCATGAAAAAATTTGGAAAACATTCTTATTACTAAACATCAATGTCTTGCTATTCAAATAAGTAAGGTATTTCCATCTAGCACAGTATAAGAATATCCGTGGTGGACTGTGATTTACATTGTTTCAAACAATGATGCATTTTAGTGTTTTATAACTAGAAACACCAAATTTTTTTGTTTATTTGGCCGGTTCAGACACTTTTTATTTAAAGAAACAGAAGTAAAAAATATGAGAATAAAAAAATGCAAATGTTTTATGCTTTACAGAGAAACATTCTTTTCCGGCTTTTCTGCAAACTTCATTCAAAGAAATTTACTTCTACAACGTTTAGGGCAATAGAAAATTACATATTTTTCTGAGTATTTTCATATTTTTTCCTTTTTTAAAATTATAATACACCTTTCTAAGTATATTCTTATTCGTCTGTTCATAATTCATCTAATCATAAATTGGGTATTTAATCCCCCCTCCACACACATATATTGTTCCACATTAAGGCTAGATTTCTACCTTCATGTCAAAACCCTCAGTGAAATATTGGTAAGCCAGTAGTCTTAAAGTTTACATACGGTATTTAAGAAATAGAGCTGATACACCCTGGAATAATCTTCACTCAGAAATACAAAAGTGAGTCTGTTTTTCAGGTCAGTGATTAAGTGTAGAAACAACTCTGGAAAAGCATTCTTTTAAAACGTAGATTTAAAAAAAAAAAAAATGAAATTTGTTGTACTGTTTACCATTTTCACACCCTTTAAATATTTGTAAAGGAAAAACATCTAACAATGCATAATAGAAGATGACTGTGCAACTTTAAGGCACTAGCCAATTTTTCAAAATAAATAAATAAATAAATAAATAAAAACAAATAAATTAGGGGCAACAACAAAAGTAAACAACTCAGGTTGTATTTCATTGACAAATACACCCCCAATTTCAGTGTAAACACTGTTCAGTCTTACTTGGTTCGGTATTACCTTGGTCACTTTGGGACATTACATGCAAAGCGCAGCTTTATTGACCACAAATCTCAATTTGCTCTGACTTTTTCTTTCGAAAGAATCTTCTGTCTTACATTGGACAGCATATTTTGTACGATCTACGTGATTGTTCCATATTTACTTACGATTTTCAACCTTGGTGTTTCATTTACACGCCGAAGGAAGAAGAGTGTTAGGAAAAATCAGAGTAGATTTGTAAGAATTCGTCTTTAAACTAGGGTTTTCAATGGAATTGCCGAAATAAAATTCCGATCTCCTAAAATGTTGTAACACTCCTAAGCTAATTTCAGGGAATCACATTTTCTTATGTGGTTTCTAAAACAATTTTAAAAAATTTAGACTTTATGAAATCTCTTCGAAAAAAGTTGCTGTTGAAATAAATTTAATTTAATGTATAGTTTGTATATTTAAATATTTTAACATTTCACAAAAATTTTAGGAAAAGAAGTAAGAAAGATTAAGAAATATTGTGTATTTTGATTAGTGCAGTTAACAGCACCGAATTTAATTGGTAATCTTCAGGCCTCCCTCCCCCGAAAAAAAAAAGTTTTCATAAAAAAATTTCAACTTTTTTTTTTATTTTCGAAACAATCTTGTAGTGTAAATATCTATTTACGTAAAGTTTTAGATTTTTGAAAAAAACGTAATTTAGAATGGTCTAAATAAAAAGACAGATTTAAAAACAATAAAAACGTTATTTATTTCACATTTCTATTTTGAAACCATATTTGAAAAGATGAGTGGACTAAAAATATTCAGAACGTTGAAATATAACATATTTTATAACAAATATCATTCTAAATACACGAAGTTAACAAGTAGTCTCGATAACCGTAAAAAAGGTTTTCATAACACATTTTCGTTTCGAATCCGTGACGTCATATGTACGCACCCAATCAAAAGCTTCGCCCCGGTCTTCTGTCTATCCCTCCCTGCCCTTCTTACTTTCCAATCCCGAACTAAGAGCGAGCGAAGGTACGAAATTCGCAGGACCAATTCCGCCGAAGAGCATTCCATCCGCAGTTGTCCCTTGAATTTGCGGCGCAGAGGTCGCTCCCAGCTCTGGCTCCTCCGCTAGCTCTAATTGTGTGCATACTGGAGTAATATATATCTCAGGCATGCCATGCGATTCGTGTTCATTCTGGATATTAAACTTCACTTATGGTTGCATCACGGGTAAGCGAAATATATTCAGATTGTCTCATATCTTTGTTTGAAACAGGAAAAAAAAAAGTTATTTTACTGGAATAATTTTTTTAAACTTTCTCCCGTTTGAGTAGAATAAAACTAAAAAAATATTTTTCAGAACTTGAGAGCTATGTTTGAAAAAAAAGTTGAGTTCTTTCATATAGTATATTCCTTTATTCCTTTCTAATTTCAAAAGGAAACCCCCGAAAAAATATTGGTTAAATTTAAATTTAACTTAAAATAATCGTTCGCAAGATACAACTTACTTTATTGAAACACAGGGTCAAAATAACCAACATTTTAAAAAATAATTTTCCTGAAACGAGTAACTTAAAATTAACAAACACAGTAATAAAATTTTCTTTAAAATAATAATTTTTAGTAGGTCGACTAAATTGAAAAGCTTTACAAAATATTTTGGAACAGCAATATCAGTCTACGTTCTTTAGAACACATGTTGAATATTTCATGGTGATAAGAGTAATAATTATTATAAAGCCAAATTTTTTAAATGTCTATAAAAATGATGAATATAATATTGTCTCATTCATAAAGAAAATAAGTTATATAAAATTTTATAATTTTTTATTGTAAATTTTTCAAGGAAATGCATTTTCAATTTAAAAAATCTATTGGACACCTTATCTATCAAGCACTGGAGTTAAAAATGGAACTAAATTTTGCTATTGAGAAATTTAAATTGATTCATCGCGTTGCCTTAGTCCGTTACAACATATTTCTTAGCACATGTATGATTTTGTATAGTTTAATTGATTTTATGAGATAAATATAAAATCAATGGATTAAAATGAATCTTTAGGGAGCATGCCTTGTACTACCTTTCTGACATATCTTAACTTTAAGAAACTCCCAATTCAAATAAGTCTAAATTTTATTTTACTTTCTTCTTTAATGTTACTTAATAGCCCAATATTTAGCTAGCAAAGTGTTCTAAATAACCATTTAAATATATTTTATGCATATCTGATATTTAAGCCTTATTATAGTCGCTTATCAATTTTTAAATATCAAACACATATTCACGAGATTTAAAATTTTACTGTCCTTCAAGGAACTATTTTTTGCGGAGAGGATGCCAAAAGCTTGCTTTTTTATTCAAAATCTAACATACTTGTTATCTTCGAGAACAATTAAGACAGTCATCGATAAAATAAACATACATGAGAACTGTTTTTAAAAATGCGTAATTTTTTATGTTTTAAATTCAACGAGGTCATTACAAGAACACACTAAGAGAAACTTTTTATTGAGCATTATAGGATTTATAGTAAAATGATGAAAATATCAATGAATTTCATTTCAACGTGCTTACATCTGACATGTTGAATAAGTAAAACAGCGTCCACATTTTGAAAGTAAAAATTTAAATCAACTTTTATCTCGATAGGGTAAAATATATTAAAAACATAATTGATTCATTAATTAATTTTGAATATTATTCTTAATTAATTTCAATTTAGTTCTTTATTTCACAAATAGAATTAAACATCTTGAATTTGAATTTTTAAGGCTCTTTTAATAGCTTGCTAAATTTTGTTGAAACTTGTATAAATTAAACTTAAATACAAGTATGTTCAACCTGAAATAAAATATTAAATTTAAGAAAAACATAATATATAAACTCTTATAATGCCTAATATGTTACCGTGAAAAAAATATTACAGCGTGTAAATGTATGCATTACAAAATTAAAAAAAATTGCTTTAAATTGCGATGAAATTTAAAATCAAATCAAAACTACAACTTTTTTATATCTTAGCTAAATAATTCGTAGTTTTTTGAAAGGATAGGTTATTGTAATTTTGTGTTAAAGTGCATACGAGGAAAGCTCAATATCGATGCTTTAGACAAATTTTATATGTTATTTCGTGTTAACCTACTTTAAATTTCCTACCTACAACCCAACCTTCTATTTTTTCCGTGTAATTTTCAGAATAAGATTTATATATTGAGTATTTTTTTTTACTTTTTCGTTTACTTTTTCTTGAAATTTGGGGACACATGTCCCATTATTTTATTCTAATTTAATCTATTTACGTACAATGGACAGTTTAATCAGCTTTGATAGTTAGATTAGGCAAATCCATAGACAGATCCAATTCAAGCAGATATTGTTTTTTTATATTTATTTGATGAATTTGTGTTATTCACAAAAGAATGCCCAGATTTCATTTTAATATTTACCGTGAGCTTCTTAATTTTCAGCTATTTTAGGAAAGGAATCCAAACTTCACCACACATACAAAGACAAAAAATATGGATTCAAAAACTTGCTTTGACTCGACTATCCGTTTATGCTACACACTGTTCACCATCTAATTTCACAAATAAAGATAAATAACGTAGAACGTTTAAAAATACTCTAATAATAGATTCTATATATAATTTATTACGTAATCCAGATATCTCTTTATAATTGCACGCTTACCTGTCGTATTTCCTTAAATGTCCATAATTTATCCACTTTCTTTAAATTTTAGCATAACGATGAATTTAGTTCTAAAGTAAAGGTATATTCCTTTAGCTTATGTCTTTATTAAAGAAATATTTTGTTCCGAAAAATTCCTGAGACATATTCTGTTCATAAATCTGCAAGAATTGGAGTCTGAAAGACTATTAGCTAAAAGACTTAATGACCCATCTAAATCTCTTTTTTTATCAGCCATATGATGTGTTTCTGTCATTCTTTGGGATTGTATTGCTTTATGATCCTTCTTAGTGTCATGTATCCTGTTTTAATCCTTCATAATGTTATTTGGTAGAATTCTATGCCCTCGTGCTGGAAAATCTCCTGATAGAATCTATTGCTTTCAACCCCCCGCAGTAATAGTGTTAACGTTCTGATAAAAAATCTTATAGATTTAAGAAATATATATTAAACTGATGCGATCTTCTGAAGGGTGGTAATTTATTTTGCATTCAAAAAAAAATATATTTCAAATTAGATTTCGGGCAAAATTAGTTTAAGATTCATTAATTTTATTATAAAATCATTCCTTTAATTTTGATTTATAAGCTTCTATGATCATATTTTACGAATGATAATAACACTAATTTTTTTTAATACTTTCGTATCTCAAGGCAAATTTTTAAACTTTATTTATTTAAATCTATAGATTTAACTTTATCCCATGTTTCAATTTATTTTGTCAAATCTCAATTTGTAACTAAAACTAATCGTTTTTGAAATGTAAATTTTATTCACTCAGTTAAAAATATAATTTTTTTACCAAACTACAGAAATTTAAAATTTAATATGTTCTTTTTTATGTTTTTATTTTCAATAGTTGTGTCTAATTAGATTGATTATTTTCTTAAGTCACATAATGTCAGTTCAAGCAGCCTATGTGAAGAATCAGATCAATTATCGTGCTCTAAAAGCTCGAAATATTTAGAGTATCAAAATTATGGGGACGGCTTAGTTGTAAATAGAATAAAATTGGGAATTTAATCCTAAAAGGTTCAAAATTGAGAATTCTGTTAAAAATATTCTTATCTTCTTTTTTGAGTGCCATCTATTACTTTTAATACAATTAATTTAATTCATAAATGGTTCTAATAAGTATGCTATTTCTCTGATATCTATCAGAAATGTAGGACATTCTATAATTGTTAAATATATATATATATATATATATATATATATACACACACACACACACACATATATATATATATATATATATATATATATGTATGTATGTATGATATAAAGTTAGTTTTATCATAATAAGAAATTTCGTTTCATAGTATAAAAAAAGACTTACTTTTTAATTATGTCATATCTGTGTATGCGTGGAAAGAAAAGCAAAGATTTCCCGTTTGATCAATAAACTGCATATGCAAAGTATGTAAATAACTTATATCGTGTATACGATAATCCAATAGTCTCTTGTTTTGCCCATTATGACTCGCTATTAATGAATTTTAATAAAAGATAAACAATTACTGATCTACAGTATAATCGTTAATCTACAGTATACTCCCTCACTCTGCAGACTCTAGTGGCAGAAAAAATTGTTTATACTAATACTTTGGTTGGCAGATATCCTTTTAAAGTAATTTTTTGCTGTTTGAGGCTTTAAACTCGTTTCTATAAACCAGCATAGAGACACAATTAACTAACTTATCGAGCCACCCACATGGTTTAGTGGCTAATGTCGTAAGATTCTACGCAACGAGCTTGGGTTCAAATCTTCAATAAGGCTTGGTCCATAACGTGTTGTCCCCTTTTAGGGAGCACTTTTGGCTCACCTAAATGGTGCTTCCATAATAAAGAATCCAGCAAAACTTCGCGGTGAATAACAAAAGGCAAATGTCTCACGACAAGTGCCTCCGCATTAGGGAAAAAAACTTATCGATATGTAACTCACATAATTCTGTCTTAAAAAAATAGATAAGCAATAAAAAAATCCGTTACCATTGTTAAGAGGAAATGTCTTATTTTAATGGGATATAGCTTGAAATATTTCACGACATTTTGTCCGTTTGACGTTCTGTTATTTTAAGGGGACTCACTACCCTTAAATCTTTAAAACATTCGATTTTTTGAAAAAAAATATACGTTAAAGCCTGATCATTTTTGAACAAAATAAAGCAAACCGCGTGAAAATATTCCACTTAGTTCCGGAGATATTAATATTCTAAATATTTAATTACTGATCAAGTTTATGGTAAGAAAAATTTTAAACTCATTTTTCTCAAAATGTAATTTTGCATCATTCCGCAACTGATATCTCAAAAACTATGAAACATAATTCCATGAAATTTTTATCACTGCGTAATCATGTTATTTTATTGCGTCTGAACTAGAATTGCAACCACTGCACATTTTATTATTTTTTCAGGGGAAAATTAATGCAAAAATTTAAGCAAATTTTAAGTATATTTTGAGCAGTTTTAAAAAAATTAAAAAAATATTTTAATATTGAATGTTTTATGTTCAATTGTATTTTGAATTATTTATTTTAAATATGAAACAAGAATTATACATTTAAGTGTAAAATTAATTTCATAGTTCTGCTCGCAAGCCAGTATACATTAAAAATACTTAAAAAGCAAGGTATATCTAAAGCATTTAAAAAATAAATTATTTAAAATTATTTTGAGAGTTGAAAATTTGTTTATTAAAATAAATATATCAATTTATCATAAACATAAAATTTGGAAAAATTGGGAGTAAATTAAAATAGTTACAAAGAGTCAAAAAGTATGATAATATGCCTTATTTCCTCGACTTAAGGGTCGTGAGTCCCTTTAATAAAAATTGTTTTTCCAAATTTCCTCTGTTGGTCCGATGACGGACTATTAGAAATCATATAATTATTTTTAAGCTGGATTTAACACTGAGTTTTATTGGTATAAAATATATATGTAACTAAAAAGTTATATGTTTGAATGTATGCTGTAATGCATTTCAGACAGGGGTTCCTAAACTGGGAACCGCGTACCCCTTGAGATCCATCAAGTAACAGTTAGTAGTCCTTAGATAATGTAGTCTTTCTTAAACTCCAGTCATCCAACAATCTAGGTTAAGAACCTGTATAATAGCAAAAAAAAAATTCCGGAAATGAAAAACCTGCAATTTCTGAGTAGAATGAATTTTTTAGGGATCGTGTAATGGGTTTTAACAAAGTGCTGAACATTTTTTGCTCTCCTAACCCTTTATGAGACAAAGCAGATTGTATGACTAAAGGTTATGAGAGAGAAATATCCAGGGATATGAGAAAACTCTGTGAAGTATTAGATTTTCTTCCTCACAACATATATTTTTGAGCTACGATCCTCCATTTTGATGTACTTTTGAAATAAATGACAAAACTGAATGGACACAAATTCAATCCTCCATTACACAACCGCACAAGCACACACACACAGCTGAAAATAAAATTTAAAAAAAATTGTATCATATACTCTTATGTAACGATAGTAACACCAGGATCAACAGTTATTAATAAAGCTGTGTTTTTCCTGCAATTTTAATTCAGTTAATTCCATCCCGACTATCTTTAATTATACTCTTAAAAAAGCCCCATCGCTTAACTTATTTACAATAGTCAATTTACGTAACGTTATTTTTTGCTAAAACACTATTTTTATTTTTCATTGTTGTTTTATCTTTTTTACCAACTCCTCTAATTTTAACTCTTCAAATTATTAAATTATTCTAATTTTGGATCTTTTTTGAGTATTTTAGACTTTTTTTTTATCTTCTTTAGTTGAAGTACCGTTGATTTATTTTTGGCAGTTATGCTGTAGCTATTATGCATAACGTTTCACCAATTAAAAATACAGTGGAAAATTTTACCTTTGTGCTACGTGAAATGGCGAGCTTTTCTTTGTTTATTCTCCTAACTCTCGTTTTTTTTCTCCATCTTTTGAAGGATTGTCCAGTTTGGAGGTATGTTAATCCAAGAAATCTCATTTTACAGGAGTAATCCTTCATTTAATAGTAGTAGCCCTGTTGAGGAAAAGTTGCAATTATTAAACTTAATTTAATTTTTCTATATATATTTGGTTTTCCATTTTGTTTTATAATGCATTTGCAACTTTTTGTTTCTCATACAAAGCTATACAATAATTTTTTAACCACAGAATTTGGTATTGTGATTAAATTATTAAAATTATAAAAATTGCGATTGCTTTCAGTCACAAGTAAAGTTTTTCTATAATGAAATGTTATTGATCAATATTGCATTAATTATTGGTCTAAATACTAAATAAAAATAGAGGGGACCATCCAAAATATTTCTTTTAGTGAGGTCAGCTGGGTTTCAGTTTTTAGGAGTAACTAGTCAAAGAAATAAATTTTCCTCTTGAGAGAGAAACATTTAATTTTCAATTTTGATATCAATTCGGGAATTTCTACTATACGTATGCGGGGATACCTAAAATATCTAGATTTGGAACACCAGTGTGAAACACAGGGAGTTAAATAGCTCAAGTACTAAGATTATCAAGTATTGTCACGAGAGAATTTTCTGTAAAACACGTAAGAAACAATATTTCGTTTAGCGAATAGCATCTTAAGCTTAATTATGAGAAAAAAATCCTAAAATATTTTAAAATCTAAATAAATCTAAAAAATCAAATTATATTAAATCTAAATTGGCCAAGTTTAATCATATTATTGATCTAGAATGTAGTTCGATAGTAGGTAGTACACGATAGTATGTAATTGATATCATCGAAATTCTTTACCCGCGTAATCTAAAAATCTAAACTTTTAACATTACATAACATGCAATTTATATTCTTCTGAAACGTGAATTTATGAACTTGAATTTTCTCTTTGCAATATTGTCATAAGCTCGATCATTTTCTTTTTGATTTTAGTTAATATCACTCGACAATGCCGACAGATCTGTATGTTTTTTTGGAACATAATTCTCACACGTTAAAACGTCTACGGGACTCTTATATTTATATCACCAGATTCTTTTCAGTTTTAGTGAATGACTGTTGTTTAGCTTATTTATGCATCTAAAGTATTTAAAAGTTCAACATTATAGAAAAATATAATTTTAAAATAAACTGATGAATATTCCAGTATCTAGAAATCTGATTTCTTAACGCAATATATTCTATGCTCTTAGTTTACTACTAAGAACATACGAGTGATTAAATTTTCCCGATTTCAACCATAAGTGATTGAATTTTCTTGATAATCCAATTATTTTTTAGCTTTGTATTGAGAACATAAACGAGGTTAAATCGGTTATATTTTTGGAGTTGGGGAGGAGTTTATTTTTTTATGTATAACCTTATACTGGCAACTTGGGTAGCCATTAAAGATTTTAATCTAATCACATCAGTTTTCAACGCATGCTGTTGCATTTAAATATAGTGAAATGACACTTGAATTAAATTCTAAATATTAGAACATTGATTCAAACTCACGATTTGAAAGTACATATTTTAGAAATTCATACATCCATTAACACAAGTACAACATTTCTCAAGTGTTGAAAAGGCTTAATAATTTTGTTCAGATCTCCAAAAGAGCTGCATTATAGGATATTCGAGAGAGTATAATTAATAATGGACTCGTGTTTCATAATAGAAGATAATTTTCTCAACTATGTTTCACCCGCAAGAGAGTTTCCTTTTATTTCAAGTGAAGAGAACTAAACAACATTTCTATGTGCTGAGATTAAATTTACCTCTCGCTATACATAAAATTCAAACAGTTTACTTGTCGAAATATTTTATCATTAATATATTTATTGCATTAGTTAGAAAACTAACTATTTTGGATCAATGGTATGCAGCATTATACCTTCTGATGGCTGAAATCTATGAAACACAAATGAAATATTAACAAAAACAATAATCTGTTTTAATTGAGTATCTTTTTGATTATTTTTCGTAATAAAGTCATTATTAATGAACACACTTAAAAAATTAAAGTACAGCCACTCTAACATATTAATATAAATTGTGGTCATATATCAGAAAATATATATGTCAAATGTTAACAATAATTTATACACTTTACGTTTGCCTAAATTAGTAGTTTTTAATGAGATAAAAACTATTCAGACAATAATTTTTACCATTTAAATAAATTATGCAAATCAAGTAATTGAGACAGTAGTTTATACAATAGTTGTTTTCCTTCGTTAAGGGTTTTTAAGTTTTAATTAGTTGGTGCCCGTTAAACATGACGGCTAGATAGTAAATAAATGTACTAATACACAAATTATACTCAACACATCATTTCCAAATGTAGAAAATCATAAAAATGTGCAGAAAAAAATTAATGTGTTTAAGCAGCCTCGTGTTTAGTATCTAAAGCCAGATTTAAAAATGACACTGAGCATGCGCAGAAAGCAATTTTTTTAAATTGTAAAGTATCGCTAATTAAACAATTTCCATCAGGTTTAATCTTATGTTTCACAAACATAATTATCATAAAAATGGCAGAGAGAGATCTAGAGACTCCTCGAAATAAACGTGTTTATCATTAAAACATGTCACTGAGCATGTGCAGAAAGAGTGAGTTTCTAAAGACAGATTTAAACATGCCACTGAGCATGCGCAGAAATCAATTTTTAATTGTAAATTATCGCTCATTAATAGAAATTGCGGTTACAAAAACCAAATTTGACAAATCTACAGATTACAATCTTTCGTTTAAGACCAAAATGAAGTAAATTGATGTTTTTCTCTCACGGACGGCCCAAAAAGTCGGCTTAGCAACTTAAATTTATAGATAGCTAAACTGTTACCCATTTTGATTTATACAGAGCAACGTTTCCCATGGTGGTATCAACCAAAAGTACTAACAAGAATCAATGTACATCAATTTGAAATATATATTATTTATTATTGTATCTGGCACACACTCATACATTTCATTTTTTATTTTTAGGAAGGATTGTAAGCTTTATAGCAACGTTTTCAAACAAGGAAATTTTTCTTGCACAAAAATGGACCATACAAAATATTCTGATATTTTTGTTCAGTTCCAAAATATTTTCTTTAAATATCCTGAAATATTGCCTAGTAACTTTGAATGATATGCCACAACGTTCAAGCTTAAGGGAAAATTTAACTTTTGAGTACAATGCAATAGCTTATAAATACAGAGTTAAGACATTCTCTGTACATTCTGATTGACGACGTAAAACAAGACCAATGGTTATAACAAAAAAGCACGATAAAAGCAATTAATTTCTAATGCTTAAGTGTTATTTATGCAACTGTTACGGGAAAATGCAATGTAAATTAGCTGATTAATTTCATAAAATATTTTTCTTCGCATAAGTAGCTAAAGGGTTGAAAACGTATTAATTAGTCGTTAGCAGCTTTTCGTTCACTTCTAATCATTTCTTTTTCGCTGTATCATATTCTTGATAATGAATAACACTGACAGCTTAATATGCGAAGACAAACCCCATCATTTATCAACCAGCGAAAGGGTACAATCTAACAGAGAGGGAAAGCGAACTATCAATTATCAACTGAAGCTATGTTACTTTCATATCATTTCTTTTAACTCTTATCGTTAAGTCACATCATGTAATTAAATGTGGCAAAAAATATAATTATGCATTTCACGGCACTTCTTTAAAGCAACTCATTTCTAATCATTGGATTTATATTGAAACAAAATTGGTGGGTCTAGACCATAAATTGACAATTTTTTTTTTTTTTTTTCTTGTGGAAAGAGGACTATATTGGCCGTAAAATTGATTAATTCATGAAGTATTTCACAAATCTTTATGAAAAAATTTCCACTTATTCAAATTAAATAATGATAATCTGCTAATATCACAAACGAATCATAATAATACATAATACATTTGCAAGATCTAGAAAATAATGATTTCTTACTAAAACCATATAAAAAATAAAATATCTTCTTTATTTTATTAAATAAAATATTTTCCAGAAATTTTCTAAACCTAACGTTAGATTTTCAGCAGTGAAATACGATAAATATAATAAACAAGGAAAACCTGAAGTCCATATCAGTTGAAGAAATATATCCTTTAATTAAAACATGTAAAAAATACTCCTGAAGGAAGACCGTCCGAACAATGGTCAAGAATTATTTTAAGAAGAGGAATTCCTCCATGAAATCACCACCTGTTGACACTATATCTATCAATATTTATACGTGTGTGTACCAGCATAAATACCTGTTTAGTTTAACCCTATTCCTGTCTATCAATTTATATTACCATTTATTTTAGATTTAACAATAGGGCAATAAGAACTGTTGTAAAATTAAGTTATTTTCCGTGCAAAAATAAGCTAGAAACAAATTTTTAAGTATGGACTTGTGTTCTCGTTCACATGCAATCCATATTAAATTTTGTACTGACCCACTCATTGGAATGTCTATACGCTTAGTAAAATATACATATATATTTGATTTAAAGAATAAGTAAAAGAAAGTAGAAAATTTGAATTCACACTCCCCTTTAGTTTTCCTGCTATTTAGCTTTTAATTTTGCTTGTAAAAATTACTATAAGAAGAAGAGAGAAAATTAACATGAATAGAAGAATAGTAATTTAAAATAAGTAGCCAACATTAAGTAGTTTACACCTGAAGACAATTAAGTAATTTTTACAGCATTAAATGAATGCATTTAAAAGTACACCGTATCTGACACATAGAACTGTGAACGTGTAAGACTTGCAAGTGATAATCTTGACATGGCTTAGTGCAGTCATTGCTAGTACGTTTGCGAGGTTAATTCACAGAATAGCTCTTTGTATACAGAGGCTGTTCACACATTTTTTAGACGATGTATATTGTATTCACAAAACTAAATTACATAAAATTCTTGTGTTTTAAATGTTCTAGTTGACATCCCTTATTCTGAACTATCTTTCGACACCGCAATTTCCAGGATAATATTCCTTTTGAAGTGTCAGAAGAGGTATTCTATCCCATTCCTCCTGAACAGCTTTCCAGAGTCCTGTAAGAGTTTTGGGACGACGTTTGGATAATGCAGATTTTAAAAGTCCGAAAGAACAAAAATCCATAGGTGATACATCGGGAGATTTAGTAGGGATATCAGTGAAGGGTATGGCCTTGATACCAGTTTTTCGTTCCATTTCTTTTAGGAAATTTACAGTGGATTTTGATGTGTGACTGCTAGCTTTGTCCTTATGGAGTCTCACAGATTGATGGCACTGTGGGTAAAGCGATGGTATTTCATTCAGAAAAATTGGCGATAAAATATATTTCTGATAGTATTTGGAGTTACTCTTGACATTTTTTTCCACTCTCTTTATTTTTAACTTGCCATTATAAGAAAAACCAGCAACAATCGTGAATCCCTTAGAAAAACTTTCTTTCGATTCTTTGAACCATGTACTTAAATTTTTTTCTCCCCTTTTATGATAATAAATGGCTCTTTTTTTGTAGCAATCATTTAAATACACCCATGATTCATCTATTGTGACAATTGCTTTCCATTTTTCTTTGGATAAGTGTTTCTCATATAGAATTCTGCAGCGTGTCCTGCGTTCAGTTATATGATTTGGAAGAAGACGATGCACATTGCGTTTTTTCGCTTTCTTAAGATTTAAATCAACGTTTATCATTTTGTTTACAGTGGACACCGAGCATTTTAATTATTTTGCAACTGTCCTTTGACTAGGGGGATTTTCTTTTAACATTAAACAACGTACCTTTGCAATAGTCGAAGATGTCCGTTTTTTCCTTGGATACTTGTTTGGAATTTTTGTCCCACTTGAGGCTCCAATTTGACGTTTTAATCCTTTCTTGTTGACGATATTACCTATCGACGCTTTAGATATCACAAAACCATGACTCTCACATCGTTTTTGGATAACGGAGTATGCATATTTCTCTTCGGAAAGAGCATAAATGTAGCCTTCGAACCACTGCTTTGTTAAAAACGCCATTTTGAATAAAAACAAAACTTTCAAGCCGCAGACGATAATTTTGACTTTTAAAAGCATAGTACAATTGCAATTATTTCTTTTGCAGCAAACAATTTTTTATTACCGCTTACCAAAATCGTCTAAAAATTGTGCGAACAGCCTCTGTAAAAAGGGAATAAATGGTTGAAGAATGTTAGAATGTATAGCAGAGAAGACTTTATAAATCTTTATAAACTCAAGTTAGAAGAAGCTATGAGTCTATTCTCTTAAGTCCTTCCTTGATCTCTTTTACATGCATTCAAGCCAAGATAAATTTATTGTATTCGTCATAAGAGGCTACAAACTATTTTCAGTTTGAGAGAAAATTATAAATAAGAATTAAATGTCCCTAAAGATAAGTAATAGTTGTGATTTCAAATACTTTTTCATCATAGAACACCTTTTTTTCATAACTCAGCAAGGAGAAATTGTTTTTCCCTTACAGTTACCCGGAATTAAGGCAGTTGAGTTGTACTAAATGATTTACTAATTTTACTATGTTGTACTAAAGAAACTTTTCCTCCCCAACTCCTTTCAGTTCCTCCATTGTTTAATTTTTTATAATATGGGCACTATAATCATTAAAAAAATACACCTCAGAGCACAGTTTGAGCTATACTACATTAGATATGTCAAAGTACCCATACTAAATCAGAATTGTGCTAGGTCGTATACTAGATGATATGGTATTTAGTTTGTACAATAACCATTTTCCTTTATTGTAAGTTTTCAATTTTTACGGGAAAAATATCAGAGTATTTCCTCTACATAAATTTTCGATTGAATATAAAATTTTATTTCTTATTTTGTAATCTCTTTCACTTATTTACTCATGCTTGCATGAAAATTAAAACACTGAAATCAAGGCTTTATTATTTAAAAATAAACGATACGATGACTAATTTTGGAGTAAACCACTCAGGAGGGCATAATAGTTAGTAAAAAATTTAACAATATATATATATATATATATATATATATATATATATATATATATATATATATATATATATATATATATATATATATATATATATATATATATATATATATATATATATATATATATATATATATATATATATACATATATATATGGATGGTGTAGGTGTGTGTATATATTCCTTTTGAAATATCTATTAATATTAATAATACGATAACTAGTATAAATTTTGTGCTACTAGTTGGGTAAAAAACATTCCCAGGCTAAAATTTATTTAATTGATACTCAACAATTTGACAAAGGTTGTTTGCTATGAATATCACGTTCAATTGTATAAATTATAGTTTATTGAAAAAATCGGAAACAGATGCAAAAGAATAGCTTAGAATTACTGTATTCATGCGCTCTGGGGTAAAGAACTGCTGTTCCAGATCTCATGAGACGTTGCTTGGTTTTGAAGCTTTCCTCCTACTCACATACTCATTCATAATTCTGCTAGCAGTAGTAGATCACGGAATTCCAGCCACGGTTCTAACATATTTCTGACGCTCTTAAGCAATTCATGTGGTAAATGATGTGTTTTTACTTGGATGGAAAGATGGAGGGCTCTCACTCTCGACATGGCGGCGAGTAACCCCGTTGTTGAAACAGGTCCAACCCTTTCCTTCCGCACTAGTCTTGTTCAAGGTTACTTCCAGACAATGAAGGTGATTTGGTACGATAGACGCATTTATCCACTTTGTTGACAGCCATTTTTTTCCAGATCTTTTTAGCATTGCTTTTTTTTATTTTCTTGTAACTCATAATTTACCTTTTTCACTTGTGTTGATGCAAGAGTACTTACCGCAAGAAAGACGGTAAGATGAGATGAGGAGTTGGGAGTTGTTCCCGAAAAGTGAGTTTTGTGTGGTCTGGGAAATAAGTAGATGATGGAGACAAGAAATAAGGAATTTAGCAAATCAATGTCTTGAGTAATTTTTTGTGACTTACCCGTGAAGTGTTTTTTTCCGGCGTACTAAACATAATTATCTTATAATTGCCTTATAATAAACAGATCATTCATGCAGTAACAAAGTGCCATACCTGAAATAAAGTCTTGCCGTACAAAACTTAGATTTTATGTCAAGATTCGTGCCAATAACCCCAAAATGTTTCGCTTATATTTGCATTATAAGCTTTTAAATCTGTCCAAACTAATTTACTGCTTCTAGAAATATGACTTTACAGCGAATGGAAGATTTTTTTCGTGTGCTTCCACTCTAGTTTTGAATTAACGTCCCGGAGATCAATATTCCATGTTATGTTACTAAAACCAAATGGAAAGCCTAAAACAAACTTGTAACAAATGGGACCATGAAATAGATTTTAAAATTTTGTTTCGAAGAAAAATTAGGAAATTTGAAAGCTAGAATTTTATTGAATAAACTATTGAGCATAATCTCCAACTCACTATCTCGAAATAAATTAATTAAAGCTTTAAAAAATTTCTCCTGTTTCGGAATTTGCGATTTAGAGAAAAAATTACTCCGTCCATGGAAATTTTTTTTCCTGGAACGCAAATTATACAATTAACTTTAGTTATGAATCTTGTTCTGCAAAATTCTTTTACCTTACTCTAAGAATTAAAGGAATGCTTTTTTCTTCACGCACAAATGAACAAGCAAACTTAACAGCTCATCAGCACTTCAGTGCTTGCATGTATACTGTACTTAATGTACAGGGAAGCTTGAAAGCATGACATGTTAAAACTTCAATTGAAAATGATATTTACCAATCCCTACTTCAGTTATAAATATTGATGATATAACTTCATTAATATATATTTTTTTCCCTTGATACAAAATAATCAACGTAACTTAAAAACAGGTAGGTTAAAAGAATTATTTATTTCTTTTACTTTTAAACACTTTGAGAAAGCATTACTGGTGTACCGGGCATTATAAACGTTAGCAATGGCACTCGTTTTCAAGGTAAGTGCAAAAAAACGTTTGAAGAGAAGTGATAAAGCTTTTGATACACTCCTAATAAAATTATGTCTCAATTTTTTCAAAGTTTTTATTTTAAAATTTGAATATCTGGATACCATTTCATTCAGTTAAAATAGTAAGTTGAATATATTGTATACTGATTTACTGGCCAATGTTTTGCACATTTAAGGAGAACTTTATCTATTTTCTCTTAAGTTTTTTATTCTGATATCTTTGTTCCTTCCCCAGTTCCTATAAGCTGAAATGCTTTCCCCTATATGAGTGAGTTTTGTTAATGAGTTTGATTCTTGTTCTCTGCTCTAGAATAATCAGTTTGAGAGCAGTATCGTTATTAAAACTAAAGTCTGCTTGGTATTCCCGTAAGAGAATAACTCTCATACGTATCAGGATGATAAGAGGCTAAATTGAAATTCAGGATAAATTTTAAAATAACAACTAACTCAAGTTTTTTTCCACTAATCACAATTTTATAGGCTTCAGTTAAATTAATTTCACACGCAAGTAGTTCTGAAGAAAATATTAAGCTAAATCTGCTTTATCCAATGTTTCAAATGCTGGATTCCGGTTATAATATAAAATGGATTCCGAAGTTAATAAGTCGCAGGGGGACTGGTTTTAGAAAATAATTTTGAATTCCTTAATTTTCCGCGATAATGTAGCAGACATTTCTCTTATGACTCAATTTTAATGGAATAAATACATTTTCTTCCGGCTCTAGAGAATTTCATGAAACTACCCCAGAAGGTAATTGGCAAATTTTTCGAGTTAGTTACAGGAATTAAGAAGGATTGGTTTCATCCATTCTCATGAGTCATAGAAGTTTTAGCTGCCTCCTTATGCCTTATTTATGAATTTGTACTTTCTAAAACATTAATTTTATTTTTAAAATATTTTAAAGGTTAAAAAAATATTTTAAAAATTAAAATGGGATGTATGTAAAGTTAAAAATGTATCCAGTATATACAGGGTGTCTGGGCTAAAGGTATTCATAAGTTATGACTTATTTTTAAGGAACTACCCATTAGAATTTAAAATAATTTATTTAAATAGAAAGAATATCTCACAAAATTTTAATATCAATCATAGATTTCGATCATAGTATCATAGATTTCGATGTGTGCATCTTTTGTAGCACAACTAACTTCTAAATGGTAATCCAGTTCTTTCCAAGTTTTTCGTAGCATATCAGGAGTTATTAGATTTTTCTGCTTGGGGATTTATTAAATCCGTTGTGTATAAACAAAAAATTGAAACTGCGGATGAGTTTAAGAAGCGTATCATTCAAGCAATTCGTGTAATAACTCCTGATATGCTAGGAAACACTTGGAGAGAACTGTATTACGATTTAGACGTTTATCATGCTACAAAAGGTGCCCACATCGAAATCTATACTATGATCGAAATCTGTGATGGATATTAAAACTTGGTGAGATATTCTTTCTATTTAAATACATATTTTTTTAATTCTAATAGGTAGTTCCGCAAAAGTAAGCCATGACTTTTGGATACTTTTAGCCCGGACCCCTGTATTTATTTTCTACCAAATTGGAGACTATTAAACATGCATTAATAAGAGAGTTTCGGGATAAATATTTTGAACGAAATTTATAGAAGAATCGCATTTTGGTTCGCTACCTCTATGTGTAATTTAGGATTAAATTCCCCAGCATTAGGAAATAATCACAGAACTCATAAGGAAATACAGGATATAGGTAATGCATAAAAAAAAGGGAAACCTTGAGCAATCGGAGTCTATTATTGATAGTCACGTTTAAGGCACTAATCACTCATACAGTTGACATGCAAATGTACTTCCAACACTGATGGTTTGTTATTGTTTCGCACGTTAGACTGGTATTGAGATTATGCCTCGATGTATTCAAAATGGGTCGTTATGACTGGCATGAGGCTTTGAGATGTATCTGTTACATCTTTTAATCATGGGATGTCTTTGAATCGTGAGTGACAATCATGAGATAATACTGACACGCAACCAGCTAAGTTTCAACAACATAATGTTCCAATTTGTTAAGCTAAAAAAGTTAACCCAGTGGTTTACTGAACAGAACGGTTCCGTGCTCTGCCATGGTTCCTTATGTAAAATCTTAATTACATTGAAACTCATGCACCACCCTCATTTATGGAACATTTACAGCGACAGCTTTTAGGCAAAATTTTCCAATATTCAAGTAACTAATGCCTTTAATTCAGTTTCTGCCGGACGGCAGGTTTAAAATTTTTCCTGTTAGATTCCCGAATGTCGTAGACTCACTCAAAACATTTTGAATCCTGTTAGACACACTCGGTGGTTGGTTGTTTTAAAGCGCTATGGTAACTTTTTATTCTTCCAAGATTGAACAAATTGGGACCTATAGTGCAACGTTGATTTTGAAAGGCTACAAACATTATGAACTCAGGTGCCGAAGGCTAGCTTTCTTTATATTCGGCTACACTCGCTTTCTCAATGAACCAGCACCATATTAATTAAAATGTGCCATTATTTCCATTTTTCATTCATTTTCTACCTTTCAAATCATTTTTCTACAAAATATTGTGGTAGTGATTTATTTAGTCTTCAAACGTTTAAAACCTTTCATCGCTTTATATAATAAAAATTAAACAGCTATTCTTAGAAACCAATTTTTTATGGTTTTAAGTATTTATGTTCAAACCTGGAAAATATCTGTTGCATTGAATATTCTTCACCTTGTTTTAAGCTTTCAGAACATTGTCTTTTTTAATATCTGTATCATACCTTTAAATATACTTTGGAATATTATATTCCAGTATAAAGAATTTTTTAGGAAAAAATAAAAGATGGTGCATTTATTACATTCAGTAGCATTTCTTTGCATGTATGAGTCGTCTAACTTACAAATATAGTCGTAAATGTTATCTATTTCAGTTTCGGGTTTTAAAAGTTACTAGGAGCATTGCAAATACATAATCTTTATTTAGCAAGCAAGATTTCTTTGAATATTAAGCCCCATGAATGCAGTTTAATGAGAAATGATGAAAAACCGACAAATTTTCCAATGAGTCTTAATTTTTAGCATGAACCGTTGTTTCTAAAACATGCAATTTTAATATTCAAGATAATTTTAATACGTATCATTTTCAAGTGAACATTGCTACAAATTTTACACATATCCAACGTTTTTGAAATATTGGGCAGTACATTACGATTCTATAATCTCCGATAAATTGTGTTATCGAAAGTATTTAAATACTACAAAACTAAATATTTGCATGCCAAAAAGAGGAATTTTATTAATATCGGAAAGAAACGGAAGCAAGACTTTGCAGTTAGTATGAAACTTGATTGCATTCTTGACTTTTCTACAAATTTTAATCAAGGACCACTTACTTTAATTGCTTTCTAATCTTGTCTAAACTGCAACTCATGTGAAAATTCAGAAACATCTGTCTGTGCACCTCATTAGACCATTTTCTTTAAACGGTGAGACTGAGGATACGTAAATTGGTATAATTAAAAAAATAGTCAGTTATGAAAAATAGTAATGATTTTTTTTCAATACTAAATAATACAATCAAAGTGTTGATGAACTTAGTTTATTTAAACACAATTATAATATAACACAAATTTAAGCAAATTTTCAGGAATATCAAAAATTATTAGTAACATTTATTGCATTAAAACCCAAATTCTGTTTACCCTTGGTACCCTCTGTATTTCAGTGCCTGCGTTTATCATCTTTCAGTTAGATTGCATTTTAAAGTGTAACTTTCTTTTAAAATTACGAGTAGACCATAAATTTGATATGCTAAAGAAAAAAAATGTATACATAGAAGTTTTAAAATAAAGTTTAGTTTACGTTGAAACCGCTGTATTATAAAATAAATTACTTATGGAAACAAGGTGTTAGTTTGTCTGAGGGACTTTTCATTAATTCATTTTCTCTGTTTAATATTTTTTCCTTCAACGATCGTATCTTCAGTTAATTTTTATTATGGTAACTCCCACGAAGGAGACCTACATAGAGAAAGAAGGATGATGAAGGACTTGCAACAAGGAAGTTGAACACTTTCACGTGACATGGTTGAATAATAGGGTAAACATTTTATATTCACCTCACCAATTTCACGAATTCACACTCGAACCAAGTTGGGTGACAATAAATCTGTATATTTCATAAACATTTGACCACAGAACTTTGGAATCTCATGTTCAAAACCAATTCTGCAATCATACGTATTCTAAATAAATTTATTATCGTTATGGGTATTCTTCAAATATGAGTAGGTTTAAAAATTTACAGTCCTGAAAGTTTTCTGCTTGTATATTCAAGAATTTTCAGTTATAGGTTAATATTTTAAACTTAAAGTATGTCACTGCAGTAACTCAGCTGTATTTTTTGTCCCGAGTAACATAATTTAGTATTGTTTCTGAAAAAGAGAGGAATAATTTTAGATCTTTCTCTGATCACTTGTATCCGTACGTGAAAGCAGAAAAAAGTTAGGCTTCTTACCTGATATTTTTCAACATGTAGATTATAAATCCCATTAAAATACTGAGTAACAAAGACAGAATGCTTCATTTGGATCTAACTGAATAAGAATGGGTATACTTGGTGTGTAATGAAATATTTTAAGGAAAGATCTCTTTATGGGTATCATTATTAAATTGAAGTTAGAAATTTGGCAAAAAAAATAAGCGATAATTGTAATCTTACACCATTTTACTAATACCTCAATAAATATTATGTATATAATTCCCAGTGTTCTAAATTATCATTAATATCAGTTAATACGAAATTATATTATTTTTTTGTGGGGGGGGGGGTGATTTCTTTCTGATTTTAGCTAATTTAACTTAATAATTATAATTTCAGACAAGTGCTATTGCGTAAGTATCACATTTAATATACTTTTTAATGACAATAAAAATAAAAATGTTGAAATACTTTAATGTCAAATTACTTTAAGGCCTATCTTTTCTTGATTAACTTGGGATGATTCCATGACTTTCATGTAGTAAGTATGAAGTTATTTATACCACTTTTTTTCTCTTTTCAGACAATTTGGAGGAGAGGTGCTTTAGCACAAGATTGTGTTTTAGATTTGGATGATCTCTGTACACACAAGTGCCGTGAAAAACATCTAAAATTTGATAGGAAAGACAGTTTTAATTTGATGGTACATTAATAGTCACAAACAGAGCTTTGAATATATTCCTTTAGTAAACTGTCTGTTGATTTATATAAATATATGTTTGTTAAACAATCCAAATGCTTTAAAGTTTAGTCATCAGTTGGAACAAGATCATTGTAAATATCATCTGTAAAGAAGCAAGCAATCTCAGTTTTGTACTCAGATATCCTTTCTTATTCATCTGGATATATTTGGGGAACTTGTCTTTGAAACTCCTAACTTCCAGTCGGATCTGTGCTTCCAAGTACTCCTTTTTTAGTTTTTAAAGATATTTACCCAGAGGCTTAATGTTGACTTCAAGCATAGAGTTTTTCAAAAAATACAGGTATCAATTTACTTTTCTTTTTTAAACTAATGCTTAATAACCCTACAACTTTTATATACATATGATATTCTGTTCTTGGTTTCTGTTCTAAATTTGTGGGAATACATTAGCATATTTAACTTTAACAGCTCTTAAAGAGTAGGAGTACATTTAAATTACATAACTTCTCATGAATTCGGATATTATATTATTCTAAGAAGCCTTTAAATGACTTTAAAATGTAAATCCGGAACTGCTGTCTGAATATCAAAGAGATAAAGATGTATGGATTTTGCTGGTATCGTTTTATTTATGAGTTTACAATCAAAATTAAAATTTGTAATAAACTAATACACATGATCATAAAGTAATTAATATTTAACACTTTCTCTACCCTATGATGATATCATAAACTGTATGTAGCTATCATTTCTATACCGGTAAAGGCAAAACTGTGATAGATGAAAATTTTGCCATAAGTAATATTCTCCTTTTCGTATACAGTTTAATAATTATTTTTTTTAACTATTTGTTTTAAAAATTTAATACCACCTACTTTTGGAACTCTACAGTCTGTACAAGTGTATCGTCTGTTTTGTCTTTTCCAAACTCAGGAAAGTATTTGGTCAGAAGAAAGATACATTACTATAAATAGAAAATTACTCCAGTATGTTTTGTAGAAATAAAATTCAACGGAACTTTTTGAATGAAAAAAAGTCGTGTCATTATTTTTTTTTATTATTTTCTCTTTAACTTATAAGTGTAAGGGAATAAAGAACAGGAAGGCTTTGCAATTTTGAAACGCGAGAAAAATCTGCACCCATTTTGGGCGCGTCTGACGTTTATACTTCAATCATTATGCTAGCGGTAAATACATCCGAAAACTTTAGTTCTGATGATAAATAACTGAAATCGTAAAACTTTTTGACGCATTTTTCTTATTGCTAAACAGGCTCAAAATTTAAGATGTTAGTATTTCATATTTTGCCATGCACGCACATAAATATTTTACATAAACGACTATTTTTTAAAGCTATCTTAAACCTTAGGTTACAAGGTTATAATTTCTCCTGTCTTAATATATACTTCACCATATCTGCTTATAGGAGCATATACAAATTCTGGTTGAAAATATAATATATGTACATTGTTCACAAGACATTTGTTCCTCTAAACATATATACATATATACTTAATACACAGGAGTTACGCTCCTCAAACTCACATATACTTACTGATAAATATGCGTACACATAATTGCTAACTATATAGTGCATGCTTGAAAAGTTTGTACAGCTCAAACCCCTCCAACAGGTTGAAAACCTGGTAGTACTTCCGCTTCTGATTTGAGCAACTCGCTGCATAAAATAGTATCGAGTGACAATTCCGGTTGATCAAATATTGTGCTCCACACTATTCAGTGGGTGACTATTCTTTTGAAATGGAGCGCGTGCGACCGACCGAGAAGCCTTGCTGAGGCGTACATGGAGTAGGCAGTCCCCTTAAAAATCTCAGCTAATTGTGTTTGTGGAGAATATGGAACTCGCACCAGCGGGGAGGCTCGGGAGGTTTTTTCGCTGATCCTTGTCTTGTGCCTTGCCCTCTCTTGAAGCCTGACCCTACGCTGAAAAGACACCAAAAAAAAAGAAGAAAAAACATCATTCTTAACGGCCAATTGGCGGCTGAATCGCTGGCAAATACTTGCTGACAACGTGTCTCTGATGCTAAAAGTAGGTTCAGGTTGCTGCAGATTGTAATGAGGAGTTCGATTCCCCTTTTGCGCGAGGTCCCGTATCAAACAGGAGGCCTCTTAAATTATATACGCCCTATTACGTCGTAATTGCTGAGTCAACATGGCTAAATCTTCCTATGGGGAGGTCTTGTCAGTTTATTAACATCTAGAATTTACTTATTATAGATGTTTGCTGAGGATGAATGCATAAAAGGTCTTGTAAATGCATTATCTGTGTGAACTCTAATTGCGGGTAATTATCCTTCAGCAATTATATCGATTTATGTCGTTACGAAGAACTGTCTTCGATGAAACGAATTGAGTCGTCAGTCCAATTTTTACTTCATTATTTCCTGCTTTACTGGGTGCATTGATCGGTATTTCCACATTCAGTGGTATTAGTTAGTGGAATATGGAAAAGAAATAGAAGGTGATCGAATATATAATGAACATTTTAACACTAAAATGAATGTATATATATATATATATATATATATATATATATATATATATATATGTTCATATATGCATTCAGTATATATTGAACAATTTATTAACATTATGTGTAATTTAAATCATATTTTAAGTAAAATAACTGAATATCCATTTTTAATAAAAAAAGCTCAATCACTAATACATTTATAGCAGCAAGTGTTTTATTCATGAAATAATGCATGAAATAATGCATTAATATTTAAACAAAGCTTCCGTTATATGAGTAGGACATAAGATCTTTGAATATTTATTTTAATATTCAAAGATTTTATTAATTACAGCTTTTACATTAATAACAGAAATTTCAGCTTTGCTTACTTATTATCATACATTCCTTTAAATATTATCAAAATTTAATTATTAATGAAAAGAAAAATTAGTTTAAAGTGAATGTACTGTGTACCTATTACAAGTGTAATCCTTTGAAACATTTTTCTGAATTTGAAATTTCTAGCACGTAACAAGTTAACGGGCAAAAGATCAAATGCTTTCGTTTGTAAAAATTTATAAAAAAATATTCTTTATTAACGCAATTTTCTTAAAACAGGCAGGTGTAGAAATCTCATTGTTTTCTTCGCTTCTTGCGTAAGAAATAATACAAAAAGCGACGTCTCATCTTTCTTAAGGAAATCAAACTTTACTCTGTTTCTTAAATGCGTCTTTGTAGTTTTATTTTAAACAATTTAACTACCGAACATAATTGTTGATCACTGCTATAAATATTATTCCCTGGGGGGGGGGGGGGGGTTCTTGATCAAAAACTGAAGTGGCACCAAGGGAACTAAGTAGCAATGTTGATTCACCTGTATGGTGATTCCAGATATAAAGTAGTCAACAATTTCCACAGTTTTGTGCGAAAGTCTGAGACAAAAAGATTAGGAAAAAGGGAATATTATTTCCTAAATTTATTAAAAAATTGTTTTATACATTTAAGAAATAATTATCATAATAATTAACTGCAGATGATACTGTCAGTAACAATTTAAATCATTTAAATATGGAGAAATTTGAATAGCATTTCATCATCAATATTAATAAAATATGGTAATATTATATTCAGTATTATAAAATATGGTGTAAGTCGTCTAAGATTTAAAGCTATCCTATGTAATAAAGTATAATATCGAATATTTATGGGAAAAAGTTAAACTTATAAATAAGCTAATAACTATAATTTGTGAACTGAATAAATAAGAGTCGAAAATTCGCAATAACAAAAAAAAAAAAAAAAAAAAAATCATTTAATATTAAAAGCTTTTTGTACGTAAAATCTCTAATGGAAGGCGATTTAAAAAAATTTATCCATACTTTAGAAAAATTTTGGAGATACTTTCAGTCTTGAATACCACCCAAACCATTTTGACACTGCAAATCTCATAATTTTATAAACATCCATTTTATATACGAAAAAAATTTATTATTATTTAAAATAAAACATAATATAATAACTTATATAATATATTAACATTATATATAACATATTAATATTCTAACACATAACATTCTTATATTTTTAAAAAAGTATTTATTTTTAAGTTCCTGTAGGTAACTTTACGTATATGAAATACAAATAAGAAAGTTAAATTATCGACAGAGCTACATCGCGAAAATTAGCATACCATGAAGAAAATCTACAGCATTTAAGAAAAGATTTCTATTACACTTCAGGGGAGATTTACACTTCATATCATATCACACCGCCTTCAATCTTTCCTCTTATGTGTTCATAGCTGTTGTCGAGTCTAAAACAATCCCTGATCCTTTGCCCCTTTAGCCTCTCAGTCGACAAATTTATTATCCCACATAGAGGCCTCAAGACATAAAAAATCAAAGCAGACCTCCTGGATGAATATGATGACATAGGTTCGGACTTAGTTTCGGCCGAGCGTACGGAATGGCAGGCATCATAAAAGCAGGCATTCCGCTCAGCGGGGGTGTTCCATGGCTTAAATGCGAAATCCCCAGTTCTTGGCATGTTGGATAGATTGGTCCCATGAGTGTGCGGTAGGTTTGATTCCCTTTCTCCGAAATTCGGAATTTTGATAACCTCCCAGGATTACTTTGGTCCCTACACTGAGAGGTACATTTCAATAATGGTATTATACAGGAACTGAAAATGCCCCACATACATTAAAACTCAAGCGATTTTGAAATGACTGTCAGAAATTTTCCCAACATTCTTGAATAAAGGGATGTCAAATCTTTTATTTAATAGTAACAGCTTTGTCTAATGATATATTTTTTAATATATCATGAGTTGATTTACACTGTTTTACAAAAAATCTAGCCAGAGACTTTAAAATAAATTTTCTTTTAACATAAGTAGTAAAGTCTTTCAGGTGAATTCTTATTTAAACGAGAAGGTATAGCTAATATTTTATTATTTTTATATAGGACAGGTAGAATAAAATATTACAGTTTTTCCAGACAGAATAATCAGATCATATTTATAATATTTTTGTTTACGACAGGGTGAATAAAATATTCCGGTTTTTATATACAGAATAATCTGTGCAAACCTAAGCAAAAATGATATGAAGAAAAGCCATACGTCTAAATAACTATATATTTAATCCGCAATTAAGGTATTTTAAAAACTATTAAATTTTTCAGATAGGAACCCCTTTTTTCTTCACTTTGAGGTACTACAGAAAGGACTGAATTTAGAGCTCTTTCTGACAGAGTTAATGCATTTGATATCACCATATAACTCTTTGAGTCTATCAAATTTTTGATGGATGATATGGAAATGATGTATGACATATTACAATTATACTTTTAGAATATAAGTAAAAGTCATCTTTCTTTTGTTGACGAAATGGGAAAACCCATCATATCAAGGGACCCCTTTATGCCACATTCCCCCCCCCCCTTCCCATCTTATTTCAGAGGAAAATAGCTTAGCATAGTAGTGGCTTTTTGTTAGGTGGATGACAGAGAGATATTCTTGAAGTATTGAAAGTTTTATACAAATAGTGTAAGATAGTGCTAATAGTGACTGAATTGGTGACGCCAACAAAGAGACGAAAGAGGGAAGAGATTTCAAGAAATACCTCACCCGATCTAAAATAAATGATTTAAATAGGTAAAAGAAGGGTTGTATTCTTTAGGGAAAGAGGGGTTGTAAAAGAAGGGTTATATTCCATAATGAATAATGAGTTAAATTCACCCAGGTAATTACTTAGTAACGGTTTATTCAGCAACATTTTTATAACACAGCGTTATTCAACTTGTAAGTCGATTATGGGATGGTTTTTTAAGTTATAAAAAATAGGAAACATTTGAAAATAAAACATAAATAGTAGCTAAAACTTTTCTAAGAAGTACCAAAAACTTCTGTCTCAACCGTTTTAAACTTTTAAAATGTTTGAATGAGAATTCCCTTTAAAATGAGAGTGAAACTTATCTTTCCCTGACATTCCAATTCCCCTCTCGGGCTCAGCATTTGAAACAGAAACTATCAGATGAACGTCGAGATTATGATTGTTTATTAGGTTTAGAAATAAGCGTAAAATAGTGTGTCAACCAATGGCGCACCCAGGATTTAATCTTGGGGGGCCGACTTGAACGGATAAAAATATTTATAATACAAATTCAATATTCATAATGCAATTTCTATTTGTTTGAGGGGCGGGCAGGGCCCCTAACCCCCCCCCCCCTCGTGGTGGGTGCTCTACTGGTGTCAACACATACAAATAAGTCAACAAAAATAGTGTCAAAAATATGTAAAACTTTTTCTTTTTCCTTTTCATTTCTTTTGAAATCTACGAATATTTACCATGAACCGAAATTCATCAAATCTCTAAAGGAAAATTTCTAGCCTTATCATGGAGCCGGAGAATTTTGAATGAATATTCCTTTTATATGTTAAGAAATCGAATTATATTTACAGACTTTTCCGAAAAACAATTCAAAATGTCTATCTGGCCAACGTAATTCTATCCTATCTCTTAGGAAATAATTTACAGAGATGTTATTTAAGCTTTTCCAATTATTTGCGATAATCTTTTCCCAAATTTACTGTTTTGTCCTTTTAAATGACCTATCTAATGTGTCATGTATAGAGAAATAAATCAGCCTTTTCTCTTCTGGATATCGCTGAGCATTGAAGCAATCTTCCTTACAAAGTATTCCTTTACTAGTTAGAGCTATTTTATTTAAAATCGAAACATTTGACATTCATGAGTTTCATAATCAAAAAGTTTACTCCACATATGTTACAAATACTTACAGACTAATTAAAGGGAGTAAAAAATTATACAGGGTGGTCATAAAAATACTTTGCCAATATATGGACCTCTAGCGGCCGTTCCGTTCATCCGATTAAGATGAGATTTCAGATATAGTTATTCAGAGGTATGAGCTCGAGATTTTGTGAACGGCAAAAAAGTGGCGCTCATGGTTACGGTTATAGGTACAGAAACTCGAAATTTTCGAATGGCAACGCCCACTTTTTCCGGTCGCAAAATGCTCAGTGCATGCGAAAAGCCAAAAGAGCGATAGAACGGTACGTGTATCACAAAAAACGGACGCTTTATGCACGCACCAAAAACAGCTCTGCAAACGGCCTACAAATACACGATAGGGGCGCACGGAGGAAATTTGCATATGACAGAGGCAATACTCCAATCACTGATGACAACACAAATAGGACAAAAGAAAACTTTTATTTGGATTACACATTTTACACATGACTGCATCATCGTATTTTTGTTGGCCGTTTGCTGAGCTGTTTTTTTGTGCGTGCATAACACGTCCGTTTATTGTGATACACGTACCGTTCTAACACTCTTTAGGGTTTTCGCATGCGCTGAGCATTTTGCGATGGGAAAAAGTGGGCATTGCTATTCGAAAATTTCGAGTTTCTGTACCTATAACCGTAACCGTGAGCGCCACTTTGTTGCCGTTGACAGAATCCCGAGCTCATACCTCTGAATAACTATATCTGAAATATCATCTCGGTCTGTTGAACGGAATGGCCGCTAGAGGTCCATATATCGGCAAAGTTTTTTTATGACCACCCTTATCTTTGTTGAGTTAATTCAAAAATTAAGAAAGCATAGCGTGCTTAACTGTAAAATAATCATTAATCAATATCTGTATTGCTCCTGGGAAAATTTAAATTGTTCATCTGGAAAATTTGATTAATATCGGTTTGGAAAGGAAAAAGTTCCTTCAAAAAAAAAAAGTCGCCACGCGAAAAATGTAAAACACTATATACATACATGCATGCATACATACATATACAATCAAGAGCCAAAACATTATGACCACTTGTCAATAACGAGTTGGCCCACCTTTGGCGCGCAACACAGCTTCAACCCGCCTTGACATGGATGCCACAAGTCCTTGGTAGATGGCCGGAGACAGATTGTACCAGATGTTTAAGCAACGGTCACGCAAATCCGAGATATTGCGAATTGGTGGTCTTTGAACTCTGAGCTGCCGTCCCATGACATCCCAAATATGTTCTATCGGATTGAGATCCGGTGAGTTAGGCGGCCAGGACATTAACTGGAATTCAGCATCATGTTCCTGGAACCACTCCAACACAATTTTAGCCTTGTGATACGGGGCGTTGTCCTGTTGGAACATTCCATTTCCAGCTGGAAAAACAGAGGCCATGTAAGGGTGCAACTGGTCCGCAATGATGTTCAGATACCCTGTAGCATGCATGGTCTGCTCTACCACAACAACGGGTCCCAGAGACGCCCAAGAGAACGTCCCCCAAAGCACAATACCGCCACCACCGGTCTGTGTATGACCTACTGTACATTGAGGGAGCAACAGTTCGCCTGGAAGACGGCGTATCCTGACACGGCCATCTGCGTGATGAATGACAAACCGTGATTCATCTGACCAGGCAACTCTCTCCCACTGATCCATGGACCTGTCGCGATGTTCCCGGGCCCAGCGCAGGCGCAGTTGGCTATGACGCTTGGTCAGCAAAGGCACACGAGTGGGACGTTTGCTGCGTAGCCCCATATCCAACAGTGTCCGCTGAACAGTGTGCTGCGATACTATTCTACTTGGCCCTGCATTGTATTGGGCTGTCAGCTGAGCCACTGTCTGGCTCCGGTTTTGCTTCACCATGCGAGACACTCTCCGACGACCTTTTTCTTTGATAGCGTGTGGACGTCCAACACCATGTCGTCTACTGCTGGTTTCCCCGTCATTCATCCACTTTGCATAAGTACTAACAACTGTAGGTCTCGAACAATCCACGAGTCGTGCAGTTTCGGAAATACTTGTTCCGAGCCTTCGAGCCATTACAATCTGCCCTCTATCAAAGTCGCTTAGATCCGCAGCCTTTCCTATCACACACAGAAGTAAGTGAAAGAATGAGTCTTCAGACTCTCCAGCAGCAGTTAAATACCACTTCCACCTGATCACGTGCCTTCCACGTCATCCAGGTGAATTCATTGCAAAATGTAGGGGTGGTCATAATGTTTTGGCTCTTGAGTGTATATATATATATATATATATATATATATATATATATATATGGGGGGTGATATTTCCCCCAAGAAGAACGTTCCATTGGAGAGGACTTACTGACCTAATAACAGATAATCTTTATTTGCTGAGTTAGGCCTCATAAACTTAGCTCTTATACAGACACAAATTATAACGTGTACACACACACACACACACACACACACACACACACACACACACACACACACACACATATATATATATATATATATATATATATATATATATATATATGTGTGTGTGTGTGTGTGTATATATGTACATATATATATGCATGTATATATATACATACATACATATATATATATATATATATATATATATATATATATATATATATATATATATATATATATATATATATATATATATATGGGGGTGATATTTCCCCCAAGAAGAACGTTCCATCTGTAGGTAGACTCTGCAATGTATTGCCGTATTCAAGCATTTCTTAATTTCGAAGGACTAATATTCATCTTCTAAATACCCGAAAAAATAATGATAGATCTTTGATATTAATGGATATACAGATGATCGTTCAAAAGCAGCAGGTTTTCATTTGTGAGGTACGAAATAAATCATTACGTCTGAGAGATTGGGTTGCATCCTTCTTTCAGACATTTAGTGTTTTATTTTTATAAATATTTCTCGCCTCATTTGAAAAATATATGCAATTCATCATTTTTCTTTCGTTATAAAAGATAAGAATCGCTTGCAAATTTTCATAACTTATTCTACTAATGGACATTAAAGGTTGAGCATCTCACGGGACTTTTCAATCAACCAACTACTTAAGAGTTTATAGATCCCACGGGAGCAATTTCTCACATGCAGTCTGCCATGTGCACCTACTTCAGATGCATTGATCATCGTAATTATTCTCAAAGTCGGAAAGAAAAATATAGAGACACGCTACTAATGTCAATAAACAGGAGGAGCAAGAAGTTTCAGAAGTGCTTTTGAGAATTTTAAAACATGATGACAGAGTATCAAAATATAAATATTTATAATGCATTCCCTAATTAGGTTTGCATGAATTGCTAATGAGTGAGATCACATCAGTTGTGTCTTAGCTTCACGGACTTTTAATTTAAAGTAGGGAAATTTTAAAAATGTAAAATGTTACAAAGGGCGTTAATATTTAAACAAATCAGGTAACTTGAAAGGAAATAAAAAGAAATTTGAAAGGAACTTTGTATTAACCTATCTTTTGTTGTTGTTTGTATGAAATTTAGATTTTTATCTTCTGTATCCCGTATAAAAAATATGTAAAAAATCAATTATAAAATAGGTTAATATTTTTACTCACATAAATGTTTTACACTATAAAATTGTAAGCGCAGGAATAAAGTTTGATTTTAAATTATTTATTTTAAAATTTGCAGCATAGAGATGAGCATAGTTTTAAGTCTTTGTCTCTGATAAATGTGTACCTTGTTTATCGTTAAAGTTTCCATCGCTTATAAGCTGAAAGGTCGCTCAAAGACATTGCAAGGTATTTCAGCTGTTAGAATATCGGTCTGGATGCTGCAGGTGGTTGGTTCGATTACTGTTCAAATGCCAGATATTTTAAGACAGAAAAAGTATGACTGGTTGTAGTGAAAGAGATGGGAGAAATTACAGTGGCGCTACAGTGATTTCCGAGTAATGCAGGGGGATCCTTGTTCTTTCTTTTGGAGGGGAAAGAATGGAGGTTGATCTCCGACCTCCATTCTCTCCCCCTCCAAGACTTGAAACTTAGCTTATGTATATATATTTAAAATCCCAAATGAAATACAGTCGATTCCGGTTAATCGGACCACATCGGGACGCGATCATTTTGGTTCTAATTACCAGCTGGTCCTAATAACCGGCTGGCGAATAACATTAGGCTTATGCAATCGGATTTGTTTCAGTTCTTTAGGATTCGGTCCGAATAAGCGGCTGGTCCGATTAACCAGTGGTCCAATTAACCGGATTCGACTGTAATTGGAATACTATTCTGGGGTGCAGATGACAGTGTCTTCAATTCCTGAACTGCCTCCATTTAATTTTTAACAGAGGAAAATATCAATTATTCGGGGTTAAGCGATGGGATCGTAAGTTATTGAATTTCACTTAGCCGTAGAAATAGAAAAAAAAATAATATTTACTTTGTTTCAAAGCATATTTATTTAGATATGGGAGTATTTCAATTAGCTATAAAGTGCAAGTTAGAGAACATTTCTATAAACGTTCGTTTTGGGGAAAAGTGTGATTTTTTGCTGAAACAATGCTAATTTTTTCAGATTTATCGCGATTAATTTAGCAAGGAGATACTTATGACCTATATGAGGTTCCAGACGTCAGACATGGTGGAGCAGGTTTTGTATATAAATATATTTCCAGTACAGCTGGGTCGAGGGCACCTTTTGAGTATTTGATTAGTGCAGTCAACATAGATCCATGCATAGCCAGCTTATTATTCGAGGTATTAAAACGTTTGTTACTATTTTTGTTCTTGTAACACATATTAACACCATTGGAGCATGCTCCCGCTGAGCTACTTACGCGCTAACGTCACATTCCTTATTTACTCTACTCTCCACAGACTCGTCACGTTATGGCTTCCCCTCCAACGGAGACTCGTACTTTCTCCGGGCCACGAATTTCCGTACTATTAGTTGATTTTCTTTAACACCTTTTAATAGGATAGGATTTCCCTTAGTACTCCCATTGGAGTCCACAATAGCAATCACTCTAGACTGGCAGCTCATTCTATAAGTTAGGTCCGATGTTGTATCATTTAACCACATTCGTATCACATACTATATAGGGTCAAGATACATAACTGATGATACAAATGTTAAGTCATACTTTACGAGGAATTTACACTCTTTTACCTGTATCTCATATCTTTTCTGATGCTTTGGCAAAAACAAACTCTAAGTAGATCATGAGTGCGTCTGTGAGTTAATTTCGATATGCTGATTGGTTACAAAGCATCGTCACACTGGGCCAACCATGATACAAATCTTGATGCTGATACGTAATAATACAAACTTTGATGAAATTAGAAGTTTGAGTCCCATCTTCTTAACTTCTGAAAAGATTAAACAGTCTTGCCGAGATAAGCAATTCTATAACTATTTAATTAGACCTCCCCTATAGGCTTCGATTTTGACTAAACTTCGAACAAAATTAACTTGACTTGAAGAGCTTTCTTTCATCTGCCAGAAAATGTAAAAGATGGATTATTGAAAAAAGCATTTTAGGCTTGTTGATCAAAATGCATATCCGTTCTTGGTTATTTCTGATGTACTGAATTTATATCGAAATTACACTATAGGGGGAAAATTACCTTTCAATAGCTAATTTATGCTTTCTTGTCAATTCTCGTTTAACAAATCCAAAAGCTGCAGATTATTTTTTTCTTAGCATACTGTTATTTGTAACAAAGACATCACACTATAAACCCATCAATGCCATCTAAATATGAGCCAGCTGGTTCAAAATATCCTTTTTATTTCTATTCCAAGCGTTCATATTTTATTTCTCAGACTACGCACTGTATAATTACGCTGAATAGAAGCGTTACAAGGGTAACCTTAATATGTTTGATGTAAACATACTACCACTGCAATGAAGAGCATAAAAGTATAGAAAAATAAATCTCTGAGATTGTTTTCAAGAGCAAGTATTTTACAATATATCATATTTACTTATATTTTACTTTTTTGAACTCAGTCTTTATGTATGAAAATGCCTCACTTCAAAATAACGAAGAGTTAGCTCTTGAAACGAGAGACCAATTTTCATCAGCTCAATTGGCATTCATGTTCAAGATTTTTAATTCAGAGATAATTCCAGAAGGAAATTATGGGAGGTACGATCACGAATATCGAGAAATTTACAACAGGTTGACTCAGGGATGGGCAAACTTTTTCAGTCGCGGGCCAAAAATCGAAAAAAAAAAGTTTGGAGGGCCAAGATAAATTTTTCTAAAATATTAAAAACAATATACAAGTATTACAATTTAAATATGTTAATGAGATGAATGAAATTGCGATTTTATTTTTAAAAGTTCCTTATATTGAGGTTCGAAGTGAGATGTACTGATTCTAAGGAACGAGGCTAAATGCTCATCTGTCAGTCTACTTCTGAAATAATTCTTTCTAAGGTTCATAGTTGAAAACACTTGTTCACATATATAAGATGAAGCAAACATAGCACTGATTTTCTGGGCGTGAGATATTAAATTTGGGAAACTTACTTTCGATAATGATTTGTAAAACTCTAACTTTGGAATATTTAGAAACAACTGCTTGATATGATTGTTAGATTGCAACTCAATTAATTCAAGCTGCAAATCTGACTTCACTGCTTCACAATTTACGTTGAAAGGCATGGTAAAAATATCCAATTCTGTTCGAATAGCACTGAAATCTTGAAATCTGCGTTCGAACTCAAAATGCAGTTTTTTCAAGCCATCTTCATAATTCTTAAGCTTCTCTTCATTTACTGAGGGTATTGAATTTAACCTCGAGAAATGAGACAAGTCGTTCTTCGCTAGCTGCCCAGCAAACAGATTAAGTTTTAGTTTAAAAGCTTTGAGATGGGCCCAGATATCGTCTATAAATTGATTTTTCCCTTGCATCTTCACATTCAAGTTGCTCATATGACAAAGAAGATCTGTGAAAAATGCAAAGTCCGAAATTCATTCTGTATCTTCTAACATTTCGCACTCCGCAGAACACTGTTTCTCATGGAAGAACGACACAATGTCGTCTTTCAGCTGCCAAACTCCCTCGAAAACACATCCTGCACTAAGCCACCTTACTTTCGTGTAATACAGTACATCAGAGTATTCAGATTGCACTGACTGAAGAAAATCTCGAAATTGCCTGTGAGTAAGCCCACGAGATCGAATAGTATTTACAAGCTTCACGACTGCATCAAGCACGGGTTTCATATTCAATGCAGATTTACACAGAACATCTTGATGTATAACACAATGTAGAAAAAAAACATTGTTCCCAGGATAGTTTTGATAAAAGAGTCCAAGAAATCCAGATTTTTTTTCCTGTCATATTTGGTGCTCCATCGGTCGTAATATTACATATATTTGTTATAGGCACTTTCAAAGTTAAAAGCCCTTCCTGAAATTCACGAAAAATATCACATCCCTTTGTAGTTCCCTTTAAAGAACGCATGCACGCTATATGTCCGCAATCTTTCCATACGCTATATGTCCGCAACACATGCTATATGTCCACATGCTATATGTCCGCAATCTTTCCATACGCAATCAATAATATTAAAACTCGCGCAAAAGAAAAAGCCACTGGCTGGAGCTTAAAATGCGCAGTCTGCCACATGTGAGGTCTAATTCACCTATATTGGATTCCCGTATGTCTGCTCCCCGAGAAAGAGATAACGCTTGTTGGCGCCAGTCTACAGCTATAACTAACAAAGAACTTCCGCTTTTAACACTTTACGGATTGAAAGCTGTTTGTGCTTGCTATTTCCGTCGATTTATGTTTTCTAGAACAAAATAGAGAAAGTAAAAAGATCATCAGTCCTTTGAAAAAAAGGAAGAAAAAAAATAATATTTAATCAAAGTAGAAAAGGAGATGGATATATAATATATAAATATATATTTCCTTTTAATTTCCGTCGGACCGGCAAATTAAAATTCTATCCGCGGGCAGGATAAAACCTTCCCCGGAGTTGGCCCGCGGGCCATAGTTTGCCCATCCCTGGGTTAACTTTTTCAAATGTTGAATCCAAGTGCTAGTCAATATTCACTTTGTGAATATTTTAAATTACTAAAATATGATACTGAATTCGTATTTTATTATAATGAAATAACTTTTCCTTACTCATAATAAAGAATGGCGAGAAGTTATTCCCAATTTGAACATATATAGTAGTAACACTTTTTTCCCTGATTGAGATTAATGAAGAGAAAAAGTTTCAATGAACTAAAGAAGTTTAGGAAATAATTTCAATAAAATTCCATTAAAATTGATTTTCCTCGATTACTTTTGTTGCAGCTACAAAAATTTCTTATTACTCTTTTTCTTCTATGTTTCCCAAATGTTACTCAGATTCAAATGTCAGATTACTTATTTTTAACATTGACCTTGCGTACTTATCAATAAGAGGGTGAATAAAATGTGGTTTCAAATATATTTTAATTGAAACTGTTTTCAGAATAAGTCAAAAAGAATAAAACTATATATCATACATGGCATTGGGTTAGAAAATATAAAATAATAAATAATAAAAGTAAAATCTAATTAATAATTAAGTAAATAACTTATAGTCAATTAAATTTATCATTCATACAAATAATATCTATTTAAATAATTCTTATACAATCTACTAAATTTGTATGTATTATGGATGTTCTACAAGGTCGTACATAAACTGATAACTTATTAATTAAACACTGATCTCTGATATATAAATTTTATATATTAGATATTAGAAATTACAGATTGACAGCCCTAGATTACAAGTTTGTTCAGCGCAATATTTATAAACATTTTACATACTGATCTCAAGTAGAAAACAATTTCGATATTTTTAGCCCCTTCACCAATGTTACAGGAAATGACGCTTACCTCTTTCTGTAACGAAATACACTACAGCAAAAAAATAATGATTAATGGTTCTTTATATTCTGGAAACGATAGATAAAGGAAATAAAGAGACAAAACTATTTTCAGAGACCACACAACACGATTCCATTTTAACCCCGTAACTGTTTAAATTGGTTAATTAAGCTGTTGCGATTAATTAAAAACAAAGACAACGATTTCATCATGATATTTTTATTCGTAATTGGGCTATAAATTATCATTCTTCATTATAGCTGTTCTCAAACTATATCAAATAAAATATAAATGGAATGTAACAATAGATATTGTTGAAAATTACGATTGTTATTTTTTTATACTTTTGATTTCTTACTAACAAGCTTGAAATGACATTCTTTTCAAATTATGTTCTATTTAATATTCGATGAACTTTTGTTCTATATGATTAAAGACGGATTTTTACTTACTTTTAATTAATAAGTCCGACTTTTTTCTTACCAAAATCCGTATCTTTTTCAATATTATGAAAATTTAAAAAAATGTTTTTTAATTAAAAAAAAGTATTCTTATTAAGGCTACGAACGGAAAACAACCCTCCAAAATTGTGGAGATACATTGTTTAAGACAGAATCAGCGAAGCTTTTGTTAAACATTCAATATATATATATATATATATATATATATATATATATATATATATATATATATATATATATATATATATATATATATATATACAGTCAAACCTCGATATCTCGAACTTGAAGGGAGAGAGAAAAAAATTCGAAATACCGAAAATTCGAATTATCGAAAATCGCATGTTATCAATAATAGACTAGAGGAAAAAAGCTGTTTCACATACTTTTTAAAAAGTAATCCATTTTCTTATTTTAATAAGAATTATTTACAAAATTATTTGAAAAAAAATTCGTTTTTTGTTTGCTTCAGAGAAGAGTATGAAATTTTACCTATTACACCTCTAAGTGGACAATGGCTTTAAATGTGTCCTGTGACATATTTGGCTGGCTTTCAACATATCTCCTCAAAGTGTCCACTGCAAATAGTGCTTCTTTGTTTGTCACATTTGGTGGCAAATGGCGGATTTCTTCCTCCTCTTCTTCTGATAATACACACGAAGCTTTCGTCTGATCGATGACGTCATTGTCCTCCCACTGACCACACATTATTTCTTCATATATCTACAATGTCAAAGTCATTGAATTCCATGTTATCGAAGTGCAGGGGTCTGTTTAATCGGTTCTAATCATTTTCGGCACAGTTTTCAGCAGGGTGGTCGATGTTAATTATAGGAGTACTTTCGTGGTCTTTTATGAATCCAGCCTTTTTAAAGCTAATCATTATTGTAGAGAAAGACACAATGTTCCAAGCTTTGTCTGCCATTCCCATACCTTATAAAATATTTACACAAGATGGTGAAACCCCTTCATCAGTTTTGGACAACATTTTTTAACCACTTGATGACGATACTTCACTTTGAAACTTATGATGATGCCGAGATGAGAGAAGTTGGGATTTCATAGTGCTATCTTCCTTGTTTATAACCCTTCATTTTAAAGTTTATGCAGGGTTTTACCACTGTAAGTTTTGAATAGCTTTTCTATTTTTTAGAAATTTTTATGTTTGCATATTATTTTTTTGTTTTTAGAAAAAAATGTCTTCTCCATTTATGGAAAAAGTTCAAGTTATCGAGGGTTGAGCCAAAAAAATTCGTCAAAACAAGGTTTCTTTAACATTGAGTGCATAGGAAATTCGAAGGGAAATTTTTTATCTTCAAGATATCGAAAAATTCGCGAAATCGAGGTTCGAGTTAGCGAGGTTTGACTGTATATATATATATATATATATATATATATACACACACTCATGGACAAAAAAATTAGCGCACCAAGAAATAATTGCGGGATCGTAACGAAACTTGCAATGAAGGTACATGTCGGGGAGATATGCAAATGATTAGAAATGCAGCGTGATTGCCCATTACGTATAGCCGGTAGAGGGCGTTGAACATCGTACTCTGTGGAGTATAAAACAGGTAACCAAAGCTTGTTTGAGTGTGCTGAATCATTTATAAAGGAAGAGCTGAGATACACATGCCATTACGCCGTGTTCGAAGACAATATAAGCAGTTGTCGCAGTTTGAGAGGGGGAGAATCGTCGGGATGATGGAAGCTGGGTGGTCAGGTAGGCGAGTAGCTCGTCAATTAGGCCGCTCTGATTGTGTTGTGAGGAGGTGTTGGGACCAGTGGACCCGAGAGATGTCATGTACACGAAGACCAGGCTCAGGACGCCCTCGACAGACCAGTCGTCGAGAAGACCGCCACATCGTAAGAAATGCACGCGTACAGCCAACTGCTTCATCAGCCGCCATCCAGGCACAGGTAGCACCTTCACTAGGGGCCTCTGTGTCTTCTCGAACCATACGAAGGCGCCTGGCTGAAGGACAGTTGGTATCGCGGCGCCCATTACGTGTGCTGCCCTTGACGCCCACCCATCGACGCCTCCATTTGGAGTTTTTCCGCGCACGAGGAAACTGGACTGCAGCGGAATGGAACCAGGTCGTCTTTAGCGACGAATCCAGATTCAATCTCGGCAGTGATGACAATCGTGTTCGTGTGTGGAGAGCCCGTGGTGAACGCTTCAATCCTGCCTTTGCTGTACAGCGACACATTGCTCCCACAGCTGGTGTGATGGTATGGGGTGCCATTGCCTACAATACACGGTCACCCCTAGTATTGTTCCGTGGCACCATGACAGCCCAGCGGTATGTTCATGAAATCCTGCAACCACATGTGTTGCCACTCATGCAACGGCTCCCAGGAGCCATTTTTCAACAAGACAATACTCGGCCTCATACGGCAAGGGTGTCAAAAGACTGTCTCCGCACTGTTACTACCCTTCCTTGGCCTGCCCGATCCCCAGATTTGTCTCCAATCGAGCATATCTGGGATCATTTGGGACGACGAGTTGGGCATCCCACGAGTTTGAACGAACTAGAGTCAAGGTTACAGCAAATATGGAACGAAATGTCTCAAGACATCATACAGAACTTGTATGACTCAATGCCCGATCGTATCGCATCGTGCATTCGCGCTAGAGGGGGGTCCAACGGAGTAATAACTCCTCCGTTCTTTTGCCTTTTTCTCTGAAATAAATTATCCTTTTTCTTTGATTTTCTTATCATTTACTTATATCAAAGTAGTCATTATGTATGTAAAATTTCGTTTCATTTTGACGACTCCTTCTTGGTGCGCTAATTTTTTTTGTCCAGGAGTGTATATATACACATACACACACATACATATAAACATATGCTACGACCTAAGTCCGAAGTCTGGCCACTTCTAGCACTGGCCAAGTCAGTTGGCCAAGGCAGTTGGTCAAAGCTCGAAATAATCGAGAATTTACGACTTCGGGCTTTAGCCGGCCAATCCGCGATGCCCCATGCAATCAATGGCCAGTTCCCAAGTTCTCCACGAAGAAGTGGCCAGAGCTAGAAGTTTTAGGGAGTTGATCAAACCAGTTCTGACTCATAGTATTAACACTGTGAAAATCCCTTTAGTTGAGTCAAAGTAGAATAAAATCACTTCAAAATCAGAGAAAAAGGACAATTTTTCTTGGGTAATTCGCTAACTGGCCATTGGTTGTCGGGCGCATTGCGAATTGGCCTGAAAGAACCCAAAGGAGTTGTAAATTTTTAATTATTTCGGGCTTTGGTCTAAGGACCTGGCCAATGCTAGAAGTGGCCAGACTTCGAACTTTGGCAGTATTATATTTATATATATATATATATATATATATATATATATATATATATATATATATATATATATTTCTTACCAATTCTTACAGAATTTTCTTACCAATTGAAGGAAATAGTTTTAAAATACCCAGGAACATTTTTGTGTCAAAAGAACCTAGTTAAATTAATTTTGATAACATTCCTAACAATTTTGAATTTCTTGATTTAAATAATATGATTTGGAGGTTATATTTGAAATTTCCTTTTACACTAATGGTTTCATAAAAATAATTTGTTTATTTATCTCATCTAATTTTAATGAATGTGTCTTTCTTGTCCTATAACCTGAACTATCTCTGTCTATAGTAACGGATGTGTTGAGAAATCTATTGTATGGTGATTTCTAGCATATACATTTTGTAGATGTATTACTAAGTGTAGAATTTTTACGGTCAAAAAGCACTGAATTTTAAAAAAAATCATAGTACTAATATGGCATGGGAAACCCCTCACGCGGAAAAGACTGTATCTAGCGAAGTAAAGAGAGAAATCTGGAACCAAGATCCGAGTAGCAACGATCTTTTTTTCCTGGAGGCAATGGCCAATCTAAATATAATCGGTTATCTACAAAGGATTTCCAAAAAGAAGACAAGGCGTATGTTGTTGTTGTTGTTGATTATGCCCCTTGACTGACAGTAACGATCAGATCAAGTCCCGAAGGTTATGGGCGATGAAGGTGCGGCTCCTGTTTTGAATTAGCACCACAAGGGTCGGAGTTCGACTTGGCTAAATGACCGGCCCCGTAATTTTGAACAGAGTCAAGTGACGAGACCGGAACACTTGACCCCGCACCTCCAGAGGTAAATTTGAGAACTTGGAGGACATTGTAGCCACGCCCTATTTTACGTGCCCCGGCCAACATTAGTGAACACGGCGGTAGATTTGCAGAGACGAGCATCGAACCAGGGACGTTCAGATCACTGGCCCACAAGGCGTATGTAATGAATCCTTTGAGGAGAAAACAGACACAAAAAGGAATAAACATTTTTTTAACTTTCAAAACTGGATAAAAAGGTACTACATGCTCAAAACAATCAATTACAGATAGAGTAATCAAATTTGCCATCTTTTGGCAAAAACAGAATTTTTTTTTCAAATTTTCAATAAGAATTTATTAGGGAAAACTTATTAGTACTTAATGAAAAAAACTCGAATGCATAAAGAGTACCTCACCACCTTAAACCATCCTTACTGAAATTTGGAATCGTTTTAAAATATTTAAAATCCATCCATTTAAACCCGCCTAAGGCTATGTATACACATCTGTTATTCCTTCACACTAATATTTCAGCCTCCCACCCTCTTCAACAGTCTATCATGCAAAATCTAATGAATGCAATGTAAAAGTCAGATATCTTGCATTTATGTCCTATCACAGATTTAATTATTCTCCATACAGCTAGTTATCATCTCAAGGGAGGTCATGAGATGTGTGAGGGAGAACACAAAAGTATCATTCGATCGTAACACGTTGTCTTTTTTAAGGCCTCAAACAATAATTCATGCATAAGTCGAATGCTTAAAAAGATAACATTAAGTATGTATCCCTGTGTACGTGTTTTGTATCAGTAAAAACTCTAAAACTTTTGTTTCAAAACTTTGAAATCTTTTACACATTAAATGCATATAAACGACCTTCTTTAATAGTTCTTAGTTTCTTGACATCAATTAACATATTGAAGTTGTGATAACATTTTGTTGATTAAAAAAATATATATTGTAGAGCTCTGTAATGCACTTTTTCTGAGCAGTGATACCTCAGTTTCACAAAATGAAGCCAGTTATTAAAAGTAATTGAATATATATATATATATATATATATATATATATATATGTTAGATGTTAAAGTAGACATTTTAATAAAAATTGGGCATTTTTGAAGTTTAAAATTTTTCCTTGTTAATTTTTTACAAGAAATTATATTATTGATGACTACTGATACTAAATTAAAACAGTTTTTGAAAAAAAAGTCAACTAAAATAAAAATATTTTTGAAATCACATCTTGCGGTGGTTATTTGGAACTATTTTCGAAATACCTATTCAAAAATTTGACTTTTCTAATCTGATTTTATAAAATTTCTGGGAAGAAAATTCACATTCATTTTGAATTAGCTTATCATGGTTAATAAATATGAGCGAGATAAACTGATGTACAGCCTGCGGTCAGGTTTCCTTGAGGAGTCTCCTAGCCTTTAAAAAAATTGTGGCACATTTTTTTTATTGTTCTACTAGTAACTTTAACTTCAGATTGTTCGAGTGATTCTTCAATACATTTTTAGATTAGTCAATCATCTAGTATCGCAGAGTAGGAAATTTTTGTTTCCTTCTGAAGAGGTACTTTAGGTATTCTTTCTGTTAAAATCATAGTTATTTTGCTACTTATATCTATTTTAGCATTTATTCTCTTTAAGTGCACTTGACTAAGTATTCCTCAAAGAATATCTGTAGTGCATTTTTCACCACGTGTAATTTTCCTTACGTTCAGTAGCAGCTCTTTTACTTTATTGAGAAAATAAATTATCTTGCAAAATCAGCGGATTTCTCAAGTTATCATGGATTTTTTTTCAAATTGCCAATATTTATTTTAATAATTTCAATGTTCTCCAACTTTTGTGGATTAAGTGCATATTTAAATGCCATTCGCAGAAGAATTTTGATGTCATTCACAGAAGATAAATTTTCCTTGTTATATAGATTCTTACCACATCCTGGAACAGAAAATCTACGATTAACAAAATAATATATACAATTAAAGGAAATTACATTATTGTGCAGTTAAGACCCAGTTGATGATATGCTAAAATTGCTGAAAAAGCAACCACAGTAATAAAATTGAAATGTAAGAAGTAAATTAAAAAATTTTTGACAGAAACCTCAAAAATAAAAGATCTAAAAAAATACGCAACTAACACTTTTTTATCCAGTTCAGAGTTGCAAGCTTTTTGTTTTACTGAAAACGGTCAGAGGTGAGGGTATGAAAATATTTTGCAAACATCCAAAACTCTTACTCGCACTATGTGCTATATGTTACATTAAATTTTAGTAATTTATAACTGTCTAGAAGAGTGATTTTTCTAAGTCTGTGTTCTGTTTTATAGGTTTGACATCGCTTTTCTTACACTGAGTGCCCTTCTAAGTATGGTAAGTTTTGTATTTTTGTGACTTGCATATTCTGTCTAGAATTTTTTAAAGAAAATGCAGTATTGTAATATGTGTACATTTACGATTTGAAAGCTTCTTGGGCCTCTGGTATGTTGTTGAATGTGGTCAGATAACATCAGATGTATTCTTACACATAGTGCATATATGAAATTGCTGGACATAACATTTTGATAAGACTGTCCGGCGTTTTGCCAAATCTTCTAAGATCAAACAATGGATGAAATATTATAATCTCCACATTCAAATTAAAGAATTTAAAAACTCTGGTTTTTAGAATTTTTACTTAACGTTAAATATCTAACCCTCGTTTCCTCAATAAAACACGAGATAAAAAGCGACAACAGCTTAGTTTTCTTGCTGATACAGCTTTTGGTGGTTAGGATTGCCTACGCATGTTAACATGCTTTCTTTTTTTCCTTTTTATAAAATTTCTGAAGCTCAGTGCTCAGCCTCAGGGATATTTCTTATGTGATTTCTCTTCAGAAGGACAAAGTTTTTGTCTTATAGGGGCTTCTGAAGACGATATATGAAGAAATGAAACATATTTATACTTTATTGTTCTATTGTGTTCTTTTGCGAACGTTACAATCCCATAGTTACTCTTTCCTGAATTTGATTTACTGTGGAATTGATTTACTATGATAGACTTTGTTTTTCTATGGTGGAAACAAAATTAAAACGGCACAGGAACGTTGATGAATCAAACTGAGCATTTGTATAAATATAAATGGTTAAACTACGGTAATTTGAGTTTCATTACTCATTTCTCTCATATTGTTTTGAATTATTTTAACCGAAAGTATCATATGGCACAAACAAAACTACCAATCGTAAGTCGTTCAAGCTAATAAACAATTCAACGCTTCAGGCAAGTTCTATTTTCAGAGTATCGCATTTTGAAATTTCGTGTCATCAAAATGACATGCAATTAGAACTTGCTGGATGTTAAATAATTATAATTAGGAAAGTTTAATACAATTTAAACACAAGCCCACAATTTTCCGTCTTTTCTCAGACAAAAATTTATATTTTCTAAAGTAAAAGTTACATAAGATTGTTCGAAAAGAAACATAACATTATTCGTGTGTCAACAAAAATAAATCTCACTTTGAATAATTTTACCTTCTTACCTCATTTAATCATTTAAGTTCCCATATTTTCGGGTAATTTAATAACGTATTTATGCTTAAATCCTGCCTAACAGGCTTGTAAACCTAACAAAACTTTCACTCTAGGCATCTTATTTTCTTTTCCTCCACCAAAGACAACTTGATTGTGTAATTGGCCACTTTCATTGGGTAGGTAACTGAATACTGTGGTCTCGCATTTTGGAATCCAGTTGTTACGTCATTATCTTCAATACATTTAGTCGAACCCTGAGGGACAATTCTCTTTGTAGAGATTCGCCGGATTGATTTTAATTGGTTTGTTAGATTCGCTTTTGACTTCATTGATCTAATTGTACCTCAGGCGAAATATGTTTTTATATCTTGGATGCTTGTCGTTTGAATTCTACCTAAAAATACATATTTAGCTAATATTTGTAAATAGCACTGGACATACAGACAATAATAAATAGCACAGCTTATACAGACAAGTAGAAATATTAATTTTAAAATCTCTTTCCTCCCTCCTTTTCTGTTACAACAGTTTGTCGTATCTTTCCTCATATACCATAGACTATTAAGTATCAACCCTAAACATTTACAGAGGGCTGACCTAAAAAAAGAAAAAAAAACTACAACAAAAACCAGGGAGTGTTTTGCACTGATATAGTAAATGATGGACATAATGCTCCAAATTTTCACAAACAAGCACACAAAATTGAAGGGGAAGGGGGCAGATAACAGTTATTTCATTCAGTCTTTTACTTGGAAATGCTGTTAAATGCTTATAGGTTGTATCTTGGATTGCTTTAGCATGCGAATTCTAAACGTTTACGAATTAGCAACGCGTATATAAGTAACCCGTAATCGTTACGTTTTCATGCACTGATCCGGTTTGGTTTGGATGAGAGCGTTACGGTAACTTTTTGCTACATGAGGGCTAATTTGATCGGGGCCTACTACTTAAAGCCGATTCAGAACGGTTACAAACATGCATGCCAACAATGGGACTCGAATCCATAGACTATGGTACCTAATGCCAACTCCCTAGCCATTCGGCCATCGTCCAGCTACTCTTATACGGAAAAAAAGACTGTAAAAGCAAACATTAAGCCAGAAACAGGACGATTATGATAACTGAGTATAAGTTTATTCAGCTTTATTTAAATTGGGAAAGTAAATTAAGAATAAAGTGTACTGGCTTTAGATTTACCCACAGGCCAAGAAAAAATATATATAGATTAACGGCCTGTTCACATAGAATGTATCAGCGTCAGCGTTAAAGATTCCGTTGGCGTTGATTGGTTAAATGGGTCAATGATTGGTATATGATTAGCAAAAAAATTTTACTCTGACATTGACGGATTCTATGTGAACAGGCCCTAGAGGATGTCCAATAGAAGTAAGATCTCCAACAAAAAACAACTCTACGGTTCTTATTAAAATAGAGTTTTCCCAAATTCTTCTTAAGAATTTTCTCACTTAGAACTGAAGAAGTAACTGTATGAAAGAAAACAGCTTAAGGTTGCTGGATAGGAGCAATATAGGATTCGCTCAGCTCAATGTCAGCCTATGAAGGAAATTTTTGCAATGGATTTAAAAGTTTTTTTTTCTAATTATGCTCTGTAGTGAGGAAATATTTTTTTTTACTCTGTTATCTTAATACTAGAAAGTAACCCGTCATTTTGACGCCATAATACTAATAATGACGTCATAGTGGAAAAAAGTATATGAAAGTTAAAAAATATCCCGAATTATCTAACAATATTGCATTTAATCCACACCTTGTAATAGCAAACGCTTTCATTATTTTTGATTTATTTAGTTTTTCATGCGATTGGAGTAGTAGACTGCCATCAAACCCGTCATTTTGACGTCATAATACTAATAATGACGTCATAATGGAAAAAGTATATGAAAGTTAAAAAATATCCCGAATTATCTAACAATATTCCATTTAATCCACACCTTGTAAAAGCAAACCCTTTCATTATTTTTTAGTTTTTCATGCGATTGGAGTAGTAGACTGCCATCCAGATTTTTACAGCTCACTACGCGATATGAAAACTTGAGCTATATGATTCATTCACATTCAAGTTTGTTTACTTTCAGAATTCATCGCAAAAGTAAACAGATTTTTAAAAACTGTTAAATATGCAGCTAAAAACATCCAATTTTATTTAGTTCTGAATGTTTTATAGAAAAATAGGCTGAACAAACGTGATTTGATGGAGAAGATATTAGTTTTTAGGTAAGAAAAAATTCTGATCCACATCTGAAATTGAAATTAAGCCTAACCGGCATTTTGTTTACTGAGGGCTTCAATTGAAAGATGAGTACAGCCCGGAAGTGTTATACAGAGACAACGGCTATTATATATATAATTTCTTTAAAAGATACAAACAATAATTTTAAATTTGGATTATTAGGAGAAAATTGTGGTATATTGTGTTGCAAACGTGCATAATTTCTTTTGGTAGACGAAACTTCTAAAATGAATAAGGTATCAGAGTAAATTTTTTCCTCCTATTATGGTGTACAATTAAAAAAAAAATCTTTAAGTCCAAGTCGACAATCATTGAAAAAATTTTCTCCATAAGATAACATAGAGCTGAGCGAATAGATTATGGCTATTACAAAGAAGCCTTAACAATTAGGCTTCTAGGATATAATTTCACCCAGTCTTTGTTTAAGTAAAAAACACTTTACATCAGAACATTCTTGGGGTTGTTGCTTTTAGGGAGTAAGAAACTTAATTAATGGCGATCAACGATTAGATCGTTGATCACCATTAATAATTCATAAATAACTGAGATCGGTTTAGAAATTACCTTATGAATTAGATAATTTCTCTCAATAACAAATATTATTTAAAAAATTACCGTATTTCAATTTGTTCCGTAAGGATAGACTTCCGTCTAGTTTTGCAAAGAAGCTACGGAAACATGCAAATTCAATACTTTTTTATATGAATTATCATTATAAATATTTGCTAATTAGTTGGGTAGTTATTATAAAGATAGAGCATGAATGAATACTTTTTTCAGAAACTCGAAAACTTTTCACCAGATCATCTGTCTTCATTAAAAGGATGAAGGCCTGATACATGATTAGGGGAGGGAAGGAATGTTTATTTTGCGTATAACGCTCACCTCATTGTATGCTCAGTCGGTATGCAATATTAATTACGTTGACGATAACTGAAAGACGCCCATATGTCTTGAAGTCAACCACACTCAGTAAATAATGTAAAAGTAAAAAGACTCGAATAAGTGACATACATACATATTTTAATGCAAATTTAATTTCTTTTAATAAACTTCTTGTAACTAACAAAAAGTGAAAAGAATACATTTATACAAAAAAATCCTATTAATTAACTTGGCACATTCTAATTTTCATGCTCCTAAAATTTGTTATGTTTATTAAGTAGACAAATATTTTCCCTCTTTGAGAGTTTAAAGCATTCAGTTTTTTAAAGCCACATTTCAAATTTATCAAGCCTCGATATTAACAAAAATCATATAACCAAAGCATTGATGCTGAGAAATTCCTCTTTAAAAAAATCTTGATATAAAAGTTATAATCATGGATGTTTGCTAATTTAAATTTGAATTTCCAATTTCTGCAGATAGAAACTACTACAATCAAATTGCCGTATTTTTTATTGACCATTCTTAGTTGAGTTAAAGTACTATTAGAGAAATAAAGCAAAACATCTCTTGATTTTTCCCGAGTTTAGAACAAATGAAAGTAATACTGTAGCTGAATGGCTTCAACAAATTATTGAAAACGATATCTTTAAAAATCCGCTAGACTTTTAAAAAAATTTACAGAAAATTAGTTTTTGTTAAAAAAAAGAAGCAAAACATGCAGCCATATTCAGATAAAAAAATATTTTAAAGTTAATTTTACATTAATATGAATGATATTTTATTAACTACACAATGAAAAACAATGCATATTCCTGAAAACTTTTAATTTCATAGCATAAAATAAAAACGTATTATAAAAAAAAATTAGTCTCTAAGTGGTAAGATTAGAAGACTAAGGCTTGACACTGGTTTAGACAGTTGTAATGGTATCCCCAGATAGCTGCAGAGAAGAAGTATAAATCATGAATCAAAAACATAAGACAAACTTACAAGGTACAAAAGTTTTTAATTTGCAAAATCAGGTACATTTGTAAAAAATTGTACTGAGTAACATTCTGCATCTTTTGAAAAGAAAAGACAAAACCTTCGTGCTCGAGGAATAAACAGGAAATCCAACGAAAATAAAGCACAAATAGCAGTAAGGTGCAATTTTGCATACGGCCGTTTCGAAGCTGCAAAGGAGCTTCTTCATCAGTGCAATGAACTTAAAAGCAGCTCAAAAGCCGAAAAAAAACCGAAAACAGGCTCAAAAGCATGTTTTCGGCTTTTGAGCTGCCACTAAGTTCTTTGCACTGATGAAGAAGCTCCTTTGCAGCTTCGAAACGGCCGCATGCAAAATTGCACCTTACTGCTATTTGTGTTTTATTTACGTTGGATTTCCTGTTTATAACATTCTGCGTCGTCCAGCTCCAATAAAAACTAGAAGCATGGAATTCAAACATTGCGCAGTAGCTGGATGATTCAGTTCTAGAAATGCTGGTTAGAGTTTGGTTTAATTACTCTTAACATTAATTTATTGAACAAAAATATAGTTAGGGAAAATAACAACCATGGCTGACTCTTAACATCCCCTAATGCCTTTTAACTAACAACAGAAATAACAAAAATAAAAACATTCTGGGAATTTATTTTGAAAGTCACATTTCCTTTTTGAAATAGTACGTAAATTAAAATGACATTAAATTTTTAAAAATTAATTTTTACCCCTGAAGTGTAATTTTTATAAAGATATATTAATTTCAGGTTCTCAAAGGGATGTAAATGCTTTGGCGTCTCCCAGTATTTCTTGTCAATAACTTTAAAAATTAAGGTACTTTCACAAAATATGCTTAGAACCTAAAAAAAGGAAAATCCTCTCATCCACCCATGAACCTATCATCAGATAATTTTCGTACCAGGAGGAATTCAAGTAATCAAAATATACTTGCTCAAAGCGATTTGATTGACGCCCTGTGCAAATAAAAATTCACGTAAATTTCTCTGTCTACGAAGTGTTGCCCTTTGCAACTTCAAGTTTCTGTAAACAAACCAGGAAAAGCGTGATTTGCCTCTTTTCCGCTCGGCCCCTGCAGTTTGAGCGATGACAGTTTCAATCAGCATCATAAAAGAACTGTCAGAAGAAAGGTTAAAGAAAACAGAGTGCTCCCCGCGACACAGAAATGCCGAAAGGCTCTTATTTGAGGAAGGTATGCACAACTGGAGCTATGGTTGGTATTGCAGCTAATTTAAGTTGGAATTGTAGTTATAAAAAAAGTGATCTTCGTGACTAGTACAAACCGAAAAACGTTTGTGACACGGTCTTTTCAAACATTTCAACTTCATAAGCAGCGGTGTAGACCTTTGCGGCTTGAAACACGCTGTCAGGGCCACGTTTCACTTTCCTCGTGTATCGTACTGGGGATGTTAGGTGGTCGTGCGTCAAATAGATTTTGATATTTCTGCGGCTCATACGAAACCTTATAAATGTCATTTTGACTTCTCCATTTTCTTTTAATTTTTTTAAGTTACAATTTAGTGTCAAAGAGGGCTCGCGAGGGAAATGGATCTCATGTTGTTGACAAATTTTCTATTTTAGATGCGTTAAAAATTAATTTTTTTTCATACAAATCATTTGCTAAAAGCTACGCTCGTTCTAAACTATATGTAAAAAGTGACGATTAAAAATAATTATCCTGATAGTTTTAGATAATTGATAGCTTTATAATTTTGAATAAGTGGAGCTAGCATTGTTGTAAATTTAAATTTCTGTTTAGTATCACAAAGACGAACACTTATTAAAGAAATTGTATTGATAATGTAATTTTAATTTTATATCTTGCATAGAGATTTTCTATATTGATAAAACCTTTTTACATTAGCTTACATTTTAAAATAAAATCGGCAGTAAATAAATTTATTCTTGTAAGTTATTTACTTAGAATAATAGAGAGAGTTAAAATAATTTTCTTAATTCCCAACTATTATACTATTAACTTAAATGTAAAATAATATAAACAAATCAAACTAACAAAAAAATTAAAAAGCGAGCATAGACTGCCAAATAAGTTAACTTAAAACCTACCCTAGCAATGAAAACATAAAACTTTTCAATAAAAGATTGCGCAATTGCTTCATATCCTCATATTGAAAATGGACAAATATAACTAAAAATAAATAATCCAACAGAGCTAGATAATTATAAGAAGAATGCAGACAAAAAACAAGCAGAAATCAAGCACTCAAGGCTCCACCCACCAGAGGCAAGATTCTGTAGTAGTGCCAGAACTGAACCAGAAAACGAGGTAACCGACTGGTCTCGTCTCGGGGCCTAACCAAATCAGTTACCTCAAGGGGAACTTTCTGAATAGGATGCAGGTGTAACCAAAAGACATCCCAAGGCCCCGAGATCCCCATTGAAACATTTAGTCAAAAGAAAATGAAAAGACACAGACAACTTACAGTAAGGGCTCAACGCACCATACATGCAAGTACACATACAATCCTAATGAAAAGCCAAAGATGCATACATATCCTAATTCCGTAGGTGACGGTTATGGCGAAACAGCAGCCAATTTTACCCTAGTAGTTACGTCACTGTAGCAAAACCACAGTGCCACACCCCATTGAAGTTTAAACAAATTAAAACTATTAATTTAGACTATTAACTCAAAACAGTTTCGGATGATGGTCGAATAGCTAAGGCTATGTCATATGGTACCAGAGTCTGTGGGTTCAAGTCCCATTATTAGCATGGATGTTTGTAACCGTTCGGAATCGGCTTTAATCAGTAGGTCCTGGTTTAATTTGCCTTCGAGTAACAAAAAATAACCGTAGTGCTCTCAACCAAACAAACAGTTTCCTAGCACTAATTTTTGTCATTTTCATAATATTTCAGCCTTTTGAAACTTTTATAGTATGCTGTTAATTAAGTAATAAGACATTGTAGTACCTAAGATTATTCTACTCTTGTCACCGACTTTTAGATCATCACTTTACTGTGCCCCTATCTCTTCTGGTGGGAGAACTGGTGGATTTCCGACCCATTGCTTTATTCAGCTGACTTCCAAGTTTTTTTCTCCGATACTATGTATTAAAATGAATCTTAAAGATTACATCTTCCTGAAGCAATCCTTTATTTGAAGAAAATGCCAGCATCTTTGAAAAGAGACACGTGACGTTTAAAAATAATTTTAAATTTTCAAAAGTGGAGATATATATTTACTCAGCACTTTAAAATCTACTACATTCACCAGACTTAGAAAATATTCTTCAAATGTTAATAAAATATTCTCAAATTATAAAATAGACAAAGTAAAAAACTGTTCAATTTATATAAATATATTTTTTTAAAGTCATGATATGACATTACTCGAAAGAAAATTAAAAAATATATATAGCGAAACTTTCAAATGGGAAAATAATTATGTTTTGAAACAAATAGATAAGTTAAATAAGAACAGAAGACCATATACACTGGTGTAAGAAATTAAGAGAATTTGCAGACTTGGGCGATTATCTCTAGAACTACTGTACCAATTTTAATGAAATTTGATATGTACATACTTTGATACAATACAAAACAAATAACCATTCAATAATTGTAATACACAAGCATGATCATGCGTAACACTCGTTGGAGTCGGAAGGTATGAAACAGCGGTTGTAGGATAAACAAAAAAATGTGTTAATTCTTGGTGTTATTTTGCAGCAATCGGTTAATTTCAAATTGTAACAGCAAAAATGAGTAACCACCAACGTTTAGATGATGGAATGAGCTGGCGAATTGTGGGGAGGCTAGAAGCAGGCCAATCTCAAGTCCAAATTTGTAGAGAGTTCAATTTAACGCCCAGCGTCGTGTGTAACTTATGGAAACAGTTCCAGGATACCGGATCCATCGAGAGAAGGCCTGGGCAAGGTCGTCCAAGAGCCACGACGACCAGAGAAGATCGCCATTTGTCGATTATAGCAAGGCCTAACATGAGTGCTACAGCTTCTCAGCTCTCTCGTGACTTCTATGCAGCCACAGGAACCCGTGTATCAAGGGTGACTGTTTTCAAAGGACTTCATGAGAGAGGGTTGTTTGCAAGAAGACCTGCTTTTTGCGTCTCGCTCACTTCTACGAACAGGAGAATCCGTTTATCATGGTGCACAGAGCATAGAGAGTGGAGTATGGATCAATGGGCAACCATTCTCTTCACTGATGAGTCCCGGTTCAGCCTAAACACCGATTCTCGCCGTACGTTTATATGGAGAGAACCAGGGACCCGCTACCCACCCTCCAATGTCCTCGAAATCGACCATTATGGCGGAGGAGGTTTAATGGTCTGGGCAGGCATCATGTTGGAGGGCCGCACACCTCTCCATGTCTCTGAACGAGGCACTGTGACTGGTGTGAGGTATAGGGATGAGGTCTTGGAGCCCTATGTTCGCCTTTTCAGGGGTGCAGTTGGCCCTGAGTTCATTTTAATGGGCGATAACGTGAGGCCACATAGAGCTCTTCTGGTCGACAAATTTCTAGAAAGTGAGGATATTCACCGGATGGATTTGCCAGCCAGATCTCCAGGCCTTAACCCTATAGAGCATGTCTGGGACGCTCTGGGGAGGGTAATTGCAACTCGAAACCCCCTCCGAGAACCATCCAGGGAATGAAAACAGCGTTGCTGAACGAGTGGGACCAATTGCCACAGGAAATGATAAACTGCTTTATTTCAAGTATGAAATCACGCTGCGAGACCTGTATATCTGTAAGAGGGGACCATACCCCCTATTAACCCATCTATTAACCCATTTTTTTGTTTATTCTGCAACCGCTGTTTCATACCTTCCGACTCCAACGAGTGTTACGTACTATCATGCGTGTGTATTACAATTATTGAATGGTTATTTGTTTTGTATTGTATCAATGTATGTACATATCAAATTTCATTAAAATCGGTACAGTAGTTCTAGATATAATAGACAAAGTCTGCAAATTCTCTTAATTTCTTACACCAGTGTAGATTCAGAACCTACAATTCAAATAGAAAATTAATTTAGATGTTGTAAAACGGAATGTAGACAAAGGCTTTCAGCACAATGGCTACAATGAAAAGATCCTCTCACCGCTGTTATAGAAGCTGTTATGGGATGTATTGTAAAATTTGCCAGATCATATGGTATATTAAAAAAATATTTAATTCAAATAAATAATATTTTAAATAAATCAATAAGTGTATACGCAAGAAATAAATTCTGCTAAAGGGTAAAGAAAAACTTTAAAAAATAAAAATATAGAAAAATTTATCTGTTGAGAGAGATTGCATAGTATTTTGCTGAGTTATTAAAAAATGTAGTTCTAAGACTTTTCACAAAGTGAATAAGGAGACGGTAAAGTTAAAAAGGAAAAAGCACCAGAAATAATTATCTCTATTTTCCTGATTTTGCAAAAAATTATATATTTTTTAATTTAAGGTATTCCTTGTTTTCCCACCTACTGAATTTTTGGATTAAGTAATTTTACCTGAATAATTAGATTGATCGTATAAAAAATATATTAATTTCGTGGTTTCTAGTGAATCATTTAATAGAAAAAATATATCACTCGAATCCTCATAACGCAGGGACGCGTGAACACACACACAAACAAACAGATATATACAGGGCTAGATTTGAGACGGAACGCGAGGTATCTCTCTTTATCAATAATTTGGAATCCCCTCCCGCACCACCACCATACATACATCCCGGAAGGTTACCATTCCGGCACCTCTATTTCTAGAAATCTAGCACTGTATATATATATATATATATATATATATTCCCCCTTTGTTGCATTAATTCCCTGTTGGGGAATAAGTGCTAACAGACCCTTCTAATTTTTTATTATTCTCTGGTTAAATATTCTTCCGATTTATCTTTTAAAACTAAATTTTCTTCAGCTGTTTAGTGCTGTATACTGTTCGACTATCTTTAAAAGTAATTTTAATTTTACATAATGCTTAGTTTTTAATTATTTCAATTTAAAGAAGTTTTCATTAATATTTTTATATTTTGTATTATGTACATGTATATATGGGCATCTGCAATCCCTTTTCCCCAAAACATCAGATTTCTAATATGTCTGAAAACTGATAGAATATTAATATTTTGCCACAGAAAGTTCTTGCCACGACCTGTAGTTGAATGACTTATTTCTAATAACTCAAATAAATTCCAGTACATGGTACATTAACTAAGTATGGGAAATAGTTTTTGCTAGGAATGAGATCCACAGAAATATTTCTTATGCTAAGTCCAACGTAGTTATGTAAAATGTTTTGAAAATCATGAAAAACCTAATACCTACACCTCGTTTAATACCACAATAAAGAACTCATTAATTAAGATAACCGTAGATCTCTGAAGAGGAAACCAATTTAGTCCATGTCCGTAACATCTACCGTACCAGTTTTATTTTAATCGGTCTAAACAACATAATTAAAAGCATAGGACTTATTAATAACATTTATAACTTTAAGTTGTTTGCCAAAGTACCATGACGCCTACTAAAGCATGACTTCCTAAACTAGTTTTATGGGGACGAAAAAGGATCATTATCCATTTAGAGCTTCCTCTAACGACAGAAAATATATATAAGTCATAAAAGATAATTTTCAACAAATTTCTAAATGATAAATACATTTCTTCGTCGAAGGAATTGACCTTAAATGCGTTCTAGACACGTGCCTTTCACCATATGCTATTTAAAAGAAGAAAAAAATAAAGGAAATTTTTCAAGGAGATAAATTAAGTTAATCCCTCATGTAATATTATTGAAAAAGTCCGTACATTTAAAAAACGTCAATCTTTTGTTACAGGTGTCATCTGAAGGAGTGGTGTTGTTACGCGGTGGTGAGAAATTGCTTTTTCCTGAGGACAATAATATCAACATTTACAAGCGTGAGGTGAAATTTTATAACTTGTGTAGTGAAAGACAACTCCAAATTGTTGGATCAACAGTTGATGCAAGAGGAAAACATGATAGTCCTCATGGTAAGTTCTCTTCTTATAAATTTTTGTTATTATTTTACAAAATATTCTTAATTAAGTTCTGTTATCCAATATCGTTTTTAAAGCACCGTTGATTTATAAAACAAGTTTTAAGGTTGCTCTGCAAGATCAATAGCCTGCCCTGGTGGTGTGATCGTTTAGTTCACCTGTCTGAAAATAATTGGTCTCCTGCTCATGTTCTAGGTCAATCATATAGTTATAATTGTTCTTGTTTCTCTTAGGAGAGAATATGGTAAATCATGGTAAAATTTTTGTTATTACAGTAGGGCCTGAACAAATTAAGCGGTTTCGTTGGCTAAACCTGACTTTCTCGGGTAAGAAATAAAACTAGGATGTTCTGGAACATGGATAGACTGTATTATGTATACCGGTAGGAAAATCTGTGTAAGAACTCCTGCACTAGGTCCATATCTGCAATTTCGAGCCGAGTGGTTATCAAGTGTAGTAGAAAGTATAAGAAAGTGAGTTTGAGTGTACATCAATACAAAGCTCCTTTTCTGAATTAAAAAAAATTACACTTCAGTGAGTGGAAGTTCCAACCTAACAATCTTTAGAGAGAATCAACCTTATTTCCAAATTAGACTCACATTATTTCTGAGAAATAGTTTAAATAAATCACATATTTTTTAACTTTTTTTCAAAAGAAAAAAACTTAAATATTAAACCAATGCCTTTAATTGGTGTCTGAAATCATCTCCAACTATAGAGAAATGACAATTTTCTAATATGGAGTATGATATCATGGTTTTAAACGTTATACTTTTCAGTTTAGATCGGACGCTTCAAATTTATATTTTTGATTAAGAACGTTGATCAAGTATCAAGAGAAGTATATTGAACTGTGAAGTCTAGTAAAATGCATACACAGCCGACCGTCGTAACGACCGTCTGCTGAAGCCCGAGTCTATATTCTACGTACTGAACTATCCCGGTGATGAGACGAGCTCTCAGTTTTCAAATACCATTCCGAATAAGGCAAAGTTCTTCAAAACAACTAGTTCTGTGCGTGTTTTCTATAACATGATTTATAAATGATGCACTTTTAATTTTTAAATATTATGAAAAGCATTTGATGATCTGTTGTATAAAATAACAACGATAAACATTTACTTTTATCAAAATAGGGTTTTATTTAATACGGAAAGGATATCGTTAAGTTGAAAATAGATCCAGCCATAAGATGTCTTTCCAAATATCCGAGTTCATCCAGATGCTCTGGGGTAGGATTCGCAAAAATTTAGAATTCCAATTTCTCAATCTGCAGTAAGACGCGATGTCTTAAAACGTGATAAAATGGGTGCGTGCACCGTTTCTAACGGGGACCTGGACAAAAAAATTCTCAAAAGAGTACATTTTTATTTTCTTTGGCTGAAAACCTACTCTGGATCAAATAATAAACCCCCCATTTTTTACGATATTTTTAAGTAGTACTGTCTATGGGTACTGTACTGTACATCTGTACTTTAAGCCTATTTATCTAGGAATCGAATTATTCATGATTTGACATTATTTTAAAGGTTTGTATGAAATGCTTTTGAAGGTATGTGAAAGAAATATTGAGCATTCTTTTTTTACTAATCTATTTTTACTTATTTTTCTATTTTTACTAATCCGTCTTCAAGAGCAAATTTTGAAAATGTTTTCCTTTGAATAAAAATTGCAAGCACAATTTTTTTCCGTCCTTTAAATTGATAAAAGATTTATTAATATTTTTTTCCCTAAAACCTGAAGATAAACTATTTTGTAAACTTTCCAATGCACAAAGTGAAAAAAAAATGCAAATAGAGAAATTTGTTCAACAAATATATATATCAAAATCTAAACATGCTTAAACTTTAAATTTGATTTTTGTAAACAAGATTCAAAATCACTGAAATATTTTTGGTACGACACATTTTTAGGAAAAAATACTTACAAAATGAGTGTAAATAAAAGTATAAAATTTTGTGAATTAAAAGAGCTCTGTCTCTATTGTAAACATCATTTGTAAAAAATAATAATAATAATAATAATAATACGCAAACCTTATTCACTAGTCTACATAGCTGTAACAAAACAGTTTTATAAATCTTGTTTCAATCTCAGTGATTATTTTTCACAAAGAACTTCAGCGATAGGAGCAAGAAAAAAAATCTCAAGCCTCTATTTAGGGTTGGCTGTCTTACTAAAGACTAGAATGCCAAGTGCTAAAGAAACTTAAGAAAATCCTATGAAAGTTACTCAGTAAGAAATAAATTATGAATAAATGGTTATTCTAGGCGAGGCATACTTCTGTCTTGATTACTGGTGAATCAGGAAAGTAGTTTACGCCCAAAACTGGCAAAATATACCAAAAGACTGGCTATTAGAGGGTCAAGGAAGTTAGGAAATTGATTTCATGGCTGTGGGAGGAAAAAACAGGCAAGCTTTGGTCTCAGTATTATATTCAGAATGTTTCATGTTTGGAGAAATTGAAACTCAGCGATTATATCCGAATATAGGGGCATAAGCCAACTTGGAACATAAAAAGGCGATATCAATGTTGCTTATGTAACAACGCTATGGATGGCATGTGCTTTAAAGGGTGATCCAATTAAAAGATATGAGAAATAGGAGTGTTTGGGACAGTTTTAAATTTATTTATCTTAAACAGAGAATCTTCTTAGAAAAAGCCATGACATAAAATGGTTTTGGAATGTCTGGAATAAAAGATGAATTGGTATTTAAAAAGTTGCTTAAAAATATTCGATTGTTGGGAATTGTGGTGCCAAGCTGTCTACCTAAAGTTAAGCTCATCAAATAAATTTATTCTCATACTATTAGTATATTATTTCGTAGTTTTATTTTACATCTGAGTAATCTTTTACAAACCGCTATAAATATTTTGTTAATGTTTCTGATGATGAGAACAAGATTTTAATAACCGGTAATCGATGTCTTTTCCTTTCAGAAGCATTATCAAACAGAAACGGGTTTAAAAATAGAATATAAGTAGCAATATTTATTGTGAAACATGAGTTTGAAAGCTCATTTTTTAAAAGTAAATTGCAAAATAAAGCGACCCTCTGTGACAAAGAAAAATATTATTTGACAGGAAGTATTTAAGGACGAAAAACTTTTAATACGTTGTTTTCATTTTAGATTTTAATTTTATATGAAAGAAATTACTTCCTTCAAATCTATTTATTTGAGTAATAAAAAGAGAGTGAAGTATACAGAAACAAAATCAGAAAATAACATTTTCTGTTTAATGCCATTCATTTCAATTTATCTATTTACTTTTGTGTGAGAGATAGGAGAAATAACTTAGTATGTATCAGTTCAAGTTAAATGAAAATGTTTTACTGAAAGAAAATCTATTATCTGTTATTTATATTTTTTTTCAAAAATTTAAAACCTGAAAAGTCTTTTGAAAACTTTGGAAAATAAAATATTAAAATCGGGATTGGGTTTATATTTGCTTAATTTTTCATTTCTCATTTTTCACTAACTTCAAACAGATGTAAAATTACTGAAATATAATAAATCAAATATGTGAGAAAGAGCAACTCCACTTATTTTCCTTCGGTCTGATAAAATTTTAAATTGCTCCCTATTACCCTCTTTGGCCAGGTATTTCTCATTAAAAGATTGCAGATTTTCAAAAAGACCTTAATATTCTCCGAACTCTAAGATAAACTTTGCTTTAAGGCAAATATTCCTGCAGCACCCCGATTTTGTAACATGTTCTATAATACAATTTATATTGCCTTAACAGGTGATTGCTTCTGATTCGATCTGGATTCCGATCTGAAGAATGACTGCCCCGAACACACGTCTTTCGGTTACTTAACACGAATCCCAGTCCGTCATCTTTCATCCGGCTCGAGTTGCCTTTTAATTGGCGATGGTAAGGCTGAAAACAATTACCCTTCAAGAGGAACCGCCATATCGCTAGCGCCCATCGGGTTCTGGTAATCGCTGGACTCGAACAGACCCGTGTTACGTGTTCGCTTATCACGTAGATCGCGCGACGACCACCCCCTGCTCTTCCCTCCGCATGCTGTGCACCTACTTGCCGAGTAATTGGTCCTCAAACTTGGTGTGTCAACTTGGTATCGTGTTCGCTCGTAGTTAAGAAACTTTTGATTTCATCCCGTTACAATCAAACACGTTATTGTTAAATTTTATTGGTGAGATGGTTGAACACATTTTAAATTTTATTGATAAATTTCCACTAAAACGAAGGTGTCAGATTTGTAACGTAACTTTGTGATGCTCATGACGAGAATTAAATTTCAAGTGCACCCATATTTCTTCAGGAATGCTCACTTCGAATGTTTTGCTCAAAAAGAGTTCCACTTCAGCCAGTTCAGTGTGACTTGCACTGATTTGTAATGTAACGATCAAAAAGATTCGTGAAAAAAAGACAGTTTAGTGGAACACGATTGCTCTACTTGACCGGCTTGTCTCGTCGCTACATTGTATTCCATTACAATGTTTTGTTAAAAATAAATCGCCGCCTTTAGCTATAAAAAAAATTCTGTTATTATCATACCTTTTTTTCGACATCTATGTGTTTCATGTTTACTCGATTACATATGTATAAATGAGAACAATAAATAGACGTAAACAAAAGAATAATTATCTTCATCTGTCCCAAACATTAATTATCTGCAAAAGTTTTTAGAAAAACCGAGAATAATTGCTTTTTCGGGATTAGGGAAAATTCCAAAATATTCGCTATAAAAGTTCTAAGCTTCTGATTTTAAAATTTCGATATCCGTAACTTATCTTTTTAGTCTTTGTGTTTTACTGAGTTATATTGCCTATGCATAAGTTCGATGGTTTAGAAACATTCAGAACTCATTGATACCTTCTAACTGGAGAGATAATTTAGTGGGCCCCCATTATTTGTTATTACTGGGCTCGAAACTAATAAATTACCATAACAGTAAGAAAAATATATGTTAAAAAACAGTTTTTAATTATGAAAACTTGAATTGTTTCCTTTTTGAAAAAGTATTATTAGAAAGTATTTTAGGACATCCGAATCTTTCTCTAAAAAATATTTAATTAGGAAGATATACATGAGATAAAAAAAATTCTTACATTTTTCAACCAGTGAAATGTTACAGTGATCCTTATATTGAAAAGAGCTCCTTTTAACTTTACGCCGGGTCGCAACACATAACAGAGAGGGATTCTTTAAACAATGATTGAAGAGAATTCAATTTTTTTTCTGCCTACCCTGTATACGTTCCTGACCTTTATAACAAGAGATCCATGTCATAATTTTACATGATGAACCTTAAACTCTCACCCGCCTGAAAGAGATTGGTTACCATCAACTCTTCAGTCGAAATCACTTTTTTTTGGTTGGACCCCATTATAATGACTCGAATTCTTTGGTGCACATTTTTTCTCACATACTTTTGTAACCCTTTATAAACTGTTGTGCCCTTCAGGAAATCGTAAACGAGCCTCTTGTTTTGCTCGGACTATTAAAACCAGGGAACCATGCTACATTACATAATGTTTCGTACCCCACTGAAAAAAGGATCCATTTATACTTTGAGTTTATGCTTTTCACTCCAAGATTTGCAAATATTTCCTTAAAATGCAAGTTATTAAGTCTTACAAGAAACTTTTAAAAAGTAAAAAAAAAAAAAAAAAGCATGGAAATAAATGAAATATACATAATTTGTTTTTTAGAATCTGACAGTTCAAGATCTATCTATGAAAGAAAACAGTATTCACGTAAATTTTTTAGAATGCATTTTCAAAGCGGATTTATTACAATTAACATATTTAAAAAAACTTTGGATATATATTTTTTAAATGATTCCTATGCTTTTTGTTGATGTCTGAAGTGTAAGATGTATTTTGTATCCATTAAAAAAACTTTTAAAAAGTAAAAAAAGGCCAAGCTTCAAAACAAAAGTTATGACTAAAAAATGGTGTGATATCAAATATCCAAGCTTATTAAGTTCTGGTACTTAATTTCCTAATCACGAATTTTTCACATCTAAGTGAAGGGCTTAAGCATGACTTATTGATAGAAACCCTTCTTCCCTAGACCAAACTCATCATAACCCCTCCCTCCCCCAGTGTTTCCCGTGGGAGCGTGAACAACATCTGTACAAAATTTCATCTCAATCGGATGGACCGTTCGGGAACGCATAAAGGAAACACACACAAACGTTTTCTTTTATATATATACAGAGGCTGTTCGCACATTTTTTAGACGATTTTGGTAAGCGGTAATAAAAAATCGTTTGCTGCAAAAGAAATAATTGCAATTGTACTATGTTTTTAAAAGTCAAAATTATGGTCTGCGGCTTGAAAGTTTTGTTTTATTCAAAATTGCGTTTTAAACAAAGCAGTGGTTCGAAGGCTACATTTATGCTCTTTCCGAAGAGAAATATGCATACTCCGTTATCCAAAAACGATGTGAGAGTCATGGTTTTGTGATATCTAAAGCGTCGATAGGTAATATTGTCAACAAGAAAGGAAAAAAACGTCAAATTGGAGCCTCAAGTGGGACAAAAATTTCAAACAAGTATCCAAGGAAAAAACGAACATCTTCGACTATTGCAAAGGTACGTTGTTTAATGTTAAAAGAAAATCCACCTAGTCAAAGGACAGTTGCAAAATCATTAAAGTGCTCGGTGTCCACTGTAAACAAAATGATAAACGTTGATTTAAATCTTAAGCGAAAAAACGCAATGTGCATCGTCTTCTTCCAAATCATATCGCTGAACGCAGGACACACTGCAGAATTCTATATGAGAAACACTTATCCAAAGAAAAATGGAAAACAATTGTCACAATAGATGAATCATGGGTGAATTTAAATGATTGCTACAAAAAAAGAGCCATTTATTATCATAAAAGGGGAGAAAAAAATTTAAGTACATGGTTCAAAGAATCGAAAGAAAGTTTTTCTAAGGGATTCATGATTTTTTGCTGGTTTTTCTTATAATGGCAAGTTAAAAATAAAGAGAGTGGAAAAAAATGTCAAGATTAACTCCAAATACTATCAGGAACATATTTTATCGCCAATTTTTCTGAATGAAATACCATCGCTTTACCCACAGTGCCATCAATCTGTGAGATTCCATCAGGACAAAGCTAGCAGTCGCATATCAAAATCCACTGTAAGTTTCCTAAAAGAAATGGAACAAAACACTGGTATCAAGGCCATACCCTTCACTGATATCCCTACTAAATCTCTCGATGTATCACCTATGGAGTTTTGTGCTTTCGGACTTTTAAAATCTGCATTATCCAAACGTCGTCCCAAAACCCTTGCAGGACTCTGGAAAGCTGTTCAGGAGGAATAGGATAGAATACCTCTTCTGACACTTCAAAAGGCATTATTATCCTGGAAATTGCGGTGTCGAAAGATAGTTCAGAATAAGGGATGTCAAATAGAACATTTAAAACACAAGAATTTTATGTAATTTAGTTTTGTGAAAACAATATACATCGTCTAAAAAATTTGTGAACAGCCTCTGTAGATTAATCATTTGCTATATGTATATTTTGTATACGTATATGTATATTTTATTGAGAAAATAATATTTCTATATTTTGCAAACTTACGTGGTTGTAGCAAAAATTGAAATATGAATAATAATTAATCCTTATCATTTGAATTCAATGCTTAGTATTTTCTATGGACATATAAAACAAACAAAAAAATACGGACATTCATATGCAAAACAATTAAAAATTCTCCTGAATACAACGGAGTCTTATACGGGAATCGAACTCACGCCGACGGCATGGAAGGCTGACGCCATAACCAGTCAGCCACTGAGCGACGTTTGCTAGTCTTCTATGATTGAACGGTTGAAAAATAGCGGTGCTGCTGAATAATGGTTGCCATTTTGGCGTACTATCGGACTGAGATGCTAATTTTACAGTTTTATGCTAATTAAAGATATAAATATTTTTTTTTTTTTTTTTTACTGACACATATAAAAGATTTTAAGTTAGCGAATAACTTATCGAAAAACCAAGCCTCAATCGAATCTGTTCAATATTGAACTCTATAGGTCTTCTTAAAGTGTTGACGAAAAATTTCTTGGCGATAATACGATTCTAGCAAAATACCTAACTTTACGGAAAATTAAAAATTCCATATCTCGGTTAATTTTTAACTTTGAAAGTTAATTTTTATCTCAATTTAAAGTATTCGCTGATAAGATTCTTCTACTTTTTGTTTTAATTTTGTATAATTCTTGGTTCATTAAGAATTTTATAATTTACGCAAACTGCTTTAATATTGTGAGAATAGGACCAAGCGGTTCAGAGTATATAAGCAGTACGGCGGTCTGGCGAATTTTTGTACTTGGCGCGTTTATTCATTTGGCGTCTATTTTGCTTTTTTTTAGCTTGGCGTTGCAGGTCGACCGCCCTGCTTGATGTTTTACCAAATATTTTGCTACGCGTACCCTTGCTACAAGTAATCATTAATCAGTGTAATTTCATACCAGCATTTCTCAAAATTTTCTTGAAAAATACTTTGCATGTAAGGTTCTAATATTTCATTTTTTTTTTTGTATAGAGGATAAAATAACTCTTTTATTGGAACTAAAAATTAAAGTAGGAGAAGGATTTATTTTTACCATGTTTTTATTAACTCGCTTTCTTGTTTGTGTGTTTGTCCAGCACAAATCTTGCAATCAATTTTTAACTAACTTACCAACTGGATAGAACAATAGCTCAGAACACGATGACGATGCACTCTTTTAATACTTTTAACCATCTTTAAGCAGAATTGAATTCATTACCACGTTTTTATTCGATATATCGATTTTAACTAACTTACCAACTGGCTAGAACAATAGCTCAGAACACGATGACAATGCATTCTTTTAATACTTTTAACCATCTTTAAGCAGAATTGAATTCATTACCACGTTTATATTAACTCGCTTTCTTGTTTGTGTGTTTGTCCAGTACAAATCTTGCAATCGATTTTTAACTAACTTCCCGACTAGCTAGACATTTGAAACTTTAGAATAGCTCAGAACACGATGACAATGCATTATTTTAATACTTTTAGCCACCTTTAAGCAGATTTGAATTCATTTTCAGTCAATTTTGTTATGTATTGAAAGTTAGTTTGGAAAAAATCCGCAAGGTGGCGCTTCGATCGAATTCAATGCTTGCACTTTTGGGTAACGGCGTCAGTTTATAAAGTGTGTGGATAGTGAAAACGACTAAAAAGTGATTAAAATTAAATAAAAGAAAGTGAAAAAGAATAATTAAGCGAAGGTTTGTGCAATTAGTTTATATGATTCAACAGAAAATTTAAAAACGTGGTATATAAAAAGTTCTTTTTATCTTGTAATTATTAGTTATTTAATTATACATCAATAAAATTGTATAATTTATTCATTTAAACTTGCCTATGACATGCACATACATTCTATTACAACATTCAGTTGATTTCCTGCAGTGAACATGTATCACTTAAAAAATGCAGTTTAAGGTAGACATGAAACGAAAACCTCCATTTAATTGCCCTTCCTTTTTAAAATGTTCATCAATACTTTCGAGGCTGAACACAGATAAAATCGCCCTTAGAAAATTAAGGATGTTTATTTTACGGCAAATATATAAAGCTAAGGAAAGGAAAAAGCGGAAAATTAATCTATATTGATAGGGAGGAGGGTGATCCTTCTGATAGATTAATATGTTTCAGCTTATTTCAGGCTTAATACATTGCTTGTTACTTATTTTTAGAGCCTATCATTACTTAAATCGATAAATAGGGATCATTAGCTTCTTTTCACATTGTTTGGACTGACAAGTCAGTAAATTGAAGAACCTTCATCTCATGTTTGAATATCTTGACCATTAACTTCACGGTCACATTTTTTTATAAATAATAGAAGTAAGAGCATATAAAAATCCTCAAATCTAAAATTGCAAGTGTCCTTTTGTTTGGGGAAAAATTGAAAAAAGATTCTTAAAGAAATTAGTAAATGAGATCACGTATGATATGAAAAAAAATGATTTTTTGATGGGAAAAATGTATTTATTTCTTCAAAGAACATAATTATTAAATATATTAATTATTAGCCATTCACTAAGCATGTTATTAAATAATAATTATCAACTTTTAGTGTAAACTGATTCTTTAATTTTATCAATTAACGAAGAGCAAAGAATTAGTTTCAAGATCAAAATGGTCTTTGGTGATTATATTTGAATATTCAATATATAAAGTGACATGCAAATTCGAGATTTTGATAGGACAATTATATATCTAAGTTATATATTTGAAATTACATATTTTCTTCTACAGGAAGATTTAATGCATTTTTAAAAAACAGATAAATAATAATTCATTGCTTCTTTTCCTGCTGTTACCGTAAGATTCTTTTATACTACCCATAACCTTGTAAGGAATAGAAAACGAATTATGAGAATTTTGTAACATCATTTGTAAGATCTAGTGGCCAGGATACTAGCATCGGATGACTGATGCATGTGGTCTGATTTCTTCTCTTGGAGGACGGTCGTTTTAGTGACTTGGCAACTGTTGGAAATTATCTGTGGACCTTTAGGAAGTTTATCGCAAGTCAACATCGACGGGGAAAAGAGAATGTGGCCAGTACTTTACGTTATTAATGTAAAAGGCCAATATCTTATGCGTAGGCCGCAAATAAGATCGTATATAAGAAATGGGTCTCAAAGTATTGGATTTCTTCATTTCGCTACGATAGTCTAGTGGTCAAGACTGACTTCGAAGTCCAAAAGCTAGAGATCAATCCCCGTTCTCAGCATATGGTCGTTGCAACCTTCCAGTGAAATTAATAGAAAAGTTACCGTCACGAAGCCCTGTAAAGGCCCACTGCATTTACATGTCTATTCACTGGATTAAAAGGAAATTTTATTTGTAATGTTGCATGTCAGGTTTCCCCTTGACTTCGCTTTTGCTCTTTGGTATGAAGTAGAGTTTTTCATTGATACTTCTTACTTGATAGTTTGCAAATTTTCCTTCTTTTTTTGAAGTTAAGAGGTATCCGAAATTATAGAATACGGACCCACTATATATATATATATATATATATATATATATATATATATATATATATATATATATATATATATATATATATATATATATATATATATATATATATATATATATATATATATATATATATATATACAGGTAACCCTCCTACAGCACCGCATCTTACAACTCGGTTTGGCTCTAACACGATAAGATAAATTGCGGGAACCCTCGTATAACACTGCAACCTGTAACATGGTTTCCCTCTAACACGATGAAAAAAAATGCGAAAACCTTTGAAGAACACTGTACTTTTACAGCACTAGATAACATGATTTTTGTTTAACACATTTAAAAACTAAATTACCTTAAAATAATGATGGAAAGGAATAATGAACTGTCGTGGCTTTACATGAAAATGTATAAACAAATTATAATTTATTCATTTATAACTCTATAAAATTACAAGAAGACCTAAGCTTAGCTGAAAATCTTGAATTTTTTTTCCTGAATGCTGACCCCTCCGCTGAAAGAAGCCGAAAATTCAAAAGGGAGATGCAAAATTGTTTATCTCCATACCGACAATCTACAATGACCTTCTAAGAACCAGCATATAGATCAAAATTACAGATTTTTTTAAAGAAGATAGAAGGTGCAAAAAATCTAAATGAAGAAAAAGGTTCTCAAAGAGAAGGTGATATCGCTCAATCGGTAAAACGTTATCGTTTGATTGTACTGAACAGTGATGAGGAAGAAATTTATTAAATTAAGGTCGCATTAAAAGAAAATATTTTTTTTTGTCTCTATTCGTTTTGTGTTATACATACATTAATATTTTAATAAAAATTAAGTTGCTTTTGTGGAATTTTAAAAAAATGTTTGTTCTTAATAAGTTTTCGGAACGTAACCCCCCCTTTTTTGAACTGTCTCTGTGTCTCATATAACACGGTTTCACACAACAAGGCATTTTCTAGGAACCTATCTACCGTGTTATAGGAGGGTTACCTGTATATATATATATATATATATATATATATATATATATATATATATATATATATATATATATATATATATATATAATAAAATAAAATGCATGGAATATAAGTATTAAACGTTTTGTCCCGTTTGGTTTTAATTGTTTCAAATTATTTTCTTGGTGAAAAAAAAATACTGTGTTTCACAAACAATGTATGGATGATGCATTTTTTATTTATCTCATCTTGATGTAAAATTTTTCTCAAATTATGGGACTGATAACCCTATTCTTTGAGTAAGCGTTTTTACCTCAACAAAAGCTTTAATTTTTCAGTCAACATTTAAATTTTGCTAGAACAGAAATATTATCAGTTTAATTTCTTTCAAGGTACACTTGTCTTTCAAAAGGGATTGGACTTTTAACGCTTTCACAAGGGTATTCAAATTAAATCCCTGTATCACAGATACGTAGTGCTTTTGTACTTCAAAATTTTATGAATATTTCATAAAAATATAAGAGCAAAATATACTCATAAAAATGGCCAATTACTGTCCCATCAAATAAATATAAAAAAAACTTATTTCTTGGAATTTTCAAAATATTTTAACGGAGGAACTTTAATTTTTTTCCACACCAGCAAAGCTAGTTTTTTGTTCCATGCTCAGTACTGTGTCTTTTATATTGTTTTACTAACTTCAGTTGTTGTTTTGAGAAATATTTGAATTTTATATTATAATTTTTGTCTACGACTAGAATATATTCTTTGAGATTTAAATACGTAGAATGTTATTTTTAATTGCTTTAGGGTAATTTTACAGCAGCCATTCATGGCAATATGATGTATAGCATTGAATTGTAAAAGGTTAAAATGATTTTTAAGGTTAAATTTCAGAAAATTTCAAATTAGTTTTTAATATCATGATAATTTGTTTATTCATTACATCATGCATTAACCAAAAACTATTGACTCCAGTGGATGCCATATAATTTCCTGAAACCATATTTCTTTGTTCCCCATATTTTACTGTTGAACAAACTACTGTTTTTTAAATTCTTCTTCATACTAATATTGTGAAATCCAAACCTAAGATATTAAATTTACTTTTTCCAAACTTAATCCAGTATCTAGAACTCTTATTTTTACATGGGTTTTTTGAAAAATAAGTTTTAGGTTTATCTCTTACAAAAGATTTCTTTCCTTACCAACCGGTTGCAATACAAAGCGCACCGAATATCTCCTCTAACAATATCTGGATTAACAATACATTCTTTGGTTCAGGTAGTAAGTATTCTTGCACATTTGAGAGCCTTCAGTTATATAGCTGGCCTTCTTTTCTTTCAATTTCTATAATCTTTCATATAACTATTTTTCTGGTGAAAACTGTGTTTTCAACTGACTCTATTTTTGGAGTGTTCTAGGTCTTTTTTAGATGCAAATTAAAAACTAACTAGCGAATTTATATAGACGCTGCCTTTCTTTCATCATCAATGACAATAAATCGTTGAAACAACTAAAATTCATAAAATAATTCATGTAGACAAATCTTAAGTGTTGCTTGTTGTTTTTTATTAAATAAGTATCATACACTTATGTTTGTTATTATTCCAACTGAATTTGTTTACAGCTTCAATAGAGTCTAGAAGTCGACTAGTACATAAGTTTCTCTTTTTCGTCTTTTGAAACTGAGCATTTAATTTCCAATAAAAACAATTTGCACTGAATAAGTACCGAATGGAGTCAAAGTAAATGGAAACTTTAGATAAAAATAGTTTAGATAAAATTTTATGCTTAAAAAATACTTTTTGCTATTGACAAAATGGCTAATCCAGTTTGTGCGACACTAGAAATAGTATACTATTCATTATGAGTAGGAATCACCATCACTCAATAAATTTACTAGTAAGCTTTAATAATAATAGGACGCAAATATGCTTTACCTCCGGAGTATTTTTATATCGTTCGCATTAATTATTTCATATCACTATGGGTAAAATCAATTAAGTGGTAATTTCTTTCTCCATTTTATATGAATATTATCAAGTTTAAAACAAAGAACAAGCCTGTTAGATTTTTTTTCATTAAAATAAAAGCAATCTTGTTCTTTTATCAATACTTAATTCTTTAAAAAATTAATTGTGTTTGTTAAAAATGGAGAAAACTTTCAAATCTGAAACAACTACAGACAGCCTTTTTTCAGCGCTTGTGGTAAATTAAATGAAGAAAAATTATTAAAGTTTTGTTTCAACTTTTATTTACTTCTTACTCAGAATCTAAGGACAAAAATGGAACTTTTTTATAAGTCCAACTTTGTTCATGCTCAAGAATTAACTGATACTCTAGTTTGTAACCCCCTCCCCCCCATGGATGAAATATTATGAATAAATTGACACTGACATTCGAACAATATTTTATTTCCACAACTGACATAGATTCTTTCTTTACACTTAGCGCCAAAACCATTTCTATACCGACGCATAGAAAACCTTTCACTTGAAATCACGAAGGACATAGCCACGGTTTTAGCAAGATTAATTTATTGAACAAATTAACCACGTGTTCGTGAAATGCCACTTTGAACCACGTGATCCATATTAACCGCATGAGAGCAGTTACGGAACCATAAGAGGCATGGGAAAAAGGGAGAGGTTTCATATTTTCCTTTGATGGACGAGCGTATGATTGAGCCTGAGAAATTGAGAATGAAATAATTGGTATCTTCAAATCTTCAACTGTGTTATCAATCCAAAATAACAACGATCGTGAAAAATCAAGTGTATGGGACGTTACACCTTTGGTAGGTGAAACACGTGATCTACAAAGAAAGACTCGGCAGATTTCATAAAAAGAGCGTGATACAACGAGAGTACCAAAGCAATTTCTGTTTAAGATCACTTTTATCTATTCTAAAGGATAATTATTAACGACATCAGTCAGGATAATTCCTCAGAGTTAATTTTTTTAAAGAAAAAATTATTTCTCAGATGAAATACTTCAAGGTGCATCATACATTATCACCTTTAGTTTCTGAATATATAATCAATGTGTTACATGATCTTAAATATTTAAATCATTTTAAGTTACTATTTACCAAACAAAAAAGGGAAAATTATAAGATAAAATAATAAAATATATCACATAAAAGAAAAATTATTTGATGAGTATCCTGATAACTAGAATTAAAAATGCAGTTCTGTCCAAGAATTATGTCATTCATGTAAATTTTGAATAATCAACCGGAAGTTATCATTTGAATTTGATTTATATACGAAAACATTACGCATGTTCTATTTATTAGTCAGATTATTAGCGTCAATATACACTCATATTATTACGGTGTAAGCTTAGAGAAAGTTTTCATTAACCCCCCAACATCAAAGGTGACAATTTTTTACTTCTGTTTCCCCTATGGCAATTATTCAAAACTTTGAACAGAATACTTATTTTTAAAAAATATCTCTAACTGTTTGCTTAAATCATACTTTTCTAAGAGATGTTATTAGAAGAAAGAAGATTAATGATAGAGATGATAATCAAAATCCTATTCCTTGTGTACCATTTAAATTCTAACAAAATACTATTACAGATATATAAAATTTAGGAGTAACTTTTATCCCAATCATGCTGTATGGATTTCAAAAAGAAAACTGTAAATGCAGGAACCTTCGTCCCCTGCCTACCCCCCCCTCCCTCCCAACAAAATTCATTGGAAAATTGATTTCAAATCGGAAACACCGGAAAGGAAACAAAATTTCCCAAATTTAAAATTTGATTTAATGATTTAAACTCTTCAGAATCAATGCCGACATCATCATTAAACGTAAGCTTGTTCTTGCCATACGTGATCTTTCTAATAAACATAACCTGACTTTGACCATTCTGTGAAAATTCTTGAGACAAATAAAACCCAACTGCATGAAGATACAGGGGAGAAACTTGCTAGGAGTAAAACTGCAGATAATAGAGAATCAATCTTCAGCAACCAGCTTAAACGAAAAACTTTAAAAATTGATAAATACTTTAAAAATGACGAAATTAAAAAATTAAGGAAATTCAAAGACATGGAGAAACAGAGCTAGAAATTATCACTGCTTGATTTCTATGGTTAAAATCAATGTAGCAAATGATTATTGAGAATTAGTCAACGTGATTCAATTTGCTTCCAATTTTAAAACAATAAAAATAAAGTGATAGTCATTATGCAATATAAAATTAAAATAATTATTATATATGATTTATTTTTCGCATATCAGTAAATTAAATATTCACCAATCATTTGTGATATGATTAATGCATAATAATCTGTTAAATTAATTTAAACCGATAGCATTTTTAGTTCATAAATCGAAAGCTTCCAATTATGTGGCTGTTAAATCTTACGGATGTTTTTCAAGGGCATTTCTCATTGACCTTTAATAAATTTAAGCATATTTGTCAGAGAATAGTTTATTTATACATATGGATTGATTTGCAATACCATTTTTAAACACTGCTTTCTGATAGCAGAAGCTATCGTCCAAAAATTCAACAATATCAAAACTATATTTAGACTCTTTATCGTACAAATCGAATTTTAATTCTTGCTGGTCATTTATTTTTATTTTTTATTCTAAAAATTGGCATTTAGAGGATTGTGACTGTTAAGTAAAAGTTCAAAAGAGTTGGAATAGAAAATTAGACTGTTTTAGCAAATTTCAATTGTTATTTCTAATTACATCTGTGCATCCCTTAAATGGGAACATAAATGATAATAATATAATTAATTACAGATCTAAAATTATTACAGAAATTTTCTCACGTTTTCTATTTTAGTTTCGACTTTTTATATTAATTTTCTTTTATAAGAAAGAGTGCCTCTTGTGCCCTACAGTGGAAGTATACATATGAAATTTAATTAAATTTTATTTAATTTTTAGATGTGGTAATTCATCCAGTTTAGTTCATTACTGTTTAATGTTTTGAGCATAGTGATGGTCCGAAGGTTTTTGACAAGGATCTGTGAGGACATTTTTATGAGTAGTCTGCAATGCTATACATGATAATGATAACTAACACGCAAGTGTACTAATTTAACAGTTCGTATAAATCCCGAACGTAAGACTCCTATGTTGTCTAAGTTGGATATATGAATATCTTTGGCTGATTGGATCAGATATAAAGTAAAATAGTGGACATTTTATAACATTTAAAGTGAATGCTCTCATCAGAGCAGCGCAGTTATTTAAAATATCAAATGAATGATAAACTTTCACTTTTTGATAACTTGTGCCAAATATTTTCGTGCACGAAAAACTTCGAAAGCCGAAAAAACAAATGGGAGATACCATAAAAAATGGACGGTTTAAAAGCTTTCATTGGACTATATTTAGTTAATACTTATAGTGGATTCATTTGAAAAAAAAATACAACTTAAGAATAATTAAATACAGTGAGTTTAATTAAAAATTCTAGGGCCTGTGTGGCCTTGTAGTGCAGGACATTGGCTTTCGGTGCTGAGGGTGCTCGGATCGAATCCCGGCGTCGTGCCACTAAAATACCTCCGTTTATGTCGTCCCTTCATAGGGGGTAATGCTGGTACGCCTATATGGGGCTCCCATAATAAAATGGCCAGAAAAAAACTGCAGTGAATAAAGGCGAATGTCTATCCGAAAAGTGCCTTCGCATTGGAAAAAAAATTAAAAATTTTATGAAAACCATAGAATGTGTCAATCTCAAAATTTCTGTTGTTGTTTGCAAATCCCCTGGTCAGGAAAATGCTAAACTAGACCCATTAGACTCTATCCTGTTAGAGAACGAGTGGCAGCAGCTACCTGATCCTCAGCAAGTTTGCTGACAGGGATTCCTATATAGTCAACACTATGGGAAGGAGCCGAAGGAGTAGCAGAATAGGCACAAAGACCTTGGGAGAATTCTCAAAGCTGATACTTTTTGTATGACCACTCCGAAAACCAGCCTCCGAATTCCTGCCAGGGTAGGCTGAATTGGTCTCGAATCACTATTGAGCAAAGCCAAACCAAGGCGCTTGGCCAGATCCCAGATATAAACAGGACGCTCTTTCCAAAAACTGTAAAGCCTGGTAAAAAAAAAAAAACGGATTGAACTTCCGATGCAATCAGATCATCAAACAGGGGCGAATCTAGAAAAAGTGGCGAAATAAACAGCCCGCATTTACTAGATTGTCGGCCCTATCGTTACTGAACAGACCCATTTAAGACGGATCCACTGAAAAGTAATTGATTTAGAGTCAGCCTTGCGAGAAAGGAGAAGGAGAATGTCTGTACTAAATTTACCACATTTTTTTAAGTTTGCTCTCAGCTTTTGGTGCAAAACAATTTCATAAATTTATGTTCGTATCATAGCAGGAGAATATGCCTTTATCCACAATTAAGTCTGAAGACGTTTATTGGCTCAATTTTTCGGTATTTCTTCTAGGAAAAGTCTATATTTCTATCCTTATGACCCATGTTGTCATTTTTCTTATATATTTTGTTTCTAACCTGTACATTGTTCGAAAATCCCAACAGTCTCTATAAAATTTATTTGCTCTGATTCTCGGTTAATCCTACATTAGAAAATAGGAAATTTGTTACAATGAAAATTTGACTATATAATATAAAAAAAGTTTATAAAATGTAAACTACATGTCCTTTTCCTGTAAAAACAGGTTGAAATAATTTTACTGCAGTCATAAAAGTTTATTTTTTAAAAGCTTACTTTTATCTTTGCGATAGCATTAAACACAAAAGAAAATGAAGGAAGGAACAATTCTCTCCTACTATCTTCAAAATACAGAAAAATGTTTTTGAGATCGCAGAAAGATGTGTAATGCGAAGATCGTTTAAAGACAATTTTCTTTAAGGTTGCGTTATTATGCATTGTGACTTATAACAAGAGTTCAGCCTGTCCAAAAGTTTCGTGTGATTTACAAGACTAAGTGGGTGGAATTTATTAACAACTGGGGGCATATAGAGAGGTAGCTACTGGAAAGGAATGTTATTAATAGAATAAAGTAATATCACCATGTCATTTGCTCACTGTAATAGAAAATATATTTCTTTTTAATTTCTTAAAATATAATTTCTGTAAGGGGACTTGGAAATTTACTTAAAGTAAGCTCTATATTCAATCGAAAGACTTTTTCATTTGAGACTGAAGCAAATGCTTATGTTTTTTCTTTTTCATAAGTTTGTCAAAAATGTTCTTTTCAGTTTACAAAACGTAGCTGAGTTCAGCGAATTATAAAATTCAGGATATTTCGAACAACCATGAGAAGCAAAATTGTGCATTATTCGCAAGCATATTACAAATTATTTTATGTTGAAAAACAAAATTTATTTTATACTCATACAACAAAGCTTGTAAAGTTTAGTAAGCGAATATCAACGATATAAAGATTCATTTTTCACCGGTTTGTTCGGTTGACTGGAATTCCCAGGTCCAAGTATGAAACACGTAAAGAGATAAGGATGACAGTAAGCTTACTACTTTACAAAATAATCTTAATTCTGTTTAGTCACGGGAAAAATTTCATACCAAAGAAATCATATATTTAAATTTACGGATCCTATTTTTCATTTAAGTCTCTTGAAACTCTGTTCAAAACAAAAAAAAAATTACAATTTTTTTTAAAACTTCTCAAGGAAACATTCGAAAGGATTTTTCAAATCTCTATCGATGAATGGTAGATGTTTAAATACATATCTGTATTGGTCTAATTAGCCCTCATGCAGAAAAAAAACATAATGCTCTCAACCAACCAACCATATATATATACACTGCTGGCCACCCAAATTGCAACACCAAGAAAGACAAGAGATATCACAACAAAATTTATTTTGTAGATAACATGTTGACCAAGTATCAAATGATTAAATTTATAGACTTCTGTGAAGTGTGGTTCCTGCCAAAATCAGTAGCCAGAGTAGCCGCCATTGTTGGAGATCACCGCTGCCACACGCCTCGGCATTGATTCAAAGAGACTTTGGATGAGTTCTTGGAGTACAGCAGACCAAGCAGCTTCCACACGTTGCCAAAGTGGATCTGCTGTGGCAGCTGGGGATGGAATCTGGGTCAATCGTAGAGCAACCATGGACCACATGTTTTCCATCGGCGAAAGATCCGGAGAGCGAGGCGGCCAGGGAAGCAATTCAATCTGGCGATTGACGAAGAACCGATGGACAATGCGTGCCACGTGTGGTCGCGCATTATCCTGTTGAAATATGGCTGTGGGCAAGCCCTGAAGGTAAGGAAGGACAACTGGCTCCAACACCTCGGAGATGTAGCACTAGCTGTTTAAAGTACCGGCAATGCGTACTAGAGGTGTGCGAGAGTGATATCCAATACCGCCCCATACCATAATACCCGGTGCAGGACCAGTGTGGCGGTGCATAACGCAGCTGTTCAGCATCCTCTCTTCACGGTGTCTCCAGACTCGAATGCGACCATCGTGGTGTTGCAGACAGAAGTGTGACTCGTCAGTAAAGACAATTTCATTCCATTCTGCCGTCCACATCCTTCTGTCATCGCACCATTGGCGGCGGAGACGTCTGTGGTTCTGCGTCAAGGGTAGACAAAGCAATGGACGTCTTGCGGACAGACCAATCTGCTGTAAACGGCGTCGAATGGTACGCGCAAACACTGGATGATGCATTACAGACTGCATGTGCTGTGCTATGGTTCATGATGTGACTGAGCGATCCGTCATTGCCATGCGCACAATTTGCCTGTCATCACGTGAAGTGGTGCGCTGAGGTGAATGCGATCGAACACACCGGTCCGTCGTACCCTCCTGCAACCAACGATCACATATCCGCATTACAGTTGTTTGGTTTCGTCCAACACGACTACCGATTTCCCTGAAAGATAATCCACAATCTCGGTAGGCCACTATCCTTCCTCTGTCGAAGTCGGATACTTGATCAAAAGATGATCGCTGTTTTCGACGAGGCATAATTGATCGTTTTTTTGAAAAAACCACAAGAAAAACACAACTTGCCGAACTTGAAATCGTCGAAATCTCCAAGCCTTAAATAGCGCTTTGAAGTGGCGCCACAGGCGCGCGTGATGTGCGTCTGCGCTGAAATTCTAATCATTTGCATATCTCACCTCCGCTAATGCATGTTGTAAATTTCATGTTATTTGCATGTTTCCTTCAGGGTGTTGCATTTACAGTGGCCAGCAGTGTATATATATATATATATATATATATATATATATACATATGTGTTTGTTGGTGTGTGTTTTTATTCCTTTATAGTGAAACCTTTCAAAATTAAGAGATGTTAAATATGTTTTTTCTCATCCAAATTAATTGCAATGCGCAATCAATCGCATTATTAGTTCAGGACTACATTAATTTTGCTCATATATTCAATCTAACATTATTTATGAGAGAAATCAAAATAATATAGGATAGATAATTAAAATAGTATAAATTTTATGACCATCAAAAAACTTCAAAATGAAATTGAGCTTGTATTTCCTTCTTCCTGGGTAAAAATTCATTACTGAAAATTTGATAAAAAAAGTTACTTATGTTCTTCATCATTGCAAGTTTCAATATGTCCTACTTAACTAATTGTGATTTATTTTCCTTTCCAGCTGTTATGATCGTTACAAATGCACCTCATTATGGAAATAAGTATGGCTTCTATATATTTGGAAAAAACTCTGGAAGATACTTATGCTTTAACAAAAAAAGCAAATTAATAGCAAGAGTAAGTATAGCTTTAAAACTTTTTATAAAATATTTTATATCTATGTCTATCTATGTCTATTTATCTATATATATACATACAGACATATATATATATAAATATATATATATATATATATATATATATATATATATATATATATATATATATATATATATATATATATATATATATATCTTAACCTAGGAGTAATAACACTCAGATTTTCTCTTTAATAAAAAATATAAAGGGAATTAAACGGAATATATTAAATTTATAAATTTTCATATTCAGTCATTTATAAAATTGCCTTTCTGAAAACTTGTGTTCTGTTATTAATATATTTTTTAACATTTCTCTTTCATAATTAAAAGTTAAAAAATTTTGTAACTTTGCCATTTTAAAACAAGAAATATTTCCACATATTTTCTAAAAATACACTCAAGAGCCAAAACATTATGACCACCTGTCAATAACGAGTTGGCCCACCTTTGGCGCGCAACACAGCTTCAACCCGCCTTGGCATGGAGTCCTTGGCAGATGGCCGGAGACATATTGTACCAGATGTTTAAGCAACGGTCACGCAAATCCGAGATATTGCGAATTGGTGGTCTTTGAACTCTGAGCTGCCGTCCCATGACATCCAAATGTGTTCTATCGGATTGAGATCCGGTGAGTTAGGCGGCCAGGACATTAACTGGAATTCAGCATCATGTTCCTGGAACCACTCCAACACAATTTTAGCCTTGTGACACGGGGCGTTGTCCTGTTGGAACATTCCATTTCCAGCTGGAAAAACAGAGGCCATGTAAGGGTGCAACTGGTCCGCAATGATGTTCAGATACCCTGTAGCATTCATGGTCTGCTCTACCACAACCACGGGTCCCAGAGACGCCCAAGAGAACGTCCCCCAAAGCATAATACCGCCACCACCGGCCTGTGTATGACCTACTGTACATTGAGGGAGCAACAGTTCGCCTGGAAGACGGCGTATTCTGACACGGCCATCGGCGTGATGAATGACAAACCGTGATTCATCTGACCAGGCAACTCTCTCCCACGGATCCATGGACCAGTCGCGATGTTCCCGGGCCCAGCGCAGGCGCAGTTGGCGATGACGCTTGGTCAGCAAAGGCACACGAGTGGGACGTTTGCTGCGTAGCCCCATATCTAACAGTGTCCGCTGAACAGTGTGCTGCGATACTATTCTACTTGGCCCTGCATTGTATTGGGCTGTCAGCAGAGCCACTGTCTGGCTCCGGTTTTGCTTCACCATGCGAGACATTCTCCGACGACCTTTTTCTTTGATAGCGTGTGGACGTCCAACACCATGTCGTCTACTGCTGGTTTCACCGTCATTCATCCACTTTGCATAAGTACTAACAACTGTAGGTCGCGAACAACCCACGAGTCGTGCAGTTTCGGAAATACTTCTTCCGAGCCTTCGAGCCATTACAATCTGCCCTCTATCAAAGTCGCTTAGATCCGCAGCCTTTCCCATCACAAAATGACATGTCATTAAGTGTTAGAAAACATGTTTTACCAGAAGAATCTAGATGAAATGTTTTGAAAATTATTTTATTGTTAAGATTAAATGTATATTAATTTTATTACCTGTAAATAAATTCTATCTAATAATGTAGCTTTCGAATTATTCTATAATAGTAAATACTAAGTATGTAAAAAATTATCATTCCCTTGAGATATTCTGAAAGTTATCTGGTACAGTGATTCGATAAATAAATTTAGGACTATATTCTGCTGTAATATTCAAGAATATATCTTAAATTTAGAAGCATGTTAATATTACTTTGGTAAAAGCACCAACTTACCTCTGTCTCTATATATAAAACAGTTCCGTAACTGACTCATTCACTGACTGACATACAACGCACAGACCAAACCGCTGGACCTAAAGGGCTGAAATTTTGCATGGAGATTCTTCTTATAGTGTAGGGGTGCACTAAGAAAGATTTTTGAAAAATTCTTCTTAGATTTTTTAAAATAAATTTTTAAGCTGTTTTTGTAACTTTTTTTAAGTTTGCATTTAAAATAATAATTTGAGGGTTATAAAATTTATATCACGAGAAAGATCATAAAAATTCCTTCAAAATGAGATCTTTTTCGAATCTTTGCCTCCCTTTTGTGATTTTTGGTGAATTTTTAAAGATTAATTTTTTAGAATTTAATTTATTAAATGCTGATCACGTGATTTCTTTTTCTGGTACTATAAATAAATTTATCGTCACGTGCATAAAAACTAAATAGACAAAAAAATATTTTTTTCTTGCTAATGCGGCAGACGATTGGACATTATTTTGTCTATAAAAATATCCCTTACGATTTTTTTATAAATATGTTTTTTTTACATCAATTGTATACATTGATCGCCGTATTTATTATAAATATATATATATTTATATTTTTTGGCATTAATTGCATACATTGACCGTTGTATTTAATTTGAATGTACTCCGTAGCGAAGTGCGGGTTTTCAGCTAGTTTATATATACATAAAATAACTCCTGTCGTATGGTAATGCAATTTCTCATCTTTCAATTTTGAGAACTGATTGATATGAGAGAAATAGTTGATTTAAAACAGTTTAAGCCGACTATAAATATACTACAGCTTTAAGGAATTAACTGATTTTTTAGGGGTAATTGCAGAAAAACAGCAGTGTGAAACTGATCTCTTTGAATTACTCACTGCCTATAAAGTCCCTCCGCGTATAAAAAAGAAATATTTTCAGTATTTGGAGAAGTTGTAAGTCTTCGTCCTAAATAAATTAACATAAAAAATATTATCCAACTATAGACTTAAATTTGCTCATAAGTTTTAAAATTAAAGGGAAAGGTGTTTAGTTTCTATTTAGATCAATAAAAACAAACTCTTCGTTTAGAAAGAGAAATTTTACATCATTGAAAATTCATTGAAATTAAAAATATCTCGTGAAAAGGCAATGAAGTAATAAAAAATACTTTATTAACATGTTTAAAAGTTGAATATAAAAATATTTACAAGGTTCAAGTTATTAAATAGAAATAAAAATAGTAAAAAACAAAATAGCTAAAAAATATCTTTACGTGAATAAGGTAAAACGGGTAAGTTTTGACAATATTACACTGAAGAGTGTCGTTTTTTGAAACAGATGATTTAAAGGATAATTTTGTTATTTAAAGTGAGTCTTAATTCTATAGCATGTTGTTATTCGGCATCTTGACCTATTTATAAATATATTATTAAAAAATTTGTCCATGATGAACGGCACATTTGTAATAGATTCATACCCCGTATTAATTCTATACACTTCCCCAAAATTAGTGTTTTAGATAGGTATGTAGGACTTGCAGTGGGTGAACAATAAAAGGAACAATATTACAAAGAAAATTATTTTTAAAGATACTCATATTTACACCATGTTCACATTTTTCGTATTTACACAATCTATATACTTATACGGAAAAAGCTGTGTAGAGTGCCTCAATTATTTTTATAAGCTACAGACGTTGCTGAAACATTGCATGGAGAAAAAAAAAGCTTCTGCAGTAGTAAAGTTTATTATATCATCTTATGGCTTTATGATACAATTCAAGAGCGTAAAATAAATTGCACATTACTTAAATAAGAAGTTTACTAAATATTTTATTTTAAAATTAACAGTTCATTCCTAGAAGATTTTAACCCATTATAATGCTCGATACCTGAATTCACTAGTTCGGAAAATGAATTTTAAAATTCTAATTAGGAATAACTATTTAAGAACGACGTTACGATTATTACTAAAAGTAAAATATAAGGATATTTTAATGATTATTAGATTTGATTGAGAATATTTTGTGATAAGATAGTTGATAAATATTAGTCACATTTAATCTACATTTATTTCGATTATACTATTTAGACTCCAATTGTTCAGTTGATCATTCACTAACACTTTTACGAAGCTATATAAAATTAAAATAAAGGTCACAGAGAATATAGTAATTTACTCATATTTTGGGTACTTTCTAGATTTGCTAGAGCACCACTAGGGCCTCAAATTTTGAGAAAAAAATACTTTCTATGTAGTAATAAATATATCCTGTAAACTTCATATCGCTTTCATAATTAGCACAAAAAAATAGAAATGTTTTTGTGAGGGTCTATTTGCATTTTAAGAGCTGTAAATGCCTGCCTACATCGAAAGTAGCTGAGATAGTTTGTATTTTTCAACACTTTGGGCTTAGTTTTATTTTTTATGGGATTAAATTTGATTTTATTCAGATTATAATAGTAATAGCTTAAAATGTATACAACGACCTCCACCAGCGACTTATTTTTTTTTAATTAAAACTTTATTTTCATTTATTTACTTATTTTATTTATTTTTTAATATAAAATTAAAAACTGCCTGTAAAGTTGTCATTTTTATTTTAACTAAATAATTATAACATGCACACTTGGAAAGTTTTTATATCACTCTTATATAACTGTGGATAACATAAATTGTAGCAAATCTGAAAAATTTCATATCATAATTTGCATCAACTGAAAACTTCCAGTGAAGTGATTTCATTTTGTATTTTTCATTTCTTTGAACTGCTCAAACTCTTATAACTCAGGCAATAATTAATGAAATTCTTTGAAATTTTTACTTTTTATTGCAAATAATGTTAATAAAATCTTTTTTTGGGGGTTCTTTTATTAAACTATTAAAATATTTTTTAATATTAAAATTTTCAAATATCACAAAACGTGCATAAAATGCTCTAACAATTAAATGAAATATAAAAACAAATGAGAATCTGAATTAAACCTAAAATAGCATGTCAAAGATTTTAAATTTTAAAATAAGGTATTAAGGAATAAGTTTTAGCTGTACAAAATGAGGAACTACTAAAATAAAAATTCAATTTTTAAATGTAAGATTTGAAAATGACATTTTGGAAAATGAAAAAGATTTTTCATTATTTAGTCTTGTCTTTAAGTTTAAATAAAATTTTGTAATATAACGAAAACTTTAAAATAATGGAAAACGTAGTGACCCGTCATCTAAAATTGTTTCTAGATGATAATTTTGTAGATGCGTATAAACAGTTTATAAAATCCTTAACATGCATTTTTTATTTTTTAAAAATCTTAATAAACAGAGCTATTTTATAAAAATGTTCAAAAGACATGATTTAAGAATTTATTTTTAAGGTATGAAAATTTATCTACGATTAAATATTTTTTAACAAACAGTATTTTAGTCAAATGAAAATTTATTTTTTTATCGGTTCTGAATAAGTTGATGAAACGTTATATCGGTTTACACCGCTTTCTTCCCACAATATGACTGCCCCTATCTGAGTAACAGAATCTTCCTGGGAATAAAAACAAAATGGATTTTTTTTTAGTTTGCAACAATGTGCATTTCCATGATTAGTGTGGAGTTTCCACTCGATTAAAAGCGGTCCACTGCGACACCATCCATAACTGTTAATTATCCCCCACGTCAAACGAAGAGGGGGATCAGCAAACGAAAGCAAAATCTGCCTGCGATGCAACCAACTGACATGCTTTGCTAAGTATCAAAGATCAGATCTTAGCAACACCCGGCGTATTTAATAGGTGGAACGAATCGGATCAGACGACAAGCCTCGGAACACGGAAGTGGCCAAATTATAACCTTCAAGGGATTTTGTCTGATAGTGAGACCTATCAGGAATTAAAGTATCAGGCCGTTATACTTGTTATCGTAGACTATATCAGGGCGCCCTAAAATTATACTAAAGTTTCCCTAGGACGTCGACAGGTGGGAATTAGTGGCTTCCACCGGCTTTATTTACCTATCAATGAGAAATTGTGGAACAGAATCTTTTTATTGTGTTGTTACTGTTATTGAAATCATGGTGTGTGATGACTACTATAGCTACGGTAAATGCTGAAGATAAATGGAAGCGTGAAAAAATTTGCAGATTCATTGAGATGATACTTTCAGTCACGATTATCATGAAAATAATTTGGATAAAGTTGGGTATGTTATCATAATCGCTTTTAGTTAACGATATATATTCGAAACATTTAAATCTTTTGAAACTTATAGTTTGGAAAAAATAATTATAAGAAAAGGCATATTTTGAGGAAAACGTGATGATCTTAGATAGACAGCTTTTTTTTTAGTTCTCGAATCACTCTTAAAATCAAAATCAAAAGATTATTATTATTAGATTAGTAGTTAAAGGGAATACTGGAAATTATTTATTCCTTATTTTCTCTACTCTCATTTATGCGTACGAAAAATTATACTATTATTCCTAAAACACTCATCAAGTTGCAGTTGTTCGCGAGTTTCTTTTCAGTGCTCAGAATATTTTTCTTAATTCTTTGAATATTGACATGGAGATAAATGAAAATTTAAAATGAGAACTGTGTTTAAAATAAGAACTCCTTTATTCCCTCAAAGGCTTGTTCTAATAATTTTGATTCTAACTGGAGATGCATGAACGGAATAATGTTGCGTGATTCACAGGTTACTCTGTCTGAAAGCTTAAGTACAAAAAAACATGAAACGCCTACATTTTCTATTGTTGTACAGGGTGTCCGGGCAAAAGGTATCCAAAAGTCATGACATATTTTTACGGAACTACCCATTAGAATTTAAAAAAATTTATTTAAATAGAAAGAACATCTCACCAAGTTTTAATATCAATCATAGATTTCTATCATAGTACCATAGATTTCGATGTGTGCACCTTTTGAAGTACGAGTAACGTCTAATTGGTAATCCAGTTCTCTCCAAGTGTATCGTAGCATATCAGGAGTTATTTGACTTTACTGCTTGGGGATTTATTAAATTCATTGTGTATAAACAAAAAAATTGAAACTGTGGAGGAGTTAAAGAAGCGTATCATTCAAGCAACGTGTAATAACTCCTGATATGCTACGAAACATTTGAACACTGAGAGAACTGGATTACCATTTAGACGTTTGTCGTGGTACAAAAGGTGCACACATCGAAATCTATGATACTATGATCGAAATCTATGATTGATAGTAAAACTTGGTGATATATTTTTTCGATTTAAACAAATTTTTAAATTCTAAAGGGTAGTTCCTAAAAAATATGTCATGACTTCTGGATACCTTTAGCCTGGACACCCTGTACTTTAGCAGAAAGGAATAGTAATGAATTTGCTTGACAGTTATTGTTACAGAATTCTTTAAAGATACGAGAAATATACTGAGGCAAGAGACTGTTCTTTAATATCAACGATTCAATGAACTAAAGCTAATGCGAGTAGAGCAGGAGGAATAGATGTATTCCTGAAAACTTCTAAAAGATTCCGAATTGTATTTTACGGCAAGTGTTGTTTAAGTACTACAAAATACTTAAACATTTTAGGTGAACATTTGAAGATACTATGAACATTTTTTTCTATTAAAGACCATAAATTTCTTTTTTTTAAACCAAAAATTTTAGATGAGAAAAAGACGACACCCTTTATGAATAGTCTGCATACTTTGAAATTTTAGCAATGATTATCTCTAGCATATAATACTTCTATTATTTCAAGTTTTAAAGACATCGTTGCTGCTGTTTTACAGGGAAAAGTCCGATTTCAAAGCTCCTACCAATTATCCTCAATTTCATCTAGATATCCAACAGCCTAAATCTTCCGTCAAAAAGACAATATCTTTCTTATCTGAGCTTCCTTCACTTCCCGTGTTTGATTCCCTATCCATTTTTTTCCCTCAGAGTTTACGTGGTGGGTTGAAAAATGTTCAGAGCACAAAATACTACCAAGGATGCTCCAAAATACTATGAATGCGGGTTTTTGAAGATAAAATGACGGCGAAGTTAATTTCGTCCCCAGATTTTGCCCCACGGATGACATGACTTGTAAGTGATGGAGATTTTTAAAAGGGGGAAAGGGATAGAATTGTTTGAATGAAAAAAGAACGAATATATTTATGGCTGTGAAAAGAAGATTTTTTGTCTGCTTTTTTTATCTTCATTGTTTTCCAGAAAGAAAGGATCTTTATACTGCTCTGAAAACGGTGGAATACTTTGAAAATTCCCTTCCTAATTGATTGTAATCGTAACTCTTAAGACAGAATTTTGTAACTTTAAAAGAAGGAATTTATTTTCCTGGGTAGGATGAATTTTACTGTTGTAAGAGAAATTTTTCTGTGTTATTTCTTCATATATTTCCAAAAGAAAAGCCAGTAAAGTAAAATCAAATCTTTAAACTGTCACATATTGAAATATTGTATTCGTGATTTAAAAGTCTAAAGAGATTGGGGAAATCTGGAGTACATACATCTCCAAACATGCATGATACAAAAGTTTCTTTCCTAACTTATAAATTAACTTTAAGCTGGTTCGTATATCAAATGTTTCATTTCCTCTCTCGGACAAAATTTATCATTTGCATACTGACTGCATTGGCACCAAGCATTAAAATAAATTCCTTTTGATTAGAATACTTGTTTTAAATAGAAAGAGTGTTCACGGATTTTACATTTTATTCAGTGAACTAGCGGCAGGCTTATACGAGTATGTACATTATTTAATTTTTTTTACTGTACATGCTACGAGGAATATTCATGCAAGTTCTAAAAAGGGCATAATTCCAGCATTTACCCCCCCCCCTCCCCGCCCCCCCACAAAAAAAAAATCCCTTAGCATCAGGAACAATTTTGAGAATTATACAAATATGATTAAAACCAAACTAATAAGTAATAATTAATTAAACAAATATAAAGACTTATTATCAATATATTTCCATAATTTATGAATATGAGATAAATTGTCTACTTTTCTCTTTATTTAGTTGATAAATACGAATCTTTTTATAGATGGATTATGAATTTTAATTTTTTGATTCATTTGAGTTTCTTTTACATGCTTAGACTATTATTCTGAGTTCGTTGAATATTGACAGATATTGGAGATAAATGGAAATTTAAAACGAGAATTGTAATATATACTTCCCCTTTTATATCCTTTATTTCCACAAAGAATTGTACTAATGATTATGCTAACTGGAGATATATGATCATATATATATTTATGAATTTTAATTGGAATAAATCAGCTATAAAAATTTACTTCGAAAAGAAATGAAATTCATGGAAATTGGATACAAGGATTAATTTTCAGCAAATCTTGAAAATTGAAGAAAACTCATATTCAATATAATTTTGGGGGTGCGAAGGATACTTTTGAAAAACCACCTAGATGTTTAATTGTTTTCTCTACAAATGAATTACACTGATTTTATTATTTTTATTGTCTCTCTGTCTTGTTTCAATTAAAATACCTCGTTCTTAAAATGAAAAAGAACCTAATGCATCGTATATGAATAACATAATATGGAGAGATTTGAAAAAACAAAATGCGATATGAATCTCCAAATGAGATAAAACACTGGATGAATGTAAAAATTTCATGATTAAATAGTTGAAATTCCATACGTTTGTTTTCGTGTGTATAGGAGGTGCATCAAAAATTGAGAAAAAAAGTTTTACAGAGAATAAGATACTCATAAAAAAAAAAATCAACGTGTTTATAATCACAATGTGGTTAACACATTACACATAATAATACTTAAATTTTTATAATCACATTGTAAAGTTTGTGTAAAAATGCATAGTGATAACATTATAATGACCCTTTCTATATTAGCACACCTTGCTAACCATTTTCGTCTTTTGATAGGGCAGTCTAGTCCCTCCACACAACGCTTTCTCCTAATTTCTTGTTCTGCAAGAGGGTACGGGGTCAAAGGGGCACATTATTTTGCCCCACGTCAAGGGCTCGGGTGCCATATCTCACGAATTTCCTGTATGAGAAGACACGGGGAACAAGAAATCAAGACCCTCGGCATTAACAACGGGTGGAGGTAGATTATTTGTCGACAAACGCTCTTGCTTACTTAATGATATCCAGTTTTCAATCGGATTTTAGTCATTTTATATCTCAGAAAAGTATGTAGCTCTGAAACGTTGATGCATTTTCCCCCATTAACATCGAAAGGCGCGATCTCACGAATTACTTCAGGCGGTAATATACCACGAAACATTGCAGGTGAAACATGCAAATTATTCATGCAAAAAAAAAATCAGCGAGAACTATATAGAATGATATGGATATGCCAGTATCTCTGAGTGAAAGACTTGAGTTTGACTCATAAGATGAAATGGAAGTGAAAAGAATACTGATTTTTTTTTTAAAGGAGCATAGTATAACAACTTCAGCTATGAATGTAGACTTCCTTTAAAAGAGCAAAGAAATAATATGATTTGGATATGAGACTTTCAGGTAGATTGGTCAATCTACTACCCAGTATGTGATAGTGAAATTTCTTACCAACTTTAGTAAAATTCTGGAAACTATAGACTTTTTGATATTTCTTTGTGGAAGAATTCAAATTTGTACAGTTTTTAGACTAATTGCATACAATTATTCCTATAGTATTATTATGGAATTGTAGCATTTTTAAAGAATACAGTAATTATAATCACATTAAAATTCTTTCTCAAATTAAATTTACATTAAAATTTGTAATAAACTTTAATTTATAATAAACTTTTTCTTCCTTGGAGATATGTCTCTTCTCCCCATCAGTGTTACTTTATCATAAATAAACACATCTCTTGTACAGATCGTACTAATTAAAAGTAAATAAATAATGATAGGTAAAAAATAATTAACGGGTAGAAGCTACTCATCATAATTTCAGTATTTTTTGGAACATCAAAGATAATATTATTTTTATTAATTCAGAGAAAATAAATTTCATTGGGGGGGGGGGGGGGGGGTTAAATAAAGGCACCCCAATCTCCTCATAATTGAAAACAAAATTCCAGTATTAGAGAGAATTTCATTAAAGTAGTAAAAGTAAAGATAGATTTCTGTTGTTAAACTTTGAAAAAATACATAACAGTTATTCGTATGTGAATATTTCAAGAAGATAAAGATCCCATCGTATGGAGAAAATATAACTTTGAAGAACGCGTTCATGCTTATCAGAATGTTGTACTAAATCTTAAGCAGAAGATCGTTCTATTAAAAGTAAATAAAATAAAAATTTGCCTTTTATATTAACATTTAAAAACATTTATAAGATGATGAGTAAAGCTACGCTGTAATCAATCTCGCTTTGTTATAAATCTTAGAAACCAAAATAATATTTTTCTCTAGATAAAACCAGAAAAACACGTTGCAATAAATGCATATATCTATAGCTAAATCTAAGAAACTAAAAGTATTTTATTAGGTTATAAAATATTTACTTCATGAAGCATTTATTTAACAGCGTAAACTTTCATTTACAAAAAAAATGAAATAGGAGTTAAATATTTAGAAAATAAAAATAATTGAAAAAAATGCTCAAAGACTCGTTTAATCTATTTAATTCTATGGAGAGCTCGGAGTATAACACTCAATAGATATACCACCTAATTTCACAACTGATTTATCATTCTCATACTTTATCCCTTATAAGATTAAGAATAAATTCAATAAAATCTAGAATTATTTTGAAAGTAAAATATAGCAGATATTATTTAAAGTGAAGGATTTTTTAACGTTAAAGCCAAAAAACGATACATATGATCAAAAGTGAGATGTCATAAATGAAAATATTTCTTGGCAATCTATGTTTCTCCTCATCGACGAAAAATGATAGATTAGCAGGTGATGAAAGTTTTTGGACTATGAGGTCAAATAGGTTACTCGTTAAAAAAGGAATACATAAAGTTCGACATCTGAATCATTTTTACCTTTTTTTCCATAAATATTTCAGCTTTGTTGAAAATTTGATTTTTATTATATTTTACCTAATCCAATGCGATGCGCAATTAGCTGTGGGACAGAATTCAAGACAGAGAATGGACATTACATAATGTAAAAACATCAGTTTTGATATTTCGTGTATGGATCTTCTATGCGTGAAGGCATACAATTGATGTGGGTGGTCTCTGCAATAAAATAATTTCGGAAGCACATATATTCAATGGTCTGTGATATTATGCCTATTTTCATTCACGATATAATTCATTGCACGTTAAACAATGTTCAAGTACATCAATGACTATGTACAGCTATTTAATACTGACATATTTTTAAGCGAAAGGAAATGATCTGCACCTAGCAATTTACGTCAAAGAAAAAATCAAATTCTGGGTCAAACAGTAGAAATTTACTTAATGCAGCGAATGGTAAAATTTGAACGGAAAAAAAATGTAACTGTACAGCCCTTAAAAGCAAACATGTTTAGAATGTCAGAGTTATGAATCCCATTCAAAATTAAGTATTAGTTTATAGTTCAATGGACAGCAGCAAAGACTAAATAGTTTATTAATCGTGAAGACTACACATAATCGCCCAAGGCTAACCATAAAATTAAAATTTTTATTGTTTAGCGAGACAATTTTAACTAAACTTTTAATCTTCTAAAATTTGCCCCGGAAACTTTAATAATTAAAATTTCAATACTTTTGAAATTCATTATGGTGTGGGTGAGAAAATTAATTTGAAAATATAAAGGCGAATGCTACTAAAAAGTATTTACCCATTTTACAATAATAGGGAGAAATTTGTGTCTGTTGATGTCTCTTGGTTTCCTTTGTTCGAAGCATGATAGATGGTAAACATACCATCAAGTCATCCTAAGTGTGACACCTTGGACAGACAACTAGAATAAGGCCAGATAAATTCTTCTCATCTCCAGATAAATTCTTATGTTTCAGTCCTTTGTTATTTCAGGTTGTGGTCAAAATACCTTTCAAGGGAAAATACCAATGACTCGTATATACTTAAGGTAGTGTATCGGTTGACCTCGTACATCTACATTCCTCATACTCCTAGCTAACGAGAATTTTCCCCTCGAGTTTTTTCTAATCACAGATAAACAAATACAATTTTTTAAACCTGTTCTTTTAATAGAGAGTGCGAAGTTTTTAAAATTTTAAAATTTTCAGTATTAATTTTTTTAGTGGGGTTTAGAGTAGTATAATATGTACATAAATACCATGCTTTCCAATATTTTGGGGGAAATTAACTTGAAATCACTTTGAAAATTTCTGTGTTGACAGTTATTTTTAAGATTTTTTTTCTTTAATCTTGTCCTTCAGAGGCCATCCCAGTATGTAATAGAATGTAATTTACAACATATGGTAATGCACAGGGGAATCAAATATTGTGAATGTGCAATATTTCTGTGCCTTATAGTAAGTTAAGGTTTGTCCAACCTATAAATTTTAAAGAAATTTCAACATTTTATGAAATGGAAAACGTATTCTTATTTCCGAAATCCTTTATCGAAAGCTTTGTATGGTTTTATATTATTCATTATTGAAAAAAGGAAAGAGAAACCCATCAATGTTTATCATTTTGAATAAAATCGTGGGAATTTCATTAAAAAATTAAGTTTTTGACTACATCGCAAACCAGTTTTTTGTTTGAGTATAATGCATGAAGTTTTAATAGACTCATTTAATGACAAAGTCAGACTTAAATAAAAATATCAAAACGCTTTTTTTGTTATTAATATGTCGATGACAAATCTCAAATCCGTGGAATTTGAATTTTAATTGGGTTTTAATAGAACATTCAGGTCACAAGCACAGTTAAACTTTAAAATGTGCTGTCATTTTCCTCTTTCCTTTCTTCACATTCTTCAACTTAGACATCTGTAAAGATTAGTTCAAGATTTAAAAAAAAAGAAACATATTTCAACACTCAGTGCCTCTGGCCAAAAGAGAATCCCTCAAGAAATTCGGATTCTTAAGTTGGACAAATGATTTACATTCAAACTTTAAGTGTCAGTGTTTCAAATAGATATTGCAATCTTCATCGCGTTCTGACTCCATGTGTTGTAAAAATCCCTAAGCATGATGCTTTATATTAAAAAAAATGACCCCCTCCTTGTTCAAGACTAATTTATTGCCTCGTGAAGAATACATGCTGTCAGAGATGATAAAGACATTTTATATTTAATAACTTTTAATTTTCACTGGAGAAACTACATTGAACTTTATTTCTGAGATCAGAAATCACAAAAATCATCTATTTGTATTAGAGTACAGCGTATGAATAATCTTAAATAAATTTAATACTTTAAAATGTAATAATTTAAAATTTTTTCCTTTAGTTAATGGTGTGAAAGTCTCGGGGCCTGTAAGATATTTAAATCCCTTTTTCCAATCTTTCCAAAAGATGGCTGTAACCTGAATAAAATATAAATTTCAGAAATAAATAGCAGCACATACTATATGATTTTACATAATGCAGTGTATCTTCTGAAAGTGACAAAAGAGTAGGCTTTTACATAGCATGCATAACAGTTTCTGATCTATTTACAGAAGATTTAATAAGAAAATGGAATTCATGGATGACACATTAGGATTTTTCGTCCAGGTTATACGTTTTGGATGAGCCTTGAACTGCTAACCTAAAATGGAGTTTTAAAATCTTGTGTAACCAGTTGATTACGCATTACTGATAGCGGGGCAGTTTTAAATGTTTTAATGACACAATGTACTACTTATAGCTCTTAGAAAAATATAAAATAATGATACTCTAAAGATAAATTTCAAACCAGTGTTTATAAAACTGAAATGACAGTACCTTACTTACTTCTGAATAAATAAATAATTGAAAATATTTAGATGGCGTGACTTATTAAAAAACTTTATTTTAGAAGTTTTTCCTTTTGACAATATCATAATTTAAATAATATGAATAGATCAAACTGATATCATTTTGTTATGACGCTTCTATTTTGTACCTCAAGGAAGCATATTCAAATAGTAATATTTTTCTTTATTCATGCAATAAAATTTAATAGCTAATAAGGTTTTCTTTTCTTCGTAGAACTAAAAAATTCTAACAATTAATAGATTTAGATAAAATAATGTATAAAATTCATTTTATGCTGCTATATGCTTAGCCATATACTAAATTGCATTTTCAGCAATACTCAGTTAGTAAATAACATATCATTCTTGGTGCTAAGAAGGATTAATCTCTGAAGTAGAAAATCATCTCACTGGCTTGGGGAATTTGAAAAACTTCCTTTTTATGAAGCAGCGTACTTAAATAATATTATGTTACAAACAATAATTTTTTTTTTATTAGATTAACTTTATTACTGTTTCAATGAGTATATTCCTTGTTCACTGCACTGCTTGTTCATTTTAAGTTTGATAGTGAAAACTTTGAAGGAAAACAAAGTTTTTACTATCAAACTTAAAATTTTTTAGCCTCAAAATTTCTGACTACGAAATTTGTTTTATGTAGTTGATAAAAACTAGCTTAAAAAACGAACGGGATATCAGCTTAATGAAATAGCGCATATATTTCACATCTTGTAAATGAAAAAAAGAATGCTTACTAAAATGTACGGATACGTTTTCGAAAGGTGCTGATAACATGAATACAGATATCCATTAAAATCAATATTTTCAATATTTCTGCAACGTAAAAGAGAAAAAAGTCCCCCAACCTAAAAAAAAAATAAATCCCTGTAAAAGCGTAATTGAGGGTTACATTTATTTTAAAGTTCGTACTTAATTGTTCTAGTACAGATTTAGTTCTTTTCCTAATTATAAATTAGAAATTTAAGATATTTTATTTAATTTGATTCCGCATTCTTTCTTAAGTTTATTAAAATATGCTATGATTTGGAACCTGTAAACCTAATTATGAATTACTTAAAGTAATGGATTCCAGCAGAAAGAAATTAGTATTTCATCATTTTAATGTGATTATATAGAGACACATTGTACGTGTAATATATTTTGCTATGTGCGATAATTATTCTGCCTTCTACGTATCGTTGGTAATAAAAAAGGAATGTAAGAATGCATATATAAAAATTTTATATAAAGATACATTGTATGTTTAATGTACAGTTCACTATGTGGGATACTATTCTACCCTCAAAGTACCATTGGTATTAAAGAAAGAATATAAGAATGAATATATAAATATTTCATATGGAGACATATTGTATGTGTAATATAGATCAACAAGATCTGTATTAGGATATGTGTGAAAATTATTATGCCTTCTAAGTATCACTAGTGATAAAAAAAAAGAATATAAGAATGCATGTATAAATATTTCACATGGAGGCAAATTGTATGTGTAGAATAGTTCGCTGTGTGCGATAATATTCTACCTTCTAAGTATCGCTGGTAATAAAAAAAGAATATATATAAATATGTTTTAAAGAATGCATATATAAAAATGTTTTAAAGAATTCCTAAAATTAATAAAGAATTCTAAACGCGTGCCTTCTGAAGACCACACAAAACAGTGTCTCCGCCAGCAATTTGTTCTGATAGCGGCATCGGCTCATAGGACTTATAATATCGTTCAGCCCACCCGTCGTCTTGGGCGCGTTCCCACCTAAGTACCGATTTTCGGCTGTTTCAGCTCGTTGCCGGGTGATCTATGGGAATCTGTCATCGGGCACGCATTCTTGAGACCATCGTGACGTAAAAACGAGAGAAAAATGGAACGAAATTCAAAAATAAGTTGCTTACATGTTTCCACACCTGCAATGGCAATGGAAATTTTTCATGCACTGTTTTTATCCGATGACGTCTTGGAAGATCCGGCTTGTTACATTTCAGATTTTCCTGGCGTTTCATATATCAAATTAAGTACACGTGCCACTCCGAAGAAGATAAAAGAAATGAAAGTCTAGAGTAATGATATATTTAGTCAGAATATAATTAAGGTTTTTAGGGTTTATGATACTTATTGAACTATCCAGCAGTTTTAAAATTTGGCAATATTTCACACTATGCAAATCCTTCTTTTTCAGCTCTAATAAATCAAAAGACACATATTTCCCACTATATTTTAATCTACTTTTTGTGCATACAAGATATCGGAAGCACTCTCAAGCTTATAAAGGTTTCTAAATGTTTTGTTACGTTATATAGTATGTTCCAAAAAACCTTGATACATTTTAAAAATTTATACAAAAAAGTACACAAGGTAAGATCAAGAAATTCACATATGTGTTACCTTATATATTAGAGTTTTCTTAGTATATTCAATGAATTTCAATATGTGTTCCTTTTGGGGCATGGAGAACATCTAGTCGGTAATCAAACTCAGCCCATTTGCGTTCCAAACTGGATTCCGTAACACATGAAATTGCAGCAGTTATGTATCTTTTGAGTTCCTCAACACAGTCCATTTTTGTTTAATAAACTTTGTCTTTTACAAATCCTCAAAGAATAAAGTCAAGCGGTGTAATGTCTGGAGATCGAGGATGCCATTGGATGGGACCTCATTTAAAAAGTCTCATACAATAATACCCCAGGCGGGGTATTATTGTATGAGGCGGGGCACCGTCTTGTTGCCAACTGATTTTGGAATGTAAATATGAAGTTGCACTGTTTCCCCCCATTTTTGGCGATTATCAACGGCACTTCCATAAACTTTTTATGAGAAGCTAAGATGCTGGTACGACTTGGAGGATATTTTCCAAATTTCGTGTGAAAGTTTTGATGCACTTGCAAAACAGATTCCGTTTTGAAATACCAGCCAGCACATTGCTTTCTCTGATGGAGTAGCCATTTTACAACTTTCACTCTCATGAAGCAACTAGCGCAATATGTTGAACTTTTTTGACACAGAAAAAAACTCTAATCAGGGTGGTTATAATTAAAGTTCCACTTTGAAATGGTCATAAAAGGAAAACTACTGGACCAAATGTTATCAAACATGGTAATAGTTTAAAGGAGGTCATGGGAATTTCTTTTCTGCTAAAAAAAAAAGTTCAAAAACTCACCACCAGGGGGGAAATGGCACTGTATGCAATATTGTTAAACGAAATAAGACATGAAGACATCGGTTTAAAATGTGTTTAATCATTTCTGAAACATGTTACACAGCATGTTCAATGTGGCGTCCACCATTTCTGCATAAATCCCCATCTGCATAAATCATTTACTTCTTCCTGACGTAAACCAATTACAAGCCATTGCGGTTTGCATAACTCCACAAACAGTTTCGTTTTAGAAACGATTAAAAACGTTTTAAACTGATATCTTCATGTCTTCGGGTTGAATTCAGGCTTCAAAATTCACAAATTAGCGATCTGTAAGAAAATGTTTCTTAAGGGTATACAAAATGTTAAACCCGTGTAACAAAAGGTTAAGTTAGATTCCGATACAGCGCCATTTCCCCCCTGGTGGTGAGTTTTTGAACCTTTTTTTTTCAGAAAAGAAATTCCCATGACCTTCTTTGAGCTATTACCAAGTTTGATAACATTTGGTGCAGTAGTTTTCCTTTTATGACCATTTCAAAGTGGAACTTTAATTATAACTACCCTGTATACAGTAACACATCTGTGAATTTCCAGTTCCTACCTTATATACTTTTTTTTAAAGAATTTTTAAAATGTTTCAAGGTTTTCTGGAACACCATGTATACCATCCCCTCTAATTACACTGAATCAGTAAATTTGTTCAGGTATAGCCACTGGATATTCTATTTAAGTGAAGAACTAGTTGCATTTTTAGAGACATGCCTTTATTTCCTTACCTTATTTTAGACATTTTTGAAAAGTTTAAAGATTAAAAAATGTTAATCTGTCTGTTTTAACTAAAAGCTAATGTAAATATATCTGAATTTATGAAATGAGATCATCGATTTGAATTGCTAAATAAATTGCTTAGATCAAATGCAATATGAACACACTATATAATGTACCTCTAAACTAACATTTAATCACAATAAGACGATTACCAGCTGAAATATTGTCAATATATGAGATTACTGAGGTCTGGCCTTTAAATTAATATATAAACCAAATGCGTTACCATTAAATTCGAAAATTACCATCACAGTTTAACCTGCTTAGAAAGCTGCCCTTTTGTGACTGAAAATATGCATTTATTGTTACATTTCTTACAAATATTTCAAATATACTTCATGGGGAAGGGATAGTGAAGTTTTTTCAATAGAACTGATAACAGAATGAGTTAAAGCTGACATTAGTGGGACTGACTGAATAAATTTCTATTTTTATAAAAATTTTGGAATTTTTTTGTCTTAAAAATGTGAATAAATTATTGAAGTTAAAAAATAGTGACGAAATTTTAAGTAATAAAAGTATGTTCAAATTTATTTAAAAAATTATGTATAAAATCCCTGATTGAAAAACAAGGAATTTTCTGCCTTTTAATATTCAGTAAACAATGATAGAACTCCTAACCTTGTTCAATAAAACGCAGAAATGCTCATCTGACCTTTCAACGCTTTTGCATTGAGCACTTCTAGTAAAAAATGTTTTATTTCCAGTGTTTTAGATATTTGAAAGCCTGAAAGAGACAGTTTTCTTTTTATTATCAGTGATGAAATTCTAAGAACGTCAAGTAACCGGATAATTTATTGTCAGTTACAGACAGCAAGAAATGAGAATAAAACAATAAAACCTTTCTCACAAGACAAAACGCATGTCTTTAGTCGTATTTCCTCATTCTGCAATGAAACTTGTACGTCGTGTTTTATTGCTGTATGGAATTGGATGGTAATTATATGCAGTGTTTAATCATCAGGAGTCTACAAATACAATTCAGACTAGTTGACCTTTGACAATGATTAAAAAATGTTTCCCTTTAATAAACGTTTTGAAAGAATCGTTGGGCAATTATTTAAAATTAAAGATCTCTACAGGCGAGTTCAAGATTTCAATAAATTTGCATTGAAAGGGAATTTATTTTAAGAAGAGATGTCGTAAATATCAATTCTTATTGCGAACTCGAAGTAGAATAAAGCTAACAAATCTTTGAAACCATTAAAGAGAGGATAAAAATAACTAAGACGTTATTTGCGTTTGTGTTCAACTTCTTGTATGCATCAAAAAATCCTTATACTTTGTATTTATTGACGAGTATAAAAAGAGTATTAAAAGTGGTTCTCTCATACATTTGATTAAAAAGAGTCTGTATTAGAAGGGATGAGATTTTAACCTTTAAAAGCATAGACCTTAATGGAGCTAACTTTTGAAAAATTATGAATAAGAAGAGTCACACACTGACGGAATCATTAGAGAAGTTAATTTGAATTCATCTGAGTGATCTAGAGTTTAGATTAGTAACTACCTCTCACGATGAGGAAGTAGCTTTTCCAGTTAAACATTCTGCTTTGTAATGCATACATACTACATCTGAAAGAATTTGTGAAGGGGATTCTCATGGTTTATCCCTTTTATCATCAATATTATCTTATAAATTTCTAATTACCCCATAATTAAGTGCATATAATGTGAAAAATAATATTTTTCTCAGAGATCATTATCACTTGAGTAGTACTATTCCTCAAGAAACCGAATGGGAATTGTTTATGAAGAACTCCAAAGGGTGTATAAGGTTTGAGATTCAGGTTGTTAGATGTGTATTCGAAGAAAATTAGTTTGCGTTTAACTGAATTTAACAAACTAGAATAATTAGAAAGTGAAAAGTATCAAATTTTAAAAATGTAAAAATTAATAAACTTAATAAAAATAATGTAGAGCAGATTAATAGAAAATGAAAAGTTTTAAATTAAAATTACATGTAACCTCTCATTGGCCATTTTTGAAATTATGTTTCACAGTTTTTAAATAAGAAGCAAACCAAAGACGCCAAGCATTTTGAATTAAATTTTAATCATGGTATAAATATGATATTTTCAAAAATTTTGATGCATATTGATCTGTATTTGATCTGCAAGCATATATATTAAAAGTTTTGTTGCAGGTATAAGTTTAAAAAGGTTTTTTGCTCCCACTTGCATGTCATGTGACAACATCTTTGCAGTATTGAAAATTCCCACCGTATCTCTCAATTACAACTATTGTTGTCCCTCTCATAACTTATTAATAATCCCTTGTTCCTATATAACTCATACCACATCTTTTTCTGAAAAACGTTAACTAACAGTGCTGCTTGTCAATAGTTATGGATTGCTTGTTTTGTTTTTGATCTCTTAAGAGAGATGTGATATACCTGTAAATTTTAAATATATATTTAACAAGCACATGCAATTACATCTATAACTATACGTATTAACATATTTGCTAGTTTGTGAACACTTGAGTTTTCTTCTTGAATATTTCTTCCAAATTATTACAATAAAAACTTATTGTTTTCAGTAATTTATGAAATTGGAAATCCTTATAGAAATTATGAAATTAATTTGATTCTTTTTTTTTCAGTTTACTGCAAGTCCCCGGTGTGTCTTTGAAGAGATGTTTAGCCCTAGAGGTGCGTTATTCAGCGTGCTGAAATCAGTGTACAATGAAACATTGAGCGTAGGCTTTAACAAGAATGGGAAACCCTTATTAGGTTTCAAAAATTCGGAGTATGATAAAAGAGACAAAAATAAATGCTTTTATTTCTCAAAGAGAAGTAATGTTATGAAAGATTTTATGAAAGTGAGACACAGACACGGACCAAAGATCAATGTGAACAAACTATCCCATTATTTACTCGAGCAACGGCTAAAGCGGAAACGCAGATGGATGCTTTCGAAGAAAACGAGATGAACATTTTCAAATAGGATTCTTTCAGCTTCAAGACATGCTGCTGATATTCAGTTCAGTTGCTGGGATAGCAAAAGAACCTTTCCTGCTGTTGAGTTAAACCATGTATGTTGTCAATGTTTTTACGCTGACGGACGTAAAGCTTAAGAATACCCGGTTTTATGATTGGCTAACTTAGTCGAGACAGGACTCTAAATTGAAGTGGAACCCTTTATCCATTATTTACACTCTGGACTGAGAAGCAAGTTACTGATTATTGAATATTTTCAGAAGATTTTGTTTTTGTTACTTTCTGAAAGAATATTTTTAAAGAAAGCGTATTTCGTTAAATATTCATGAAGTGAAGATAACCCAACTAGATAAAATAGGTTCCTATTGTTTTAGCTCGCCCAGTCATGAAGTTCCAGATTTCAATTTTTAAGATTCTTCACGCACAAGTATGTGGTTTACATTGATAGTTTGTAACTGCTTGGCTCATACCTTTTTAATGCATTTTAATGCTTATATATGTATTATGATATTTTATAAGAGAAAATTTACCTGCAGTGAAAATATTGCATTTTAAACGTTTTTTGAGTTGATGTAAAAAAATTTAAATTTACAAGAAAGTAAAGAATTTTAAAATGTTATGTATATAAAAACTATCATCTTAAGTTTTAAAGGAATGGTTGATTTTATTTTACAAATTATATATTTTGTTAAAATTACTATTCTTAATCGTAAGAAATTTTAAATGTACAAAAATGAAATTATGTGAGCAAAATTTTTATTTTGCAAAAACAATATTTTCTACGTTTAAAAGATATCTTATTTAAATCGTTACTTTGCTAAATATTCAGTGGCTACAATGTTGGGCACTTTTATCTTAAATTTTTTGATAGAAGTAAACACATTTGATCTGCATCAGCTTGATTGTGTTTAGATAATTGATTTAAATAACCAAAAATATTATTTTTATGAATTCGATTATCTAATAGACTTTATTATTTATAAGTATGATTTCTTTATATATTAAGTACCCTTTTTATTGTTAATTGCATACCATATAGAAACTCTCTCGTACGGAAGTTGATCATACCTTTGCAGTGATAAAAATTTGGTAAAATAATTGATTCATGCATTTATCAAGAGCATATACATTATATATTATTACTGAATACATTCCACTTTTATGTTAGTTACTTAAATTTTCATATTATTTAAAGATTTTAAAATTTGTTTTCATGCATGTATGTAGTGCGGTGTTTACTATGTGTAAATATGGTTCGTAAAAAGTGCTAGATACACTGTCCAAACAGTATTAATGAGTTCAGAACATTCCGTATTTTTAGTTATTTTTTTGTAAATTTTATATATTGTACTTAAAACTATTTCCTATGTATAGTTAAATTTGTATACCTCATACGAGAAAAATAATTTTTTACAAAAAGTATTATTTTAACTATCTTCGTAAAAACTTTTACAAGTAAATTTTTTATATTTTTATATTTTTTCTAGTCTGTAAGATTTGATATTAGAGTTGTTCATACAACAAGGATTTTTTATCAATGACTTTTATAAGCCATTAATACATTTTATAAGCCTCTACTTTTTCTAGCAAGCTTCTTTTTACAGATTATCTTCTTTGTGTCTTTTTGTATTTTTTTAACTAAGAATGTTTAACTGCAGTGAAAAGCATTTTGTATTTTGAAAATAATTTTGCAAGAATGTTTAGCAATTTTGAACTTTCGAATTTACAAAAGTTTTATAATTAGAGTAATTATTTTACCATCTTACTAAAATAAGAAAGTGAATTTTTTATTCCTCAAGCTATTTGTAATATTCGTTTTTAAGCAGAACTTTAATTTTACATCTTTGCGAAAACGTCAAGAGAACTTATAACTGTTGAGACTTCTCGTACCAAAGTTTAGCCTGCTTTGGTGTAATTTGGTGTTAATAGAGTAGTTCTTCAGTTTCTCTTATTTCAAGAGAAATAGAGAGATATAATCAAGCAAATTAGGTTATTAAGACTTTCCTAAAAATACATTATAAAGAAAACCATTTTCTTGTTAGCATTTACGAATAATTTGCTGACTTTATGTTACATTCCTTTTCAAAGGAAATTTTCAAAAATGCATTAAATGCGATTTTTTTAGGGGGGGGGGGGGGGGTTAATAGCATTTAAAACTTGAAGGTGTACAGTCACAATAAAGGTTGCTGCAATTTACGAGACGTAATGATTTTATCCTTGGATACATTTCGAACTAAAAGGATTTTTCGTTTCTAGTTTGCAATTTTTATTGTCTATTTAATAAATTTTAAAATTACAGTATAATAAGTTTAATCAATTTCGAGTGCAGATTAACTTTATAATTTTATAATTCCATGTTTAATACGGGAAATGCATCCGATAGAAAATAAAGTTATATATTCTGTGTAATTCTCTGAGATTTTAATGGATACCTTTCAGAAAGTCCTCTATTGTCCCCTTAAATAATACTACACAAGACTTATTCCTAAATGATATGCAAGAATCATAAATTTCTTTCAATTTCTTGATATACAGCTTTACTACATGATTAAATTTCCTCTACATTTTATAGAATTGATGATTTGGCTGATATGTATTAAGAAACTGTCTCTAATGGCAATACATATATATGTGTGTACACAGTTAAAAGCATTTTTTGATCATTTAGTATTACCCTGCACAGTGTAATCTTCTTATAAAAATCAATTAAAATTTTGAGCAATTTAAACTGAAAACCAACCTTTTACAGTTAACATGTAATCACATATTATTTTTTCCCAATTTTGTGTAATGTGATAAGTTCGTATTGGGTAATTTATTTTCTTATTTCAAATTACCTTTTTACATTATAAATTTTTTATTAGATGGTCAGAATGTGTTTTTAACTGTCAAATGTAAAATTTTTTATCATGGTCTTAGAACAGTAAATGAACAATAAATTTATCCATAAAAATAAAGAAAAAGCAATTTAATTCACTGAAGAAATCTAAATGTCTGTGAAAGATCTGATTATAATAGATTGTTTCATAATTTTTATGAAAGTCAAAAATTCTACGCTCCTCTTGTGAATGAAAATATCTGTACCAATATGAGAAGTCAATAAACTTTCCTTTCTAATGAAAAGTCTAATTTTCTTTCCCACTTTACAGAAAGAAACACACAATATAAACTTCTTGTAACTCCTTAACTGAGTTTACCAATTTTCTCTGGATATAATTCAAGTTATAAAAGTATTTGATTAATCTAAGTATGCTGGTTCATTTAACAATTTGGAGGGAAATTTTCCTTTCTTTTACAATAGGAAAATTCTAAGAAGAGCCATCAACAATTAAATGAAAGCATTGTTCTAACTTTAGTTATTTTGTATCTTAATTTTCAGGATTACTATGAATGACCGAAAAATTACTCAAATTTGAGACCACAAAAAGAGCTCTAAACGACTCATTTGCCTTTAATGAGTGTGTATTATTTAACGTATTGTTGCACGTATTGTTATTTTTTATTGTTATTAATGATAAATCATTTCACTGGTCTTATAAAACAAAAAAAGGAATTGTTAAATATATAAAAGCTTTAATACCATTAAATGATGAAAATATGGGTAACATGGCAAGAAGAGATAATGTACTACTGGCATTAAGAGTAACGCTAAAGAATCAAAATTTTATTCTAAAATTCCCAGTAACATTATCACTTTGTAACAGTTTTGGTCAGATTAGTATATTTTTTAATTTATTGACACTGGCTACACGATCTGAAGCGATAAAATAAGGCAAAAAGGAAGAGAAAAGTTATCAGAAGTGATTAAACAGTAATGATAGATCCTTTATTATTGAGACAGAGATGAAGGTTGGTTGGTTGGTTGAGAGCGCTACCGTCATCTTTTGACCCACGAGGGCTAATTAGACCGGGACCAACTGCTCAAAGCTGAGATGTAGAGATGGAGGATTTAAATTTATTTTAGCAGTGAGACTCTCCAATATCTCATTTTAATATTATATTAACCGTATATTATATGCTAGGTGAAAAATTAGTAGTAGGAAATATTTAAAATGGCAGACAAGATTTCGCTTCTTTGTGAAATGTGATAAAAATTATATAATATTGCGAGTTTTAAGTACGCTTCTTTAACTTTCCTTTAAATATAAGTTCCCAGTGTAGCTTGTTTGTCAAGTTTTAATTGCAGACGTAGCCTTATATTGCTACAGACCACTTCTTTTAGCTTCGCTAGTAGAAATTTCTATGGTCTTAATTATAGGTTAACCACTGTATCTCTGGAACCGTAAATTTATCTCATAAATGTTTGTAATTTGCTTTCATGTTTGAGAAATAAAACTTTGGGAAACTGGGGGAACAAAAACACTGCTACCCATCAAAGAACAAAAAGATTTAGGATAACACACCTACATGTAAAGGATATTTGCACATTTTAAAAAGGATTTTGAATAAATAATGATGAATTGAATTATTTTAAGAAAGCGTATTTAACAGCAGGTATGGAACTTAAATTATCACTAACTGTTCTACATATTATTATGTCTTTTTATATAGTACACTTGTACAAGTTTTGGACCTAAGGTCGAGATTTCGCACTTACCGCATACAAAAGTTATAATCTGTGATTATCAGAATTTGTAAAAAATATATATGATTGAATGTTTGGTTTGTGAACCCTACGGTCATCTTTTGCTTCATAAGGACTAGACAGACCTTGAAAAAGAAAATGAATGTGTCCCAAAATAAATAGACAAGATAAATAATATTATGAAGAAAAAAGTCATTTTGCTCTCTTTTTTACTCAAAGGAAGTACATCAAACTAAATATACAGTAAAGAAACGCATTTTTAGAATTTAAAAAAAAATAAGGTCCTTGGTCTTAAAAAAAGTTATCAACTTACTGAACCATCGCAATATATTCAAACGTCTGTATCAACAGACAAAAAGATAAAAAGCACAGATTTAAATTTTAAAAAAGAAAAGAAAAATAATTTTCACCGATATTTTTTTAAATATATGGCCGAGCGCAAAGCAAGACTTAGAATTCATTATGAAGGTAATTCAACTGGATACGCTTTATATCGTGAAAACTAATGTAGGATAGACATGTTTAACAGGCTCATACAAAATGAGAGATCGATTTAACACCTCGAAATTAGACAAGAGTGAAATTAGGTCCAAAACAGCCAAAAAAAGTTTCTTCAAGTGTGATTATTGCTGGATTCTCTATTAATAGAAATCAAAATTAAGAGAAGTCGAACAAGGTGTTGAAATCAATTTTCTATTTACCACAAATTTTCTTCATATATAAAAAGAAAAAATACCATATTTTTATCTACTAAGCTAAATTAAATTAAATTTTAAAAAAGACTTAAGAGACAGAAAATAATGGCCTTGTGTTTTGTTCATAGTCTCTTGTGTTCTCTCGAGGAGTCATCAATAAAATGCGGTTCCTTTTGATAGCTTAAAAAAGTTCCTTTTAAACATAGACCTAAAACAACGGATAGATTTTTGGTAACATGCGAAAGATGGGTGAAATAAAATAACATCAGTAGCTTTAAGGTATTGTGTTCTTCCTTGGAATATCTAAATATAGATTGAGCGTACAAAGAATGGGCTACCCAAATAAAATTAAAAAATTATAAATCGTCATTTAAAATACTAATTATATTGTGTCAAAACCGTTCTAAAAACGTGTAATCATACTCCTGAAATGCCAAAAAGTGATAATTATCGTTTAAATAAATATCATTGCATTTGGAATAAAAGATTAAGCTGCATGACATGAAGAAATGTCACTGTAGATTTTTAAAAAAATATTTTGAATCAGCAGCAATGTTAGGGAAAATAAAGTATAAAATTTCAAAGACTGCTGGTAACTGAGCCGCTCACTGGCCAAATCGATTAATTCCATAAAACAAAAAGCGGAAAAGGGACAAAATAATATACATTGTTTTTTAAAATTCCTTTTAAAATATACATTGAAATAAACATTGCAGGATGCATTATTGCAGATGTAGCTTTTATCTAACTCCATATAAAATGTATAAGACAGAAAACCCTTAGAATAATCGCTATTATTATTACAATTTTTGCGTAACTAAGGCAGTTAATCGATTTGGCAAGTGATAAAAAGTAAAAATATCAAATTAAGGCTTTAAATTATTTTTTTATTACAGAAAAACATCATTATCATGCATTTTTTATTAAATATTTTTCGCAAAAATGAATAACTGTTCTGTGACTGTTACAATTATTATTATTAGTTTGATTAAATTGATTCATCAGCAGTATTCTTACTCACTTTTTCAGCAGGCATCTTAGATCTCCGACATATTCTGAGGGTTCTAAGGGTTTTGAAGTCTGCTCTAAGTGGGCTACTGAGCGGGCTTCCCCTGAACATAGTCTTGCTTGCCTGGGGGATCTAGTTGCTAATCCATTGATGGTTCTGGATTTCCTTAGGGTGTACAGTGTCATGAACCTGATATAGCTCTGCTAGTATTTGGGGATGTGCAACAACAACAACATAAGCAGCATCAATGATGTCTTCTTCGTCAGCTGTATATGAGGTCCCGTCATGTCGATTTTTTCTTAAGTTTTTATGATAATCGTGTTTAATAGGAGGAATGAATTTCAACAGGTCCATCACACCTTTCCTCTATTATCTTGCCTGCAGGATATAACAATGGCTGGTCTACATTTTTCAGACCTAGTGGTCTGCTTGCTACAGATTTTCTTATATTAATGACATTAAATACTGAATCTTCGTTAAAGTCACATTTGAACTGTATGACGGGAAATTTCGAAATTTCTAATTTTGTCTAGTGCATTTTAAGCCATTTACTGAAAGCCCTGTAACAGTTACTTTTCTGTTAATGATGGAATTTTCTAAATGTTTTCTTGAGAAATACTCCCGATAAGTCATTTGTGCCACATTAAATGGTTCTTTCTTTTTGCAAGATTTGATTACACTGTACCCATCCTTTGCCAACTGTTTTACTTTTTTGGGATGAAACAACACAAAACAATTTACCGTTATCCTGCGTCTGAATTGCATTATTACAACAATTTACTTTAGAGTATAGAGTTAAGTAGATTGGTTTCTGAAGTAAATTATTTATTATTCAATGGCCACAAAAAATCTGTCCTTTAGTGGTATTAATCCTTATTATTAGGGAAATTCTTTATGAATATAAAATGTTAGGAATTAATCAAGTGCTTTGACATCAATTTTTTTTTAAATCTAAAAAGTGGAGTTAATCGATTTAGCTTGTGAATGGCCCAATTATAAAGCAATGATTTTCGCATAGGATGTTACTATTAAGTCTTCTAAGCTGAGATAAAATGAGTGATCGGATATGAGAATGAAACAATTATTATTATTTTTTTTATTCCCGAGGCTTGCCTACAGTTAAAATCCACGAAACTTAACATTCAGCCTTTGTCATATTATAAAATTTTACCACTTAGGTTCCCGAAGAAATAAGATTTTTTCATTACAATGGGTTAATTCAGTAGCGAAAATTTGGCTGTGGAAAGAGATTGAAATGCGTAATTACGCAAAAACAAATGATAGGCATAAGATGAATTCGATGCATTTAATTTGATTGCGTTGCATTGTTTCATTCGTAATTTGATAATACTTAAATAGCATGATTAAGCGACGGACACATATACGATAAATCGAAAATGACAATTTAATTAAGTTACTTATTGATTCTAAAAGTTGAGGGTTTCATGAGTGCGCTGTCTTATTTGTTTCACTGTTCTCACTGTTTTTGTCGTTATTAAGATTTTACTTTGACGTATGACATATCAAGAAATAAAGTAGGTATTTAGATGACTGTTACTTTCACCAGCGTTGTTTGTTTAGATATGGTTTTACTAAAAACAGTTTCTGTCTTAAAGAAGCTAACTCCGTATTCATATTAAATGCTTTGATAAATATCGCGTATGGGATGACTCAGTGATAAGCAGATTTTTCCCTTTCAAGGGAAAAATATCTATTAAGAATACAGTGATAATGTCAGAAAAATGCAAGAGCTCAAAATGGGTTTCGTAAGGTACAAAGCTACAGCCGGCATTTAAGTTAGAGTGACATATTAGATGTATCAGAAAAACATCAAGCAAAGTTTTCCGAATCTTTCCAGAAACTAACAAAGCGTAAAATTAATAAGAACAGCGACCCGCTTTATAATCGCGTCGTTTTGATTTAGTTGACACACACAGCTCCGGTTTTACTTTTTACTTTTAAGGAAGTATAATCTATACTACTGTCAGAATACTCATTCCTTTCATCCTTTTACTGGAGGGAATCTGTTAATATCCTTTCAGTTCAGTAGCTTGTTTTTTCATGTTGAGGTCAGAACAAATGAACATGTCAGCCTAACATAGTATTCGTGAAAAAAACAATTTATCTTTACTTACCGCCTCAGAGATCCGATCAAATTCCAAACGCTTCACAATGTCGAACGTTATCACAATAATTCTACCATCATATTTCTACGTGCTTTCGAAAACTTATATTCAGGTGGATATATAGGTTTAGAAGCAAACCTTGCCAGTCCAGAGATGAAGGAAATTAAAAGTCTAATGAACAATTGTCGTTTGTCTAGATTATAACACACCACCTAAACGTCCCCCCAGGGATCTTTCGATTGATTATGTTAACAAATCTTTTCTGTGATTTCCTGAATGTACACCCCCATATATATATATATATATATATATATATATATATATATATATATATATATATATATATATATATATATATATATATATATATATATATATATATATATATATATATATATATATATATATATATATATATATATATATATATACAGAGGCTGTTCGCACATTTTTTAGACGATTTTGGTAAGCGGTAATAAAAAATCGTTTGCTGCAAAAGAAATAATTGCAATTGTACTATGTTTTTAAAAGTCAAAATTATCGTCTGCGGCTTGAAAGTTTTGTTTTTATTCAAAATGGCGTTTTTAACAAAGCAGTGGTTCGAAGGCTACATTTATGCTCTTTCCGAAGAGAAATATTCCGAAGAGATATGCAAACTCCGTTATCCAAAAACGATGTGAGAGTCATGGTTTTGTGATATATAAAGCGTCGATAGGTAATATCGTCAACAAGAAAGGATTAAAAAGTCAAATTGGAGCCTCAAGTGGAACAAAAATTCCAAACAAGTATCCAAGGAAAAAACGGACATCTTCGACTATTGCAAAGGTACATTGTTTAATGTTAAAAGAAAATCCCCCTAGTCAAAGGACAGTTGCAAAATCATTAAAATGCTCGGTGTCTACTATAAACAAAATGATAAAAGTTGATTTAAATCTTAAGAAAGCGAAAAAAATGCAATGTGCATCGTCCTCTTCCAAATCATATCGCTGAACGCAGGACACGCTGCAGAATTCTATATGAGAAACACTTATCCAAAGAAAAATGGAAAACAATTGTCACAATAGATGAATCATGGGTGTATTTAAATGATTGCAACAAAAAAAGAGCCATTTATTATCATAAAAGGGTAGAAAAAAATTTAAGTACATGGTTCAAAGAATCGAAAGAAAGTTTTTCTAAGGGATTCATGATTATTGCTGGTTTTTCTTATAATAGCAAGTTAAAAATAAAGAGAGTGGAAAAAAATGTCAAGAGTAACTCCAAATACTATCAGGAATATATTTTATCGCCAATTTTTCTGAATGAAATACCATCGCTTTACCCACAGTGCCATCAATCTGTGAGACTCCATCAGGACAAAGCTAGCAGTCACACATCAAAATCCACTGTAAATTTCCTAAAAAAAATGGAACAAAAAACTGATATCAAGGCCATACCCTTCACTGATATCCCTACTAAATCTCCCGATGTATCACCTATGGATTTTTGTGCTTTCGGACTTTTAATATCTCCATTATCCAAACGTCATCCCAAAACCCTTACAGGGCTCTGGAAAGCTGTTCAGGAGGAATGGGATAGAATACCTCTTCTGACACTTCAAAAGGCATTATTATCCTGGAAATTGCGGTGTCGAAAGATAGTTCAGAATAAGGGATGTCAAATAGAACATTTAAAACACAAGAATTTTATGCAATTTAGTTTTGTGAATACAATATACATCGTCTAAAAATGTGTGAACAGCCTCTGTATATATATATATATATATATATATATATATACAGTGGAATCTCGATCGATCGTTTTCGGATCCATCGTTTTTCCGTATGTGTCGTTCATTTTATCCAGTCCCAACGGTCATATTGCTTTGTTATGTTTCCGCATCTATCGTTTTCCGACATTTATCGTTCATTTCAGTCGGTCCCTTGAAAAACGATAGATCGAGACTCCACCGTGTGTGTGTGTGTGTGTGTGTGTATATATATATATATATATATATATATATATATATATATATATATACCTTTTGGTGCTAAGGGTGCTCGGATCGAGTCCGACAACCGCCATTAAATATATCCGCGTCTGCGCCGGATATGCACACGTTCAATCCGTAGACCGAAAAGGCTCTCTATGAGGGGGTAGGAGAGGGTACAATCCCGCGAGGTGTTGCCCTGGGGGTGCTCAGTCCAAATTGATGTGCAACTTGGCTAGATCGGACTCCGACCCTTGTGGTGCCATATATATATATATATATATATATATATATATATATATATACTAGCAGAATACCTGTACTTCACTACGGAATAAATTTTTGGATATCTACAATGAAAAGATAATGAAATTGCTTTTTAGAGGATTATAATATAGTACAGTTAATATAGTACAGTTTTAAGAACATTTCTTTTACTGAATTTTAATTTTTTTGTCAATTTTTTTCGTTGTTATGCACGTGACGCAAAATTAATTTAAAGTATCACAAAAAGAAAAGAAATCTCGTGATCAGCATTTAATAAATTAAATTCTAAAAATTAGTCTTTAAAAATTCTCCAAAAATCAGAAAATGGAGTTAAGATTTGAAAAAGATTTCATTTTAAAGGAATTGTTATGATCTTTCTCGTGATATATATTTTATAACCCCCAAATTATTATTTTAAATGCAAACTTAAAAAAAGTTACAAAACAACTTAAAAATTTTATTTTTAAAAATCTAAGAAGAATTTTTAAATAATCTTTCTTAGTGCACCCCTAAACTATAAGAAGAATCGCCATGCAAAATTTCAGCCTTTTATGTCCAGTGGTTTGGTCTGTGCGTTATCTGTTAGTCAGTCAGTCAGTCAGTCAGTCACGGAACTGATTTATATATACAGATATGCACATAATAAATAATAATAAAGAAAATAATTTAGTAGCATAACACATATTTATCTGCCTGTGGTCTGGCGTTATTAGGAATTAATAACTGGAGGTGATTTTGAGAAGTATTATTGATACATTTAAAGAAGATTGCTTTATGTTACTACACCCTAAATAAATCAAAGAATGATTTCACTTAATTCACTTTCCGCTGTCATTTTCCATATATCGTGGATTGGTTTTCGGCAATAGAACAAGTTGACATATAATTCACACCTCAAAGCAAAGTAGACTATCACAAGACTCAATTGACATAAAATAATCACTTGTTTTGCGAAGAACTTAAAAACACCGTAAAGATTGCATCGAATGCAAGATTTTATAAATCATAATACTTGATTCAATTTTAAATAAAATATTTAATTTAATTAATGCAGACTTTAATTTTACGCAGCATACAATTTAAAATATATTTTATTCAATTGCAAATAGTTTTTTTCCCGGAAACACGCATCTTTACTCGTAACGATGCGTGTTACTGTTGTAATGATGAGCTATATTGTCATTTTTCTCTTTCATACACATACTACGAGCAATAATGAGAAACAGTCTATAATATCCAAATTTGTTTTATAAAATTACACATAAAAAAGAACTCAAAGTATCGCAATCTATCATTCCTTTGACAGATACATTTCAAGTGTTTCTACGGCTTTAATAAATTGAGTGATTTTACTCATTAGGTGCTTTAAACAAGATATCGAGGTGGAGAATAATTGAGGATACCGATTCGACACCTCAGTCTTTGAGGTCTACATTGCGACCACCGTTAATTACCCGGGATATCATTAAAAACCGTGGCACGTCGCCTTGGCTTCCTGCAACGATCATCCTCTAATTAAGCACTTTAGCTAGCGTGTGTGGTGCCCACCCAGAAGGCACGCAACCCTGCCCCCAAAAAAACTCAACCTCTAATAATCTCCCCAGAAACTGCAATTTTTCCCCAAAATAGTACAAAAAATGTCGTGAAGGTCAGTTGGTGTAATTTGGAGATTTTGCAAATTTTTAATATAGGTAGGCAGACTGCATTTAGACTTTTATGAGGGTGACGGTATCATGCTCACTAACTGATTATGAGCAATCGGTCATATTATTAACTAGCATGAGCATTTTAGAAAGTTAAAAATTTTCTCATTACGCAGACAAATATAAAGAAAATTTAAATATTTTGAGCAATTATTAAAATACTTCTCTACGATTTTAACGAATTACAATATACAAGTCTGATGATTTAAACGAGGGGTCTCCAAACTTTTTAGCTAAGAGCCACATTGGCTCCTCCTCTAAGTCCTAAAGGCTAAGACCTAGATATCTAGCTCATGATACCAGCATACTGTAGTTTAAAATTACGCAAATTATATTAATGTAAATTATATTACAGTGGAATCTCGATCTATCGTTTTTCAAGGGACCGACTGAACTGAACAATAAATGCGGGAAAACGATAGATGCGGGAACATAACAAAGCAATATGATCGTCGGAACTGTGTGAAATAAACGACACATACGGGAAAACGATGATTCGGAGAACGATCGATCGAGATTCCACTGTAATATTACAGGTATTCCTCGACTTACGACCACTCGCACTTACGACCGAAATTTTAAAATTAAAAAAAAAATTGTTTTTCTCAAAAATACTGTTCCTTGAATGTCCAGTACATACCTATATGTATTACATAATTATTAAAATATATGATGCAATATTCTGCAATACTGCAAAAATTTATGACTCAATAATAAAAATGTATGATGCAACAGTTTCGATATCCACACGATAAATCAAATAAACCTTCATTGGCTTCAGAAATGGCTTCAATTTTTTATTATATTAATAAAGGACTACAACAATTATTAGCAATAGATCCAAATGATGAAAAATTCACAAGTGTAAATCGTCGTATTCGGAAAAATCTGGCTTGCTACCAGACAATATACAAGGAAAAGAAGACGCAAACTGTTCAAACTACCATGGATAACTTTGCTAAAAAAACTTTCAACGTATCTTCTGCCCCAAATTCTGAGCCAATGGATTGTACTAACATAATAAGTAGTGATGACGAAGAATAATTTATGTCTTCTAAATACAATGTATTTTAAATTACTTATGAAAGTAAAAAATATATGTATGTGCATATATAAAGAAAAAAAATTGTTTGAAACTCGACCTATGTCTGGGTTCCTATCTCGGTCGTAAGTCGAGGAATATATGTAATGCAAATTTTCGTTTCGGGACTAGCCGGTGAGTGAGATATCTATAGCGCAAGGTGGAGAGTAGACAAGTCAAATGAAGGACGTGGCAGTAGTGTTTCACGCAAAAAATGTTTCGCGCGTTTTAATACTACATGCCAAACATTCAGTCATCAAACTGAGACTCCCTTTCCGGTAGATTTCGTAATTGAAGCTTTGGGTGCTTTAAAAATAAATTTCGAGTCTCGTTTTCAGATTTTGATGCAATTGCAAACGATATCAAGATTTTTAAAAATCTTTTAACGCCGATATAGAAACCCTTGCCCCAGAACTTCAAATGGAAATGATTGATTTGCAGTGTAGTGATATTTTCAAAGAAAAATATTTAAAGTCATCATTGCTGGAATATTATAAGAATCTTCCACTCACACAATTTGATCAGTTTCATGAATTTTCCCATGGCTTTTTTTTCCACTTCCGGCACTATTTATCTGTATGAAAAAACATTCTCCAAAATGAAATATACAAAAAATATTTACAGATCCAAAGTAACTGATGAGCATTTTTTAAGTCGCTGCTGATAATTTCCGCTAGTAACTTGATCCAGAACAATTGCAAACAATTGTTAGTGGAAAGTTACAGCTACATAAAACTCATTAATCATAATTATAATGTTTAATTTCATTATGTATATTATCTATGAATGTCACTTATTGTAAGTTTTTAGGATAAATCTCACATCATTAATTGTAGTTAAAATGTTCAGTTTCATTATGTATGTCAGTTATTGTGTTTCTTAATTGGTCTTTAATAAAAATATCTGATTATTATTTTGTATGATTTACTTACATTGTAAATTTTACAATGTAGTCAAAATAAACTATGGCGGGCCGGATACCGGGAGCCGGATTGGCTGTGCTCGCGAGGCGGTGTTGGCCCGCGGGCCGTAGTTTGGAGACCCCTGATTTAAACCAATAGGTGTCTAACCTTTTAGCTTGCCTGAGTCGCATTGAGAGAAGAGAAGCTGTCTTTGAACGCATACAAAAGTAGAATAGTCAATATATACAAGAAATAAAACCTCTTTTAATGCATATTTATTATAACATAAAAATGAAGGAAAAATAAATGTAAAACTAGTGGGATATTCGACTTTGTTTTTGTGCAGCTAATCATCTCAATTTCTGGTTCGATGGAGTTGGTTGCAATTTTTAGGGAATTCATACGGTGCACATCAGAAATTGTCGATCCAGTTTTGCTCTTAGTGTGCTTCATATTTGAAAAGAGTTGGCTTATAAATATACGAAGGGATATTTGTTTCTTTAAGCATAGATCTTATAACGTTTATAATCATGTGGGGCCGCATTATTAAATGTCGCGGGTAACGGCTTGGACATGCTTGATTTAAACGCATCCGACCAGAGAAAATATTCTATAGATAATTTGAACAAATGATCCTTTCAGAAGTCATTCTCAATGTATCCAGGAAATGATCTTTCAACCTACTACTGTAGATTGATGGAATGGACAGATCAAGTAGATATTTCGTGAAATAAAATTAATGAGAGTTTACAATTAGAAAAGGAAAACTCTAAAGTATAATTTTTTCAATGCGGGGAAATGGAAAATTTCTAGAGTGTTTGAAGTTCCTTTATAAAAGTGTGTGGACATAATTTTTTGACTATTAAATCACTTTGATTTGCATTTCACTTCTGGTTATGGTTTTAAAAACTAACAAATTTCTCGTAAGAAGCCCCTTTTCATTATGATAAACGAAGAGATTCTTCTCTTAATTGTAAAGAAGAATTCAAAACTTTTTTTCTTTAGCTATGACAGGTTTTTCCAAAAGTTGCCGAAATAAAGTTTTAAAATTTGAAAATATTTTAATTCAGTACATTTTCAGAGTGATTTTACGAAACCAGGAAACTTTAATATAAAAAAAAATATTCAGGCACCCTTTAAAACAATATTTATTTAATACCAACAAATTTAATGTATATTTAATATTGTTTAGCTAATATAAACTGTGTGCTAATATCAATAGCTAAATTTATAGAACCACTGAGAATTAATATTAATGATTTCTTTTAACCTGTTTCAATCATTATCAATTTTAGAAGCATGAACTAGAATTATTGCTTGGAAAAACTAAAAAAAGACCCCTTGTGAGGTCTCCTAATTATGTTGTTACACTAAGAAGTCTAAATGCTGTATTTTACCACCTTCGTGTTGCTGCAATTACGCAGTAGGCGGAGATGATTCCTCCTTACAACATAACCTTCTCTTCAAAGAACCACATATAACTACTGGGTAGATCTAACTTAACACCAACTAAGCATTTAATTACATGACCATTCTAGAAAATTAAATGGTTACAGTTTTCGACACTCTGTCCAAAGAGCAATTACTTAGCTTTCGAAGAATAGAAAGTTAAACGAAATTCAAGATTTATGAACAGAAGGGCAGGATATCCTCTCAGGTGAACATCCCCATACTAGGGGAAAATATGCGATAATTGCTTAAATATATGGAGAACTTTTGTTCCTTTTCGTACATTAACTCTCTACGAAATATAGAGTTTTATATTTAAATGCAAGTGAATGGTTTTTTTTTATTATCTTTAGAATACAGAAGGAATCAAAACTTTAAAAAATATTTGATTTTAACAGCTGTTTCTGAGATTAAGTATGACAGTCTTATAGTTTCTTGTTTAATAGTCAAGTGCTTTCGCTTTAAGTATAAGTATTATTATTACTTTTTATAGTTTCCAGAACTTGAATTCTTGCAGAGTATTCATCTTAAATGCAAATTTATGCCCCATTAAGTCGGTTTAAAATTTGTCAAGTGTTATTTTAAAAGCATTCGCTAGGTAGAAATGTTTTTTTTTACTATTTTATGACCCCCCCCCCCCAAATTTTTTTTAATGAGAAGTGAGGTTTTGACCATTCTAATGCATGGTATTAATTAAATGCTTTCATAAACCACCCAAAGTGACCCCAAATATTAGAAATTTCTTTTAAAGAACTTTGAATTAGTCTATTCCAGTCATCAAACATACCTTTTATATTTGACAAATTTTCGTTTATAATATATCAGTTAAATATTTTATGGACAGGCCTAAGGGATGTTGCAGGTCATTCAGCTTTCGTGACAAGTATTGTGGAAGGGGGTAACATATCGTAGGGATATAGTAGGAACATATTTGGAATTATCAAAAATATTCGGAATGCCGATGTAGTGTCTATTGTGCTAAGAGAGAAGCTAGGACTATTCTCTAGAGTTCCTTGTAACGAAGATACTATTACTCATGGTGTTAATCTCTGCAAGCTTGTTATTATGCATGTGTGAATTAGGATCACCATCCCCAAATATATTCTGTAACACAGTACTACATGTAAAAAGAAAAATCCTAAACAAAGGGTGAATAATTTAATACTGAATGGGATTACTAAGGAAAAAGGACTATATAAATATTCTAGAAAAATAAAATAAATAAAAATTCAACTTTAATTAGTAAGGAATAAAAAAAATTAATTTGTAAAATATTTTGTTGTTTGAAAACTGTTTTGTCCTGACAAAAGCAAACAAACAAACAGTCGTTTTGTTTTACAGCTTACATCATAACAAGAAATATGATGTGATAAGCTTGAAAACAGCTTATTTAATTTTTAAGTCATGTGGTATCTGGATATATATTATTTCCAATTCTTTTCATCTACATCATTTTACCCAAACGTTACGTTAAATCGATGGAAATGATATGCCTTATTTTTAAAGTGTTTTTGCCTGCATATACACAAAATTTACTTCGGAATTATGTTGTTTAACCACCCTGATGCTCTAGCTTGCATCTATTTTTATACAAAGAATTTTAGAGAAAGAAATCTTTTTCTATAAGCTTTTCTCCACACCTGCAGACACAGTTTTAAAATGTTATAACAAGAACTTTCGTACAAAGACAGACTTTCCATTTCAAAGCCTCAAAAGGTTTTTCTATATATCGAGACATTTAAAATTGTGTGCAGGTGATTATTTTGTTTTGATTTCATTGGATCAAATAAAAGAGGTTTTTTCAAACTAAAGTAATTTTAATTCCCGTGCGTTTCTTTCAATTTAAACTCTCAACATTAGAAATTGCAGAATTTTAAAGTATTTTTTTCCCTTTCATAGCATGTCCGAACCACCATTGCTATATTTAAAAATTCTCAGTTTCATAGGCTACCATCTCAATTTCGTTTATCAAGAAACTGGAGGAATTCAAAATATTGGTCGGCAAAAGTCGTTTTCGGACAATTCTCAGCTGTAAAAGAAAGATAAAGTTACCTTTTATCACTTTCAGCAGCATTGACGAAGAGTTTTAGTTTATCTATATATATAAAACAGTTCCGTAACTGACTGATTCACTGACTGACATACAACGCACAGACCAAACCGCTGGACCTAAAGGGATGAAATTTTGCATGGCGATTCTTCTTAGAGTGTAGCGGTGCACTAAGAAAGATTTTTGAAAAATTCTTCTTAGATTTTTTAAAATTAAATTTTTAAGCTGTTTTTGTAACTTTTTTTAAGTTTGCATTTAAAATAATAATTTGAGGGTTATAAAATTTATATCACAAGAAAGATCATAAAAATTTCTTTAAAATGAAATCTTTTTCGAATCTTTACCTTCATTTTCTGATTTTTGGTGAATTTTTAAAGATTAATTTTTAGAATTTAATTTATTAAATGCTGATCACGTGATTTCTTTTCTGGTACTTTAAATAAATTTATCATCACGAGCATAAGAAATAAATAGATAAAAAAAAATTTCTTGCTAATGCGGCAGACGATTGGGCATTATCCAAAAAAATATTAAAATACAATACAAGATATTATGTTCCTCAAACTGTACTATATTAACTGTACTATATTCTCTAGTATGTCCTATTGCATTTAATTTGAATATTTTCTTCTACATTATTTCGTCTATAAAAATATCCGTTACCATTTTTTTATAAATATAATTTTTTGTTTTTTTTACATCAATTGTATACATTGATCGTCGTATTTATTATTAAATATATATTTTTTTCGTTTGGCATTAATTGCATACATTGACCGTTGTATTTAATTTGAATGTACTCCGTAGCGAAGTGCGGGTTTTCAGCTAGTATATATATATATATATATATATACAGTCGAACCCCGGTATAGCGAACCCGGTATATAACGAACTCACGGATATAGCGAACGAAAATTTTAGTCCCGCCGTTTTCCTATTGTACGTAATTTAATAAGTATTGTGTCAGTTTAATGAAATCGATTTTAGTCGATTTAATTCATTAATGATCATTTTAACAGATTTTTTTCTTTTTTTAAATATACATTGCAACTAATGAGTTATACATTTTATGAACTCTGGCCTTTTTCTTAACGGGTCGGATATAGCGAACCACCGGATAAAGCGAACAAAATCTTTGGTCCCTTGAAGTTCGTTATAACGGGGTTCGACTGTATATATATATATATATATATATATATATATATATATATATATATATATATATATGTGTGTGTGTGTGTGTGTGTGTAAGTAAGTAAGTAAATTAACATGATATAAAATTAGATGAAATGATTGCATTGTTAAGCACGGAAATTTTCTAAACAGGAAACAAAGCTCATTGAATTCATTATACTTTGAATGAACTTTGAATGAGATTTTGCAATTGTAATTCGTCGTAGTTTTTCCGATATACTAGTAAGTTGAGATCTTTTGCTTGATTAAGAGGTTTTACAAAAAAACAAACAATAATTTTTCTCCTGCAATTAAAAAGACGGATTGGCTTTATTTCAACTATTTCAGTTTATAATTATGTCTAGCTACCAAACACGAATGTAAGGTATTTAGTTTGGAGCAGGAACCATAGAAATGACTAAAAATTTAACACCATTATTAACTGAAAAAATTGCTTTCAATAAGTTTCTCTCGCTTTATTCGACGATATTACGTCCTTAATGTTGTTTCAATATACCAAGTTTTACAATTTACCAATCAATATAACGTACCCATTCTTCATTTGTTAATTTTTGCTTGGTAGTTTTACTATTCTAAGAGTCTCTCTTTTACAGCCATTCACTGAAAAATATCCCTACGTATGGATTTGAGCCAACAGATTGTTGTTCTTTTCTGAGTAAATCTCCTTTAAAAGTAGCAAAATTTATACCGACAGAATGATATTTATTATAAAAAACATAATTTGTCACAAAAAGTCTAACAATTTATTTGTTAAATAAATATCCAAATCTGTCTCATCATAATAATACCACTGACACGAGAGAATTGAACTACCCTACAAAGTTTGTTTGTAAGGGGAACTGAAGACAGATAACATTAGGTTCAAGAATTGCTCCAAACAGTCCAAAATGATCTAAATCACCTCCATTAGATTATACTGTCACCAAGTATTTTATATGGGAATCATAAAATTCTTTTCCGCTTGTACTACTGACGCTGTCTAGTAGCATTATTTTTCCAGTGAAGTTGGCTCAGTGATGCAAGAGAGAGATGGGAGATTGGGGGGGGGGGGGGGACATCATGATATTTATGCGTTAAAGGGCTTTCTGTGGGTGGTGGATAAATCGCACACTGCAAGCAGGCAAGTATCAGGAATTAAAGCAGCGATAATGGCGATAAAACCCATGCGCTGCCTAGTTGTGGGAGTTATCTGTGACCATCTAACGGGGGTCACCTGCACCTTTCATCGTCAATTTTATAGCCACGCGTCGAATAAGAATATGGCTGAGATGGCAGAGGAAGATACTGTCCTATTTTAACTTTTATTGAAACGGAATGCCGTCTCACGTCGTAGCTTGACGGCATATTAAATCTTGGACAGGTTTAACAGTAGTATTGTTCCAGTATTAAGCCATTAAGTGTTTGGAAATACCAGTTGACACTCGTTACAAGAACTTATACAAATAAAAGGCTCTAGACAATTTTTATTATATTACTCTTACTTGATAGAAATTGAACCATGTCTTTTCTCTTAGTACAGCATAAATAATTATATTTAGTCTTTTGAACTGTTATATTTTGAGAACCAGATTTAATTTCACTATAACCTGTGAAGCATTAATAATAATTTATAAAATAGAAGATTTATTAAGGAAAAAAATATTTCACAAGCAATTTACAAATTATATATATGTGCCATTGATTATGAAATGTCCTAAATCATATATTTTTCATTTCGAGATATATGAAGTTCTGAGTTTGAACATGAACTGAACTCTGTAATGACGCAACAACCATCTCAATCTAGCTGTTCAGTTTTTACAATTTTGCAGATTGCTTAATACTACGGTAATGTAAAAGAATGCAATATGAAATAACTGATAAAAATTTTTTTTTTAGATTCTTGACTTAAACCACTTTCTGGTCTAAAAGCCTGTTCTCGGGGAATACAAACAGATGGGGAAATTTGATTTTTATCAAACAAATGTATAGTTGCTGGAGTATTTATTTCATTTCGTGTGTGCAGCCTTGGCTGCATTATCCAAACTAGAAGAGCTTTGAAGTATCCACTTTAAGAGCATATCATCGACAAGCTATAAAAAAATAATGTTCAGGTCTTCTGTCACCCCCCCCCCCCATTTATGAGATTCAGGCCAAAAGTTCTAACTTTTCTAAAGCACGTATCTACTGCACTCTTAATTTCGATTTCCGAGCTGGATTGTTTAAAAAATATCTTCCTATTTCGTAATACTAAAAATCTGGCTAATGACAGCAGTTGTGTATCTTATATAAGTTTATCCTAAAAAGTTAGTACAAACTAACTTTCCACCTTTTTTTATTCTCCAACTGATATTTTCTTGCCTTTTCCTAGTTTTCCTGTTTTTCAGTACTTTTTGTTATCTCTTATTTTTTGTTTCTCTTGTTGGCATTTTCCATCCATCACAGATTTTCTGTTGTACTCGTGGTATGGCATACTCAGCTGCTTCAGTGAGCATGATCTCTTCCAACTCAGCTCCTGATGAAGATGGTCGCATCGTCTTTTGACATTCATCGATTTTGCCCATTTATGGAAAGTATTTAAATATTTTTCTTCCTTTCTTCTTTCACTAGTTTTGGTGTTAGATTTTTTAGGGAATTCTATGATTAATTTTATAGAGGTAAAAGAAATATTTGCATCTTTTTATTTTCAGATATGAAATTACTTCCGGTGATTTGAATGACCACCGTAACTATATATTTTGTCATGAATCTTTCCTCGTGGAGCAAGTAATTTCTTGAGCAGTTCCTACTCAAAAATATTAACCCACTCTCTTCCTTAAGATTTCTTTGATAATTATTTATTTATTTATTTATTTATTTATTTTACCTGAAGTGGGATATTTAAGATGTTTTTCCAAACCTGAAATGAGTCATAAATTTTCAGAAATATTAACTCTTCAGGATTTTTTTTTGTGTCACAGACAATGAAAACTTTGGGCGTGTATATACATTCTATACTTAAAGTACATTTTTCTTTAGCCTATTAATAGGTTGCGCTGGAGGGTGTAAAAAGAAATTAGAAAATAGTCTATCACACAAATATCACAGTTAAAATGATAATGGATAAATGTATAGCTTTAAAGAAGATAATTTGTTTATAAATGAAAACATGAATGTGATATTCAATCACAGTTTCATCGATATTAGGGCTTTTTTAAAGACAAGTTTATAAAATAAAGAAAATTCACAATGATTATACTAATATACGAATTAACACTAGAAAGACGGCTGCCGTCATTTTGACGGTTTCGGACATACTATTGAGCGCTATGTACTATGTATTTATGTCCTCAGGCTTCTGAAATTTTATGACTTTTTCTAATTTTACGCGAAATATGCACACGCATTTACAAAATTATATTCGATGGTAAAGAGGGGGAGAAAATGTGTTGTATACCTACTAAGACAGAAAGCCGGCAATTTGACTGCAATATAGAAAACAGGCAGAAATCTTGAAAATAATATCGGAAAAATGTTAGTTACTTTTCGTCTCTTCCTCCTTTTGCAAATAACAGAAACATTGGCTCTTCGGAAATATTTGTGTTGAAAAATAATAACTGCACAAAAAATGCATATATTTTGACATATAAACCATATCAGGTTGTCAGCTTGTCATACATGCATAAAACTATATCTAAATATATACTAATTTATTATATATTGGTATGAAAGTTAAAAATTTAAAGTATTTAACCATTTAAAAAACATTAAATATTTTAAATTCTTGATTTTATTTTTAATCGTCAAAATGACGGCGTTCAGTCTTTTTAGTAAGAAAAAAAATCCCGCCTTTCTAGTGTTAAAATGCTTTCCTTCAAGTATGTGAAAAAATAATCAGCATATACAAGATAATCATTACTCCTAAAAATCTCAGTAACTAACTCATAATTTATAGAGTATAAAAAGACAAATTTGATGTGATACAGATATAAATACTTTGATTAGAATAAAATTATGCCTTATATGCCATTTGTTAAACAGGTGTATTTCTGGATCTTTTGGCTTTTATGAATCCAGTCATCCTACAGTCGAATTACACCAATGTGTATGGTACGAAAGACATGGAAACACTTTCTCACGCTTCGAAAAATATTTTAAATAAAGATTTTTTTTTAAAAATAGTCTGTTCTCTTATCCTGTCATTAAATATCAACTTATGTAAACGGAAATATGTACGGAATAATCAAGCAGAATAATTGAAATTGCCTTAAAAAAGGCATATCATTTTACCTCCACTTTTTTAATTACATTACGGTTAAATTAATGCAGTAATTGAACTCTTTGTACTTCATGTGTCTCATTTTCAATCATGTAGATTAATAAACACGCAGTAAATCAAATCTCCGGTCTGTGGAATACTTGAAATCGATGATACCTCTCCAATCTCCCTTTAAAAAAGAAAAAAAAACTTCAAACAATAAAGAATTTAGGCAACTATCTACTTGTCCGCCTTCCTGCAAAAAAAATTTGAGCGAATTATCGAATGGAATGGACTCGCAACGCCGCTCATGGTTCAGACTAATGGCTGTGGGTTCAGAGGCCAAATGCCGCGACTGCTATCAACTCGCGGCGTGCTAGTCTGACAGAGCCTAAACCGTTTTCTTCTCCGACGGAACTCAGTTTCTCGACCACAAATGATGAGGCAAACTACCCAAATCCACCTCACTAATCACATGCTTGTAAAACATTGTACCTGAACATGAAATGAAGACACTAACATTTGCATCGACTTCTCCATTTGATTTACCTCTTTCCGAATTAAAGCAATTCCTAGTTTTAGATGACAACCAGGCCCTGATTATCCATTAGGCCTAGTAGGCCCGGGCCTAGGGGTCTCCGAATGTTGGGGCCCCCCAAAAGAATTTTTATTTTAAAAGAAAAAAAAGAAATCCCCCCCCCCAATTAAAAATTTTTTAAAAATTTTACCTTTATTAAAAGTAACTTTTTTATATATCCTTTGAAATTTCATTGACTGGTTCATCAGATGTATAGTTATATATATAGTTCATCATATGTATGTTATAGTGTATATAAAGGATTAATAAGTTTTTCTGGTTGCATTGTATTGGTGCTTTAATGATGAAGTTATTATGTTGTATTGCTTATTGTTATTTGATAATGTTCTAGGCTTCTATGCTTCAAATAGCCAATTCTTGGTAAAATGGTACTTTCACAATGATTCATGATTATTTTTTTTGTGTGTGACAATTTTGGAAACTTTAAGTCCACATCAGTGTTAGGGGGCCCTCCATCCGGAGTTGTGTCTATAGTCCAGAATTTTCTAAATCGGGCTCTGATGACAACCCAAAACAAAGTTTATGTTTTCCCCCTCTATTTCTCTCTTAAATTTCATGGCTTTTGTAGTTAGTTTCACACTCCATAGAGTTCCAGAAGTTCCGTATAATACTTGACATCCATAAAAAGAATAAATATACTCACAGTTCAAATTAAGAATTTCCTCTAAACTAATGACCAAAAATTTCGGAGAATTCTCCCTCAAGAACTTTTAGTGACCTACAGATCTCAATTTATGTTGTTAGTCTGTTGTTAAAATAAAGTCTTTCATTATACAGAAGACATAAATTTACTCAATATGACACTTGAAATTCCTACCCTTAAAATAGCTTTAACAGAGTGTAATTAAGGGTCATTAATTATGATGCCAAAATAAATTCTTTAAAAAACAGCACACTTAACACAGTACTCAAAATCTATATTCTAACTATGCAATCAGGACTTTTGATCCCCTTTCAAGATTATTTTTGGGGCAAGTTCAAAATACTTAAGAATGAATATGGAATTCACAATCCCAAGATATATTTTATCTGAAGTTTTTATGAATTCATTTAAATCACTTATTACTTATATATAATGCTTTCGTTGAACTTAAAAAATTCGTTATAATCCTGGCCTACGATTTTGGGAAGCTCAAACCTTAGTTTGATTTAACTAAGTCCTTTTTAGTATTTATGCAATCTTACTAGAAATGGATGTACTGTGTACTTATCCTTTGCTGCAGTTTGCGCCTTAACTGATCGCAAACACACATAAGGGTATCAAAAGATTTCATCGTGCGATTGGCACTTCAACGGAACATAACTACGGTTGACAATGAGCCTCGTCACAGGAGAAAACATATTTGTCATCTTCAAAATTTATATTTTGCTACTCCATCCGTGATGATTAGCATTACAATATATATGATCTCTAATTGATTATTTATTTTAAAATCAAACTGTGCAGATATCAGCAATGTATATTCTCACGGATATCAACGCAAAATATTGAGTCTGAACTGGACGAAAAAAAAAATGACATGTCAATGAATTATACATATTGGTTTTATGATAAAGACCGAATCTATTCTCCCGTTACTATGATTTTTATAATTTGTGAAATACATGTAAAGATAAAATAATTGCTGGCAAACATAATTTTTATTTTAGGTGATGGACATAAATGAAATCCATGCAACGAAATATGAAATGAAGTTATATATACGACTGTTATCTAAAATATTCCTCATAAAGACAAATTATAGATATGAGATTATACCTGCATTTAAAGTAAACTGTGTACTAAGATTCATTTGTTTTTGAGAAAATAGATTTTTTTAGTTATTCATATAAGTGTGAACGTTACTTACCTAAATAATTATATTAACAACATGTAAGGTATACATAAGATTCGATTCACAAGAATCGAACTTTTGAGTGAATGAATTAAAGAAGCTGCTTGAGATATGCTAATTTCGACATACGCGCTTGGTATAAATACCAAGCAGCTTGATTAAGTTAGGAGGTTGTTAAGGTTGATAGATAAGCGAGTTAAGGTTGATAGATAAGCGAGATAGATAAGGGAGCTACGAGGTAAGCAGCTCCAGGTGTTAGCCGGCGCTTGTGCTTAGGGGGCCCAAAGTTTACGTGGCAGAACTGCTGGTTTGACTCTCTAGTTTGTGAGTATTGCAAAATGTATTTTTATTGAATGCTAATATATATTCCGTACAAGTAGTACGTATGCTTATTGCTGTAAAAGCAAATTCTATATGTGCAACGAATTCAATAAACATTGTTTCATGTATAAACTGTGTTTGTATCAAATTCATTTAGAGTGCCACTTCAAATTATATACACCCAAGTGCGGGTAGAAGTGAGCTAATTCTCTATAAACAAATTTTGAAATACTTTATTTTTAAATACAAAGTACCGCGGAGTTTAGATTTTCTGCGCAATATCTCCGATTCCCCCAACGTTCTTCATGCTTCTGGCCGAAGTCTAGGAATTTCATTTCCACCTTTGATTATGCAATGCTAAAATCCCGTGATTAAAAACTTCAAACTATAAATCAGCTGCCAATTACCTCTCAATACACTACCAACATTTTAGTGATCAGAGGACTCACCACTCCTCCAACCCTATTCATTTTTATCTGCCACTGTGAGAGCACTGGATAGAAGAATGTCCTACCTGGTATTTTAAACTCACCCTCGCCCATATTTCACTGGGGGTGTCGCTCTTTTTAGCGACCACCCTCATAGTGAGATGACCCCCCTAACCCATGTGAAACCCTGAAAAAGTGCGAACCCTACTTAACAGTTGTTCCGTGACGCTCCGCATTTAGGGATCATGTTTTATATTGTCCAACCGAGTTCTTTACGGGTAAGCATGAGAGGGAACGAGAGAAGGGGGGAGGCTTGCGAACAAGTCGCGCAATCGTAAATCCATTTCGGCCCTGAAAATAAATAATTATTAGCCTCTAAACATTCAGGGATCTCAGAAATTTATTATCGTGACTCCGAAGATGTTTTAAATACAAGTTTTCATGTATTTTCTTTCCTAAGTTGGGAATTTTATCACTAATTTTTTAATGAGGATGGTACAGTATTGGTAAGGTAACCGTAATAACACTCATTATAATGTAAATGCCTCCCCATATATATATATATATATATATATATATATATATATATATATATATATATATACAGTGAAATTTCTCTAGTTGGCAACCCCTATTCAACGGACACCCCTAAAAACGGCACTTTTTTTCAGAAACATGAGTGGACTCCATAGAGAAGTTTGAATGTATGCATATATATATATATATATATATATATATATATATATACACACATACATACATACACACATACAGTTAAACTTCTCTAGCTGGCAACCCCTATTCGACGGCCACCTCTCTAAACGGCCATAATTTGGTCAGAACCAATTAAAGACTCCATAGAGCCAATATGTCATGATAGAAACTTCTTTTCGGCGGCCAACCCTCAAAACGGTCACTTATTTCAGAACCATGACTAGCCTCCATAGATAAGTTAGACTGTATATATATATATATATATATATATATATATATATATATATATATATATATATATATATATATATATATATATATATATATATATATATGGGGGAGGGACAACGTCTTAACATTTATTTGAAGCAATCCTTCAACCTAAATATCATGCAAAATAATTGCAGATTGTTTTTATCATATTGAGTTTATTAACAGGTAAAAAATATTTCACTAGACTCTTAATAAAACTATGGAATCACAAAACTTTATTAAAAAGATTAACATAAAATCTGAGTTAATCAACAAATCAACTTATTGGTGATTCATATTTAACTTACGGCTAAAGAGCTATATTTACAACTTAAGATTTCAATTACAATTAGTCTTTTAGATAAGAGATCACGCTAAATGAAAAGATCTACATATCATACAACGCGATCAACTTGAATTCCTAACACCACTATTTCCAAGCTAGTCACCTAGTCTCTCTAAACGTTACTTTAAGAGCATATGCTTTTCACCTCTTATTCTCTTCTTCGTTTTATCGCGTGGCTACCTATGCATACCACTTTAATTACATAAGTTAAGTTATGTACGCACACGTGGCATTACGATAGAGAAGCAAAATTTGCGACAGTAAGATAAATTAAATAAAATGGATTTGAAACTGGAAAAAAAAATTATGTAAAACTCATTAACTACGATTTTCCACACATTGACGTGGGTCACCAACGGTACCAGAATTAAATCATTGGACATATTTGAGAATTTAATTAACAGATATTTTAAGGTACTAGTTGACAGCAACCTAAGAGAGGCCATATGACCCTTGGTAATATGAAAATTAATCTTTGATATCACTATTGTAATTAGGTAACCAACAATATAAATCAAAGCCGAATGATGGCCGAATGACTCGGGCGTTGGCATTTGGTGCCAAAGTCTGTGGGTTCGAATCCCACTCTTGGCATGGACTTTTGTAGCCATTCGGAATCGGCTTTAAGCAGTAGCTCCCTGTCTAATTAACCCTCGTGTAGCAAAAATTGACCGAAGCGCTCCCAAACTAAACCATATAAATCAAAGTGCGAAATGTTAAGGTTGCTGTGTACTAACCCTATTGGATTCACTCACCCCAATATTAACATAGGGAGAAAATTTGTCCAAGGATTACCGACTTGGATTTAAACATTTTTTTTTTAAATTGTACTCCGTAATAGAGAAAGAAATTTTATACCACGGGCATTTTTCGTTTTAAAAAAAATGCAAATAATATTTTAAAATTTAAATTATTTGGGGAAGAGATCTGGTATAGTATATTTTAAATGCTCACAAATTTCTTTGCTGTGACAAAATTTATAAAATGAATCCTGTTGCAAGGTGTAGAAAAGTTTAGGCTATCTGAAAATACCATGTTAATTTAATTATCAGCCTTTATGGAGCTGTAAACAGTGGTCAAATTTTCTCCATAGATTAGCTCTATAGATTAGCATTGGGGGGGGGTGAATCCAATAGGGTTAGTACACAGCAGCCTTTAGGAGAGAATATAGAATATGGGAAAGTTCCAAAACAGAGAAGTATCAATAAACCAAGTTAATGAAAGGGTTAAGAGAATTTTGTAAGGATTACAGAAAAAAGAAAAGGTAAAGCAAAAAGGAAAGTTTTTTTATACAGCCAGGGAGTTATTTTGGAAAAATACAAGAGATAAAAGTATTCGAAATGAAATTCAGAGAACAGAATATTAGGACCCCGTTAATGATATGAGTAGTCAAGATTAAAACTGATAAAATGATCTTCAGAACAAAAGAAAGTGTGAGGTAGATAAAACTTATAAAAATTTAACGAAATAGGGGAATTGGTGACGAGAAATAAGATACTGCGTCAAAAGGGAAATGTTTTTACATTTATTTTTTTTATTTTTTCTATTTAGTCAGTAATCTTGTACGAAGCGTTTAGTGCAACATCCAGTGATGATGTATTTCAGGAAACAAGATATAGTGGATGGAGAAAATTCAACAGCAGATATACTCGTAGTTGAAATTTAAAAAGGGAAGATGGAAATTTTAACTGGGTGTGAGGTGTGGATTTGAAGCAAAAAGGGTTTTTGAAAGAAGGAGAATATGCATATGTGAATGATGATTGTTGCGAATCTGTGAATGATTCTCAGGGATGCAGTGAGGATTACGAGAATTCTGGATCAATCTCTAAGGGCCTGATTCACGACAAACGCCAGCGACTCGCAGTCCGCAAGCCGCAAGGGAGGGAGATCTGCGAATGAAAAGCGAAAGACACCTTGGAAGCCATTCACGACAAACAATTTCCGCCAGCCGCATCCACTGACGTCACGCTGTCAAAACGAACCGAATCTTTCGATAACTCGGAGTGATAATCGAGGTACAATCGATTTTCATCGGATATCAGCCAATGAGAACGCTTTTAGCGTGTCTGAGTTACCGCGTATGTCTATCAAAACAACTGTCTTTTGAAGTGCTTGTTGTTCAAACGCTTGTGTCATTTCGCGTGTGTTAATAGTTCAAATTCAATTTTATAGAATAATCTCACGGCTTTTTACCTGCACCGCATTGGCGTTGCATCCTCTCCTGACTACCACCTTTATTCTGCTGGGGAATTTATGGATTTCAATCACCTTTTAACGTGATCCTCTCTTCAAAACAAGTACTTTTCAGTCACAGATTTTTGAAATAGATATCACCTCTACTGAGTTACCAGTGGGGAATTATGGTGAATGTACTTTTCCCCAACATAGGATAAAAAAAAGTCTAGTATCATATAAATGACACTAGTTTTAGAATTACTTCAAATGCTACAAAAATTTAAGTTCCCTGAAGTTTCACTGTTCTATTATAGATATTATTTATTATCTTGAAAATTACTTTTAGTGAAACAGATAGTAATCTTACTCGTATTGTGCAGTAAAAGCCATGTTTGTTAAAAAAGGTATATGTTAAAACTATTGAAGATGCTCAAAATAATGTATACATGACAAGCCTTTTAACAATAACGAAATAAAAGTTTAATTATCCTAACAAAATTGACAATGATCATGTTTCAAATGTCCAAACAACAAATAATTCTTTAATTTTTATTTGCATGTTACTGATTTTTTTCCAAAACTGTTCATATATTTCTTTCTTTGCTGATTAGTTTAGTTTTTGGTTTTAGATAAATATTCTACTAAGCTATTTTTGTATGAAGTTCACCATTTCTTTGTTTTGTTGATTACACGCCAAAATATTTAAAAAGTGCATATTCACATTTTCGTTATATAAATATTTATATTTAGGAAATTTTGGTGTTTATTGGTTTTTCCACAATACCATATGCTCCGGAAGCCTGTTTAATATTTCAATTATGCTTATCTTTTGACTAAACTGAATACAGAATATCTCGCAACATAGACATGGGCAATTCTGCCTAATACATGCACTCATATAATTTCAATGTACATTGCATTATTATGTCACCAATGACACAAATTTAAGGAAATTTGAATTTTTGTATAGCAGGAATATAGGCTAAAGTAGCCAGCCGATTTCTTTTCACATGAAAATTTATCTTTTTGTATTGCAGGTATGCTCATATCATACCAGGTGGTGGTGGGTATTAATACGAATAACACATTTTTCTTTTTGTTGTTTTGTGGGAGGGGGGGACTTCAAATTAATAGTGCCTCTTATGAAAATTCTCCCTCTCAGTCAATCAATTCAAAGCCGCCTGTCTGGTGGACGGATGGCCCGAGCATAGCCAGGCTAGTCTATAATAATATAATACAATGTATGTCAACATCTTAAAATGTTAAAATGTCATATTAAAATTGTGACAAAGAAATGTTAAAAATTGATAATACAAAACACCAGTTCAAGTGTGAAAAAACTATTTAATAATTAACAAAAAATTAAATTTATAAATTTTACACAAACAACTCTCGGGGAGCACTGCTCTTCCAAATAGAGGAGTCATGAGTGCTCCCAGGCCATCTTGCTACGACATCCAATATCTTCATGTTATAATCACATACCTGAAATAAAAGAAATATAAGATTTAATATTTTGAATGTTTTAAGATTGAAAAGAACACAACACCTTTTTCTCTTTTTCCTCAGTGTATATGAAACAGTATTTTTTTTGTGACAAGCACTTTTGTGGTGTACAAAGATGAGTTTTCGGACACTAGCCAATTCTAAATGATCTTTGAGTCATTTTGGTCTGAAAGTAAACTTTAAAATATGTGTTGTAATAATACAAATATAGAACAGTGTACACTTTTAAATGATGATTCAGAAAATGAGAAGGGTGCTAGAATGTATGGAATTAATATCAGTCCAAATGCATAAGTTTAAAAATATTTTTGCTTGGGAGATATGCAATTCCATATGTGACGAAAAGGTATGAAGAAATATCTTTGGTGTAGGGTTAGTATGGAATGTAAGCAGCCCTAAAATATTAGGTGACGAAAAATGTTGAAATAATCTCCCTGTATGTATGTACTCAAGTTGGATAACTGCACAATATTCCTAATACAGTGGATGCTCGTTAATTCGAACTAATCCAAAGGCCCCAATAAACTTGTATTGTGATTAATGTTAAAAATCTCATTAATTCGAACTAAATTTTTATCACTTCAGTTAATTCGAACTAAAAATTTGACAAATTAGATGAGAATGCAGAAACTGTTAAGCATCCTAATGATCAAGTCATAATGGACCCTATTAAAACTCTGAAAGCATTTATTCAGATGGAACCTTCCTCTGAAAATGAATTGAAATGTTTACTTCAAATCGAGAAGCTGGCTGAACAATGTAAACATCATAAACAAAACCAAACATCCATTTTACAATTTTTCCTAAAAGTGTAATTCATATTTTTAATTAAAGTTTACTTTCTGCTTCATTTTATAATTAAGGTAAATCTGTATTGCTTTTTAATATGTTTAATTTTAGATAGCATAGTATAATATGTTTTCTGGGGTTATACATACTAGGAGATTTTTCTACTTCAGTGATACACTTTTAAAGTTATATATTTTCTCTTAACATCTGATAATTCGAACTTTTTTCTGTGAACCTTTGAGTTTGAATTAACGAGCATCCACTGTATATTATTCAGTATTATTATCAATAGAATAATCCAATAAAGACAAACGCAAGTAAATTTTCCTTCGCATATCAACACTATTCCAAGACCAGTTTCATGCTTTTTAGTGCTCATCAGTTGTTTTTCTCCCGCCCCTGTAAGTACTCTTATGGGCACCTATAGTTATACACTGACTGAAATATGTGAAATGCACCATCACTTTTTAATAGTTTAAGATAAACAGGCTCTACTTACCATTTGCACATTTATTGAGTATTTGCTTTTCCTGTTAATGAAAACAAATCAATCAAAATATTGGTTTGATGATGTTCACATGTGTGCAGGCAACAGCACCTACAAAATTTGGAAATCCAGTGTTTAAATAGAAGTTTTCTTTTGTTTGCAGCTGCTCATTACTTTTCTGCGGAAACTGTACATGATTTTTTAAAATTTTACATACAGCTTTTGTAAATTTGTTTACATTTCTTGAAAGAGTTGGCTGCAATTTTTGGGAAAAGTTTGTGCTTGAAACAGCACTTTGAAAACTTCCTGTTCCCAAGACCTGTAGGCTGCTGAGGACCTATATAAACAATACAAGTATATAAGTAAAGCCATTTAAGCCACATGATATAGTTATTACAAATAACCATTGTTTCACAAACCGATCATATACACAGCATTACATATATTAGTATTCTTACATTAATCTGATCATAGGGAAATTATAGAGTAAGAATGAAAAACATAGTAACAGTTTATAAAGGGTCAATACACCTTTACCCAATACTAAACATTTGACTCAGCTTTGAGATTAAAAAAAATCAATACATCTAAAGACCTAAAATGCCCTATCCAATGACATAAAATTCTAAAAATCAATTTTTGGACCATTTTAAAAGGTGTACTGTCCCCTTTACAAAATTATTTTATAATTAATATGCTTAAAACTGGAAGTATAAGAATCAAAACATTGAACATACCTGCATTTCTATTGAATAACCGCCGTGTTTAGACTGCAAATGTGGTCTCAGTTCCATCCGTGACAAAGGAACTCATTTTCATTCATTTGAAATGGATCGTCTCGATCGTGGAATCTCCATTCATTTTTTAATCATATATTAATTCGCCGCCGCCGAAGCCTACCGATTGCTATGACGTCCGCCATTGCTGTTTATCCTTCGCTTGCGAGACCTACGTAGCGTCCGCAAGCAGTGAACTTAAGTTGCGGGAGAAAACGTTCTGCGCGTTTGTCGTGAATGGGAAATTGTCTTCGCACCGCAAGTTTGCGGAAGAAAACAGGATTGCGGGAGAAAAGTGTTTGTCGTGAATCAGGCCCTAAGGTGCGTCCTCTCTACAATTTTAAAACAAATGTATGTTAATTCTTTTTATTAGTTTTTAGAGGTATTAGAAATGCCTGGCACCCCCTTGGACATGTACCCGGGAGCAAGTCTCTCCCTCTGTCCTCCACCATCGCAACACCGCTAACGGTGAATGTTTCAAGTGTCAGGCACCCTACCTCATACCGGTGTTCACCTCTGTAGAATTTGAAGTCGCTAGGTAGAAAAGTATGAAGTAATTCCTTCTCACACCTTTAAAGAGTTTAAATTTCTGACATTCATATGTATTTAATTCTTACTTTTTTTTTGTACAAGTGACGGAGATCCGAGAGAAGATACTTTTCATGAATCTATGTATATTAAACATAGAAAAAAAAGACTATTTATTAACATTCTTAAGTAATTATTTTTTCGATGAACGCAATCAGCAACCTACAGACTTAATTGCCAAAATGTAGGTAAGCTAAATATAATTTGATAAAAATTGTTAGCAGAAATAAGATTTACATCGTGTTGTTTCAAGATAATCAATTATTGACCCTAAATACCTTTCCAGCTCTTTCCATTTTTTTTTCAGTCCAAACAAGGCTTTTCATACTGCTTTCAATCAGAAGGACAAGAATTTTGTTTTGATTGTGAATATGGGTAATTAAACGTTAATAAATCCTGCCAAAGTAATTTTCATCCTTCGATAAATTTGCCATTTTTTAAATTCAATTATTATAAGGATATATAATTTTTTTTAAATTTTTTATAGGGAGTCAATTAGTTTTAATTTTTGGTTTATAGCAGAAAAACAATTTAACTAAGAGAGTTTAATTTAAATCACAAGGATTTTGTTGATGAATTAAGATGTAGAGTTTATCTAGTTTTACAGTATTGTATTTAACAAAGCATCTAGGTTAGATAAAGTGAGTAAGGTTATGTTATGAACTGCAATTATGGTATAGCTCTCACTACTTCTTTAATAGTTCTTAAGGAAGCTAACTGCTACAGTCATTATAATACTGCATAACATCTGTCGAAGATGCCAGTGCCTCATCTAAGTCTGATTGTGGGTTTTATTGGTCTGTAGTAAGTAAACAATTAAACAGACTGACCCAATAATCTGAGGTCTTCATTCATATTTTTGAAACGTATATTTTCAGTCGTAATAAAATGAAATTCATTTAAAACGCAATTTAGTGGCCTCATATGATGCAAAACACTTCTTTTGAAATCAATGGTGACCTAAGCAGGCTGCTCCATACTACAAAATGAACTGCTAAAATTTAAAAGAATGCAGCCCAATGGTACAGCGCACTGGTTTTCGGTGCTGAGGGTGCTCGGATCGAATCCTGGCGTCGCGCCATGAAAAATGCCTCCGTTCGTGTCGTCCCTTCATAGGGGTACTTCTGTCCGCCCATATGGTGCCCCCCACAATAAAATGGGCAGAAAAATTGCGGCGTAATAGGCGAATGTTTGACGACAAGTGCCTCCACATTGGAAAAAAAAATAAATAAATAAACAATTTTAAAACAACAATTAACTGAAAGTCTCGAACATTCCTGTGAGATTCCAGTTCATACTGGCTGGTTGAATTCCAATTTCTGACTCTAAACTCTGCCTCTAGCAATCAAATTAATTCGATTATTGAGATAAATAAATTTCAGAGGACGAGACGGGAGACTGAAATTGCTGTATTGCCCCACTTCTGATAAAATAGATCTTAAAATAACCAGAATGGAATACAATAGCGGCAAAATCATAAATTATCATTATCTACAGAACATCCAAAAGAACTGTACATGCAGAATTTAACATTAAAAAAAAAACTTTGCAGAATAACAAGATGGGATCAGCTCCGAATTTTTTGTCTTCTCGAAATAGGTCTCCGTATTCTTCATTTGTATTTCAGCAAGGCATAATATCTGGCTGAATCCTCACGTACCTAAGAAAAGCACCCTAATTCTTTTATTGCATGGGATGGCTATATTTCTGCAGTGATGAACATCGTAAACTGGGCATAGTTTTGGGATATAATGAAATCTAATGAAAAGTCACAAATGCTGATACACATGCCTCAACCTATTCATGCAAAAAGGTAAGTGCTAAGGTAGCCCCAGTGATAGTATTCTTTTTATCTTGCTGCTAGAACTGATTATGTTGTTTTCGTGAATGTGAATTAAATATTCAATGAAAGGAAGCCTTTACATTTTTTCTTCAGCATCCTGAAACATAATATTTGGGCAATTTAAAACAAAATAACGGTATCGCGTAATCTTCGTGACGTGCGATAATCAGTAAGAGTAAAATAAGTGGAAAATTTTCGAAAGAAAGAGTTCTTTAGGTAGAAAGGGAATAGAATGTGGCCATAAATAGGACTTAAAACCTCAAACAAAATAGGCATCCTGTTAACCATTTGTGCGTCAGGGACATGTTCATACTTAGAGTTCAAACTGTTTGAAACAACAATATGGAGGATAAACAAACGTAATGTGTATCGTGTTTAACATCTAGATAGTCCAATGATCATTTTGAAATGAACTTTAATTCTTTAGCAGTGATTAAAAAACATTTGTCTCAGTAGCTTATTTCATTTTATTTTATGTGAATAGATATCGACGTACATATATATATATATATATATATATATATATATATATATATACCGTACTTATTGGACCATAAGACGCACCTCAAATTTATGGGAGGATTTTTAGAAAGGAATATTTTGTATTTTCTGAGGTATCTAAAGATATTTTCAATTTCTTACTTAATAAAGATAAAAAATATTATATATATATATCCTTCTGATTATGTACTGAAATCACTTTCCAACTAAAGAAATACATCACGTTTAAAAATTAAGTTTAAAAACACCCCATTTTAACCAAAATCTAACTTTGTGCAGCTAATGTAGTCTTTAATTTTGTCCTTTACAAAGGAATTCCTTGCTCAGGCCATTCACCAGAATCTTTATTCTGTTAATGCAGAAGTCAATGTCTAGAGATAACTATGAAAATAAAACAAGTCAATTGATTACTTTTACCTGCTCAAAATTCTAAGTTTTTAATGGGAGAAAATAAGTATCCGAAATACATTGTTTACATCAAAATGTACTATTTTCCATAACTAATAATTAACCATTAACAAAATTAAATGGATGGAACTGAAAATATATAATTTTTTTTTCATGATATTGCTCCATACGTTTAAGTACAGTAAGCCTTTTAAAGTTTTGAAAATAAGTTTAATAGAACTGAGAACAAGACACTAAAAACAAGTTTATTAATAAAACCTTCTGCAAAATCAACAAATTTAGTTGTTCTGGATTTTATAGTTAATGAGGTAACGTTTGATAAAACTAAAGACTACGCGGGGTTGTTTAATTCTAGGTGGTTGTTTCCTACACTCTCCTCTGGGAAGTTCTCAATTCAATTAAGCTTTTCTGTTTGTAGGTCCTGGAATTTCTCAAAGAGATTTATGTTAAAATTTAGGACAGGTCTTAAAACCCAATTATTCCCTTAATTTTCAGAGCCTAAACATAAATATTCTAATGAGGTTTTTAATATATTCTGGGTTATATTGCTAGTGCTATTTTAAATTCTATTCTGGCATTTTTACGAATATGCACAAACATATACTTACATGTTCAGTTTTTACTTAAATAAACTTCTCTGAAATTTTTACATTATAATAAGCTCCTATGCATTCTTTTATACATCTAAACAATTACTGCAGATGAATATCGGCAGTTGTAATTTCCTATTTGCAGAGCGTTGCGGTATGTAAAAAGGAACTTAACCAAACTGTCACTAATTTTGTCCCTAATAAATTTAATTTAAATGCAAATGTCAACCAGGTTTTAATCAAATTAATTAACCCAACAAATATGTTCTATCTGGATGCTCTAAATATTAAATTTTTAAACATATGAATAATTATGATAGGGATGAAATTAAATTTCAGCATCTAATAAAATTAAATTTTAGATCTAATTTTCAGGAAAACAAGTTAGTATCTCTCAAATCTGAATACTCCATAATGCTATTATTTTTATTTTTTTTGAAATTATAATGTACAAATAAACTAATCGGTGAATGCCAAAATCCGAAATTTTTGGCTACTTAAATAAAAAGATACCACATTCACAGTCAGATTTTCAGACCACTTTTGGGGGAAAGAAGACTGTTCTTTCTAAAATGAACTTATTTGCTTATGCTAAAATCTGTTATGTGTGCAATTTTCAGGTTAGTATTAGAAAAAAGTTTTTAAAATGAATGGACAGAAATCTGCTTATCTATAAAACAATACGACAAATCACAAACATCATATATTTTTACTGCTCTTTTTAGAGAATAATAATGCTTTCAGAAAAAAAAGGAAAAACAGGGTAAAATTAATTAAGGCTCCTTAAGAACCCAAAAGCCTATTTTTTTAGAAAAATTCTAGTTTAAACTTTAACATATTTGGAATTATTTTAATCTGTTGAAATAAAAGTCACAATTTTTATATATGATAATATTGAGCTAGTACTTCTAAGAATATACACTTATCTAGAAATTGAATGTAAATCAAACTTCGTTAATCACGCAAAGGGATCGGTTTGCCAAGAATTCAGTGCCAAGTATTTGATTCTAGAAAATCCTTTGGATATCCTCTTATTCATTTTATAGCATTAATTATACTGTAACTATTGGTGTTATTCTTTTATTGTAAAGCATATTTCTTATAAAACAGTTTTAATAGGGGATTTCCCATAAAATCAGTATATTCTCTGTCTACAATGTTTACTTTCTATGAGCATTTCGTTATACATTGTGTAACTGAATTAGAGTAACAGCCTATTTTGCCATAGAATTCAAACTTTAGAATATAAATATTGAAAGGTGAAACATTCGCCAATGAAAGTGTCTTTTATCACGAACTTTTGTAAAAGTAAAGATATATGCTGCTTTTAAACTAATAGTATATATCTTCGTGTTTTACTTACTCATAGAACATGTTCTATAACATGTAATAAAAGAAATTAACAAGAATTTTTTATAAGAAGCCTGATACATGGTTTCAACCTAGTAACTAAACAAGGTTTGCAAAGGAAAAGGTTTAAATTCTGCTTTGAAACTGCGTATATTTCTGCCACTTATTTGATAAATAATCCTATTTTAGACCTAAAGGTTTTTAGGTTAACAACCCTCCTTGAATTCGTCCGGAAACTGTAAAATATATCAAACTGAAAATATGTTTGTTTAATTCTTTTAATAAATAAAACTTTAAAATGTGAAGTGCTTTGTAGAGTTTTCTGGCTGTAAATTTTAAATACATAGTTCTAAGTTAACTTAATAAGGGGTTTTAAGATTAAAAATGATTGAAAATTATTTTGCCACACACATTCTAGAACCATTATCAGCCATGCAACGAATCCTCTTATTCAGCCTCCGCAGTTCCTGATATCCGCAGTACTAGAAAAATAAAGGTGGAAAGAGTTGACGAGTATCTAAAATAGGCTAAGATATTTTGAATAAATAAAATTTTTTCGTTGCAAGTTATGTACAGGCGTGTACACATGCGTATGAGTTTCCCTTTAAATTATGCAACGATAACACATTTTATTATTTCTCTAACAGCACCATGATGGAAAAAATTCTTACAGTTTGATCACTTGACACTATACCGGATACTGAACAATACAAATACCGAATTTTTTCCATTGCACTATTTTCTCTGGAAGATTAAGCTAAAGGTCCGAAACTCTTACTTTCGTTTGTACTCAGAGAGGAAGTGAACAGGAATTTTCAATGTAGTTAGTGTAAAGCAGGTTTTATTACTACTTTATTTAATGTTGGCAATGTCTTGCTGAGTTCAATTAAACTTACTGCTTTCATTTATAATATGACAAGAACACCACGATCTATAAATGGTTCGGTATTATTCGGGGTTTTACGTAATCACGACAGACCTTGGAACATTGGGTCAACCCTTGTAAAAGACGTCGCTATACAGTGGCGCACCCAGCCCCCCCCCCAAAGAAATAGAAATGTTGATTTTGCATTATAAATATTTTTATTCGTTCATCTCGCCCCCCCCCCATGCATTATAAATATTTTTATTCATTTATCTCGCCCCCCCCCCCAAGAAAAAATCCTGGGTGCGCCACTGTCGCTGTATATTCTGCAAAAAGGTCATACAAAGAATTAAACTTAATGTTTCTTAGGGTACATAAAGTTAGTTTTTTTTAATATGTGTTCCCGGGCATAACCACACAGATAATTAAGTCTGAGCAATTTTTCAAAAGAGAGCAGAAAAATGCTTGCAAAATTAATTCTCTGATATAGATATCTAGACCAAAAGGCATTAATTTTATTTCATTATGTTCTTTACAATGGAAGTTTTCTTCCAGCCAAATTAAGTAAAATAAAAATTATTCTATTCTGTTCCACTGAAAACGTAATCGGAATCGAATAGTTCGACCAATAATCGTAAATAATCGGATTATTTCGATTTCCGTAATTAAAATCGGGGAACTACTTCAGGTGAAAGGAATAATTCTATCCCAATCCACTTAATACATAACTGAATCATTTGCTCAGTAATAGAAGGGAGGGAGTGCCGCTCACAATGTATAGGAGTTAGCATCTCGAACCTCCTTGGTGTGGTCTCGGGTTTGAATCCCTACTTAGACGTGGATGCTCTGGTCTTGTCCCCTCGTAGAGAGTTTGGTTGGTTCACCTATAAGGTATATCCATAATGAAGAAGCTAATTAACGCGCAGTGTGGAAATTTAATGTCGAATAGACTAGAAAAAGGAAGCGATATTGTTACAGCTGCTCAGTGCCAGCATTTGGACTTTGAATACTGAAGATCACAATAAAATGAGACTAACTGTTTCCTCCGGCCTGCCACGTAAATATAATCAGCTTTCTCTATGAAGTAACCGGCAAAAGGTGTTTCATTAAACATAGCAATATACGGTGATTTATTGACATGATTTAAGCTCTACAACTATTTGTTCTGTATGTGTTTTCTCTCCTTTTGCTCAATTTGCTTGATAGAAACGATAAAGCTGGGAAAAAGTACCTATTACTTTCTAGTTTATCGTACTAAAAATATACTGAATCCTAACTTTTATTTTCACTAAATTAAGGGTTTAAGTGAATATTGTAAACATATGAAATGAGACTAACTTTTTCCTCCGGCTTGCCATGTAAATGTGATCAGGTTTCTCTATGAAGTAATCGGTAAAACGTGTTTCATTCAACAGAGCGATATGCGGTGATTTATTGACATGATTTAAGTTCTACATCCTTTTGTTCTGAATGTGTTTTCTCTCCTTTTGCTTAATTTGCTTTGATAGAAATGGTAAAGTTGGGAAAAACTACCCATTACTTTTTAGTTTATCGCACTAAAAATATACTGAATTCTATTTTTTTATTTTCCCTAAATTAAGTGTTTAAGTGAATATTGTAAACATAATAAAGCATTTTTATATTTACGTGTTACTACGCATGGTTTTTTTAATTTATTTGGCCCTGAATCTCGAGACCACGAGATATAATGCACTAAAAAATAGTTATTGCAGTAAGGAACACATCATATGATCAACAGAAAACTGCATTATTACCGTATTTTTTGGACCTTGAGATGCACCCTTCTTACATGAAAAAATCGTCCTAAAATTGGGGAGCGTCTTATGGTCCGAAGATAACATTAAAATATAATGAATAGTTTATTATATACACTGCTGGCCACTGTAAATGCAACACCCTGAAGGAAACAAGCAAATAACATGAAATTTACAACATGCATCAGCGGAGGTGAGATATGCAAATGATTAGAATTTCAGCGCAGACGCACATCACGCGCGCCTGTGGCGCCATTTTAAAGCGCTATTTAAGGCTTGGAGATTTCGACGATTTCAAGTTCGGCAATTGTGTTTTTCTTGTGGTTTTTTCAAAAAAACGATCAATTATGCCTCGTCGAAAACAGCGATCATCTTTTGATCAAGTATCCGAGTTCGACAGAGGAAGGATAGTGGCCTACCGAGATTGTGGATTATCTTTCAGGGAAATCGGTAGTCGTGTTGGACGAAACCAAACAACTGTAATGCCGATATGTGATCGTTGGATGCAGCAGGGTACGACGGACCGGTGTGTTCGATCGCATCCACCTCAGCGCACCACTTCACGTGATGCCAATGTCTGCGCGTACCATTCGACGCCGTTTACAGCAGAGTGGTCTGTCCGCAAGACGTCCATTGCTTTGTCTACCCTTGACGCAGAACCACAGACGTCTCCGCCGCCAATGGTGCGATGACAGAGAAGGATGTGGACGGCAGAATGGAATGAAATTGTCTTTACTGACGAGTCACGCTTCTGTCTGCAACACCACGATGGTCGCATTCGAGTCTGGAGACACCGTGAAGAGAGGATGCTGAACAGCTGCGTTATGCACCGCCACACTGGTCCTGCACCGGGTATTATGTAATGGGGCGGTATTGGATATCACTCTCGCACACCTCTAGTACGCATTGCCGGTACTTTAAACAGCCATCGCTAGATCTCCGAGGTGATGGAGCCAGTTGTCCTTCCTTACCTTCAGGGCTTGCCCACAGCTATATTTCAACAGGATAATGCGCAACCACACGTGGCACGCATTGTCCAACGGTTTTTCGTCAATCGCCAGATTGAATTGCTTCCCTGGCCGCCTCGCTCTCCGGATCTTTCGCCGATAGAAAACATGTGGTCCATGGTTGCTCTACGATTGACCCAGATTCCATCCCCAGCTGCCACAGCAGATCAACTTTGGCAACGTATGGAAGCTGCTTGGTCTGCTGTACCCCAAGAACGCATCCAAAGTCTCTTTGAATCAATGCCGAGGCGTGTGGCAGCGGTGATCTCCAACAATGGCGGCTACTCTGGCAACTGATTTTGGCAGGAACCACACTTCACAGAAGTCTATAAATTTAATCATTTGATACTTGGTCAACATGTTATCTACAAAATAAATTTTGTTGTGATAGCTCTTGTCTTTCTTGGTGTTGCAATTTGGGTGGCCAGCAGTGTATAATATTATATATATATATATATATTACATAATATATATATATATATATATATATATATATATATTATATATATATTTTAACTTTATTAAGTAAGAAATGGAAACTATCTTTACATACCTAACAAAATACAAAATATTCTTTTCTGAAAATCCTCCCATAAATTTGAGGTGCGTCTTATGGTCCAAAAAATATGGTAATTCTTTGAAATAACCTTTATATGAGATTTTATGAGAAATATATTTGGCAGGACAGATGATAACTGAGTGGCACAACACTAATTTACTATTGACTCTTGTCTAATTTCACTTACGTTTTCTGATTTTCTAAATCACATTCTAAATTGTACGAATTATCTTGAACTGCAATGTAATTTCTTGCCAATACTTTTTACGGAAAACTTTGAAAAATCCAAACAGGCATTCAGTTACGTTAAGCGCTGGATAATTAGTGCATTGTTCAGATATATTCATTAACTCATTCTGATCATAAATAGAAAATTTCATTAGACTTACACACAGTAACTACATGGCAATAAAATATTAGGAAAATTAAAGATGAAATGCTATTCATATTTATTTATTTATAACTAATTTTCCTTGTCTAATAATCCAACTTAGGACATATTGAAGTCATTGAATATCTCAACTACAATAGCATTAAAAACTCTAATAGTTTTTATATATGCACAGTCATTGAAGGATATTCACTCATTGAAGTTCATGCATAAAGCATAGAAATTAAGATACAAAGGAGGTTTATTATCTCATAGCATCGGTTATTTTACTAGAATCTTGCATAAATATGAGTCAGTTCTTTAGAAAAATATATCTCCTGAATGTATTTATGTTTGACAGCACCCTCACTTTGAGAAACTATGTTCGAATTCAGCCTCTTTCTAGGATGAATCTCTACATTGTACTACAATATGCATGATAAGTTTGACTTGATTCTCGTTGTTATGATCCAACCAGTGTGCCGCGGCACTTTAGGGGGCTGGGAGATCGGCCAGGGATGCCGCGAGATTTTTTTTTTAATAAACAAAAAAAATATTAGCAAGGCCCATTTAAAATCTATATATTTATAACTACTGCAAACTACTGCCTCAATTTACTTCATTTTGGTCTTAAACGAAATAATTTTATCTATAAATGTGTCAAATTTGGTTTTTGTAACCGCAATTTCTATTAATTAGCGATAATTTACAATTAAAAATTGCTTTCTGCGCATGCTCAGTGACATTTTAAATCTGGCTTTAGATACTCATGAAGCACGAGGCCACATAAACATATTAATTTGTTTCTGCGAATGCTCGGTGACATGTCTAAATCTGGCTCTAGATGGTTACTAAGCACGAGGCCTCATAAATACGTTAATTTGTTTATTCCGAGGAATCTCTCTAGCTCTCTCTCGGCCATTTTCATTTTTATTTATTTTTGTGAGATATAGAATTAAACCCTTACAAGTGCCTCCGCATTGGCTAAAAAAAAAGAATTAAACCTGACGGAAATTGTTTATTTCAAGCTGTTGAGTAACCCTATTTCTTTTTATTGGGTTCAATAGTAATTTTTTAAAGTGTATTTCTCTACTCTTAATATTATGATTTCCAACATTTGACAATGATGTGTTGAGTATAATTTGTGTATTAGTACATTTATTTACTATCCAGCCGTCATGTTTTGACGGGTACCAACCAGTAAATACTAAGTTTAACTAATGACTTTCCCCGCCCCACAGATTGTGATACAGATCGATACACTCGTTCCTGGGAATGTACTAGATATGTGCTGTAAGCATTCATAGCAAGTCTCCCACAAACAAAAGAAAGCTCTTTTGGGTGATTTCTATCATATTCCTCTAATGTTATACTATGCTGAATCCAACGGCTATTTTTGAAACTGCATTAAAATATCCGTTTCTAGTGTTTGCTACTCATATCTTTCATTAAATGAATAAAATCAGCAATGGAGTCAGTATTTAAAACGCTAACTTGAGTAATTTTTTAAATAGCAGAATTATAGTTATGGCAGACGCTCATGTCCAGAAGGAGGTTTCAGTTATTATAATTAAATTTACAGAGTAAAAATAACTTGATATAATTTCATTTATCATGTTTTGCATAAGTGCCATTTTATTGCTTATTTTTATGTATATTTTGATTCTCAAAATCAAAATGTTTAAAGATATGCAAATATTTTGCATGTTATTCAAAGTTTTTAACCATATTACATAATACAATGCACATAAGTAGCCAATTTTTAAAATATTAAAGAAAATCACCTCCGAAGGTAGGCGGATACCTTAACTTAAATTTAATACCTTTCTCATATATATCGTTGGCCTAATTAACAAACCACGTAACTAAATTTAACACTTTTCTGATTAAATGGTCACCTTTCTGGTTAAATTTAACACCTTTCTGATATATATCGTTGGACCAATTAACAAACCACGTAACTCCAAAAAATGCGATTTTGGAATTTTCATGCTATTACATTGGTTTATGTTCCCTATACAACTCTGTCAAACCTCGTAACTCCAATAAGTTTAATCCATCCAAAAAAAGTGTAAAACAACACATACTACGTAACTTAACTGCTACTAACCTTGTCACACCACTTTAATTACGAAGATGTTTAATTACATAGCAGTGTGGCCTATATATATCTCAGAACACTTTAACATTTATTTTTTAAGAATAAACGATAATAATTTATCTTTTCACCGTCGAATAAATCAGCTTTCAGTTCATCCTGTAAAAAGTGGGAAATGGGAGTTGAGTGGTTTGTTCATTTGGACTACGATATTCCATTTTAATTTGATATTTAAAAAAAATTGAAAAAACTTAAATTGTAACAAAGGGGCCCCAAGTTTCTAATCTCATTTCCAAGGGTGCCGCAAACATAAAAAGGTGGGGAATCCCTGATTGAGATTGTTCTTCGTTGAAGATAAAGTGAATAGATGGCTTGCCGTTAAACATCATTCTTAATTCAAAGCACTTCTTAAGATCTCAGAAAAGGAACAAAATGTGTAACCGCTATTAATAATTACCTTAATATTTGTAATGATGAGATAATCGGGTTTATTGAATTATTTATTGAAAAACTGGATTAAGTACTACCTCTATTTGATTGATTTCATAAATACAATTTTAAAATGACGATCCTTTCGTATTTACAATTCATGAAGTGCAAAGAAATAAAAAGAATTATCCAGTTTCATGTAATTTCAGGCAAAACTTATACACTATCAAATGGGAAAAACATGAACGTATTAACACCTGAATTTTTATTTTTATGAAAGAATACTTTCGCCTTTGATCTCAAGCTGTGAGGCGTTAAATGCTATGTATTTTTCTACTTCGATTTTAGTTAGTAAACACAGCAACGTCTTCTTAAATGTGAGAGAACATTTATAACAAAAGTTTTTGAGAATATTGCAGTGCATATAAACGACCCCTGAATTTCATTTATTACGGAAAATAATAAAACAGAATTTACTGCAATACTTAAAATTGATATTAGCTATAGCATGTAAATTTTAAGAATATCCAACCTTACATTTTGTCTGAATTGTGTCATAGATTAGTATTATGTTTAATACAGATACTATACTGTTTACCCTAGTTAAAATGTAACTCTCAAGATTATTATTATTATTATTATTATTTAATCACGAAGTAGTCTAAATTGCTCTCAGGGCATTTCCTTCATCTCAATCTATTTAAACTACATAGCAGGTTATGTTTTCTAAGACAACTTTTAATCCCACATTTTGTGGTGAAAAACTAGCCTTCTGCTCTTTCTTCTAATATTCAATTACACATTGTCACGATAGAGATCTTTAATTTAATTCTCCAGCATTTTCCACTATCGTGTCAGAAAGTTCCATTATCTGCGAGAGAACATTGAAAGGGGGGTTGCTGATCATGACACAACTCGGTGCATTCTTTTACTGTTTTTTCTCCCGTTCTATAAAGAGCCAAACAAACGTGGAGCATAATATTGCATTCCTAGGGCTCCTCAGTCGGACATAAGTCATTTACTAGGGACGCGGCCTATGCCTCACCCCCCATGTACCTGTTTAACCTCCACGTCAGAGGGGTGACGATCTTTGATCGCACACAGTTAACTAGGCATCACTTGCAAAAGGTGGAGGAGGGGCAGTTCTTTTTTATACATACATTTTTATTATTTTTGGAGGACAGATGTCTGTAACGTGAAACAGACATCATCTATTTCCTTAGACGTAGAAGACTGTTTAGGAATCTAATTTTGTCAGAATTCTCGGAACGAGTGAGAGAATTAGACTACGGCATACGACTGGCACACCCAAACTTTGCAACTCGTTAGAACGTCATTAGATGGAAATCGACAGTAACATGAGATTTGTGTTTCACGTGCGGCATCATTTATTCTGAAACATTCAAGTTCCTAGTTTAAAATAAACGAATAGCAGGTATAGGACTGCTGTCAATCTGTGCTCTAGCATTATTTCTCTAAAACTGCAAGCTATTTTTATCAAAGGAAGTAACATTTCTCATACAGTCTCAATACGAAGAATGTAATTTTATGTAGCATTTTTATTGATTTATTATATTTTTCCAGAAAGATCCACAAAATATAGTTAAAGCGGAAATAAAATTACAAATAAAATTATTTGCAAATAAAATTATTTTGTTAATACCTTTTCATTAATATTTCTTATTTGATAAAATATGTTAAATATTTCCTTTAACACTTATTTAAAATAATGAATTTGCATTTTTTAAACAAAGAACTTGTTTCAGTATTAAAAATACTTGAACCTCTTTCATAAGCGGTACGTTTAATTGAAATCATTAAAAAAGAAAACACTGGAAAGACTCAGAAAAATGTGCTCGTAAAATATTTTTTTTCTCTTGTACAAGATAGTCTTAATTAATATTCACACACGGGAGATTATATATATACACATACAGGGTGTCCGGCTTAAAAGTATCCAAAAGTTATGACTTATTTTTACGGAACTACCCATTAGGATTTTTAAAAAATATTTAAATAGAAAGACCATCTCACCAAGTATTATTATCAATCATAGATTTCGATCATAGTATCATAGATTTCGATGTGTGCACCTTTTGTAGCACGACTAACGTCTAAATGGTAATCCAGTTCTCTCCAAGTGTTTCATAGCTAATCAGGAGTTATTAGACCTTTTTGCTTGGGGATTCATTAAATCCGTTGTGTATAAACAAAAAATTGAAACTGTGGATGAGTTTAAGAAGGGTATACTTCAAGCAATTCACGTCATAACTTCTGATATGCTATGAAGCACATGGAGAGAACTGGATTACCATTTAGACGTTTGTCGTGCTACAAAAGGCGACCATAGTATCTATGATACTATGGTCAAAATCTATGATTGATATTAAAACTTGGTGAGATGTTGTTTCTATTTAAATAAATTTTTTTTAAAATTCTAATGGGTAGTTCCGTAAAAATAAGCCATAACCTTTGGATACATCTAGCCCAGACACCTTGCATATATATATATATATATATATATATATATATATATATATATATATATATATATATATATATATATATATATATATATGTATGTATGTATGTATATATATAAATATATATATAAATATAAATATAAATATATATATTCATATATATATATATATATATATATATATATATATATATATATATATATATATATATATATATATATATATATATATATATATATATATGTATGTATATATATATAAATATATATAAATATATATATTGTGAAGAATAGGAAATTCTTCAAGCAGTCAGTCGTGTGAATATTTGATATGTTTTTGTCACCCCTGTCCTTGGCAACAGAGGGGGGCGTGAACTAGGTTGAACTCTGGTGTCAAGCTAACTGACTGATGGTCATCGCCGGGCTGAGGGCGGTATTCCTCTCCTTGTCTACTGGCAAGAGAGTGTCAGCTGGCGACAAAGGCCACACACAGAGAGGCCGACATTCTTCATGCACAAAAGGGCTGTTCGTTACGCTAAAACCCTCTGCGTGGGAAATTCTCGAATGTTGGAAATAGCTGATGTCACTGATTTCAGCAAATCAGCGTCTAAGCACAAAAACCAACGCATGATAGGACTAAATATGTTCCAGGGAGGTGCTTAGAGTTTTCTTGGAGAACCTCGGACCGAAAAAGAATCCGATAGACTTGAGATCTACTCTCAGAAGGTGATTGATACCTGCGGCCTCGGGCCAGATTACATTTTTGGGAACTTGAATCCCGGGCTTAGTGCCGTTTCACATAGTCAGTGGACTCTGACTGTTTGCGGAAGAATTTTAACTCCCCGGTGCCTTAGGGCGGTTATGACTGTAAAATTTGATGTAACTGAAGTGTAAATATTGTATATAATTAAATACATAATTTTAAATCCTAAACTCCGTATCTTGAATTAATCTATGCCCAGCTACCTGGGAGAAGTGTGAATATCGTCACAGTCTTATTATATAGATTAATTAAAGTGGTGGCAGCGGTGTTGATCGATCCCTCCACCTGAAGATTCCTGTGAGTAGTAATTTATACAGTGATTTGCCAAGTTGGGCTTTCCGATCTACTTTCTGCGAACTGTGATTCCTGTGAATAGCAAGTTGGATCACTTTGCTGAATCTGCCTTGTGCGTGTCTACTTGTCGTCATACTTCAATTCCTGTGAACTGAAAGTTATAGAGAATCGTCGAGTGGTGCTTTCCTGTCTGCAATCTACTAGACTTTGCTACTTAGTGCACGAACTCTTGGTGACGTCCCGCTTCTTCAATTAAGGTGAACTGTTTGCAACGTTAAACAGAACCATTGTGGTCTTCTGTTCCGTCTTCATGCTGATCATCAAGAGCAGTCGTCAAAGCAGTGAGTACTATATGGTTTTCATTTCTCTATTGGGTTACTGAGGCAATTGAATAATAGTGTTCTTCTTTTTGTGTGTCATTCAACTTAAATCATTGCTAGTTGTGTTTAAATATACTAGTAAAACAAATTTTAAAAATAACAGAGTAAAATAATTTAGTTTTGTATAATATTAAAGTGTATTTGAATGTGCAAAGTTATTTAGTAAATCATAATTGAATTTAAGCTTAAACTGTAGTGAGCTAATTAAATTTTTGTGTGTTTTGTGTTAGAATTGTTATGTGTAAAATTTAGGGTAAGGTTAAATTCTCTAACTGAAATCATGGCTTATTTATCCAAAGCTCTTAAGGCTGATTTGGTTTCACTCGCGGAAGATCTTGGAGTTTGTGCCAATTCCGATATGAACAAAAATGAAATTAGGAGACTAATAATGTTAGTTGAGGGTTATGATGAAGAAAACGCGAAAGCTATGTTAGAAGCGATTGAACGTGAAAACCAGTTAAAGTTTGAGAGAGAGAGATTCTCTCTCTCTCAAACTCTATTGGGAACTTGAGAAAGAGAGAGGGAACAGCGAGCTTACGAATTGGAGAGACTCAAAATAATATTCTCAGAAAGTGGTAGAGAGTCAACTCCTGAACCGTTAGAAAACTCTCTAAGGAGATCTTCTCCAGAAATGAGGAGGATGATGCCGAAATTTAATCTAGAGGAGACTGACATAAGTTTGTTTTTGGCTATGTTTGAGCTCCAAGCTAAAAATCTTGAGAGAGATGAAGTAGAATGGGCAACCCAACTTCTTTCGTTATTGCCACTAGAAGTAGGACAGATTGTTTTGCGTGAGTCAGAACAAGACTCAAGAGATTATAAGTACGTACAGAAAATCTTGCTAGACCGTTTTAAACTGAGTCCAGATACCTTTAGGCAGAAATTCCTGCAACGCACCCGCAAAGCAAATTCAAGGTGGAAAGATTTCGCTTATGAATTGCAGAGCTATTTTAATGGGTGGATTGAGGGACTAGGAATAAATACTTTCGAGGCTTTGAAGCAACTCGTGATTGCGGACCAAATTAAGAGACGCGTAAATAGCGAGGTGCAGGAACACTTCTTAGATGAATGGGGTAGCATTGTTTCACCTTCAGTGTTAGCCGAAAAACTGGATCGTTACGAGACAGTAAGACAGGGTAAACGAATCACAAATAATGGAAGGAAGGAATTTCAGGTGCGAAAACAAATTGATTTGAGGTTTAGGAATGAGGGGAAAGCCAAACCAGAAAAACAAGTGGATGGGCAATCTACCTCCCCAAGCAAAAATTCATATTTAAAATATGAAACAAAATTTAAAGAGTTTGATAAGCGAAAACTTCTTCGCTGTTATGAATGTAATTCGGAGGAGCATTTACGTCCAAAGTGTCCTTTCCGAAAAAAGAGAGATGCGGAGACTCTGAATAATATTGAACAAAACGATGATGTGGACAAATGGTTGAAACCATATTTGAGTGTGGCCAAGGTCAATGGCGTCCAAACTCAAGTCTTACGAGATTCGGGAGCCACTTTTGATCTGGTCTCACAGAAGTACGCACCGCCAGAGACCTTTACGGGCGAAGTCGTTTGGGTAAAACAACCCCTTGACACGGAAGCAAAATGCCTCCCTGTGGCCAGGATAGAGTTAGAAGGGACATTCGGGCGCGTGACCACAAAGGCCGCTGTGTTCGATAATTCGCTAAACCAAGACAGGTACATTTTGCTCTTCTTTGTGAAGGCGCGGGAAAAGGGGGTGGAGTTCAGGAACTAAACGCCGTCACGCGCTCGCAAAGCAAATCGAAAGAGAAAGAATCCGGGGTTGAGCCAGCTGATAACGTTTCTGAGCCGGCTATTGTTCTCAGTGCAGAGGTTCCGATCGAGGAGAAAATAGACTTACAGTTAGAGGGGGGAATGTCGAGTCAAGTGACCCTAACCTGCTGATTTGTACACCATCAGAATTAAAATCCGCTCAAAATGAGTGTGAGGATTTAAAAATGATTTGGGATAAATTGAAGACGGATGAGGAAAAAAACATTCAGGGACAGTATGTGACCGAAAACAGAATGCTGTTTAGAATCCAAAAAAAAAATCATCTAGGTGAAGTGCACAAATTGATAGTTGTTCCGACAGTTTTTAGGGGTAAATTGGTGGAATTATGCCATGACACAGGAGCTAGCCATTTAGGGGTAAAAAAATCGCGTGATAGATTAGCGAGGAATTTTTTTTGGCCCGGGTGCCACAAAGAAATGGACGAGTTTGTACGTTCTTGTGACCCATGTCAGCGTGCCGGTAAGGCTTTAGACAAGAAAAAGGCTCCCATGAAATTAGTACCAATAATTAGAGAGGTTTATTCAAAAATAAATATTGATGCTTGTGGGCCGTTACCGTGTACGGATGCTGGAAATAGGTACATGATTAAAGCCATTTGTCTTGCTTCAAAATATCCTGAAGCTGTACCTGTAAAAGATATTAGTTCTGTTTCTGTGACCGATGCGTTACTACAAATTTTTAGTCGTTTGGGGTTTCCGAAGGAGGTGCAGTGTGATAATGGCACTTCTTTTACTAGTCACCTCACGACGGAATTTTTCGAGCAGTTCGGCATAAAAATAGTTCATAGTTCAATGTCACACCCACAGTCAAACCCAGTGGAGCGGTTTTACCGAACACTTAAGCGGCTGTTAAGGGTTCTTTGTAACGAAGCTGATACCGAATGGGACAGGCATCTTCCTGCGGCTTTACTTGCATTGAGACCCATAACGCATGAATCTGTTGGGTTCTCACCGTCGGAGTTAGTTTTGGGAAAAAACCCTAGGACACCTGACGTGTTACTATATGAGCATTGGGTGGAAACGGCCGAATCAGAAACCCCCGTAACAGAACATATCTTTAGAATTTTAAACAGATTAAAGCGATCACAAGATCTTGCGGCCGAAAAAATGGCAGAAATGCAGAACAAACGGAAGCTGTGGTATGATCGAAACGCAGTTAAAAGGGAATTTAAAGTGGGGGATCAAGTCTTAGTATTAGCCACTATGAGGCCCCATAAATTATCTGTGCAGTGAACAGGGCCAGGCATAATTGAGACGAAGATCTCAGAAACGAATTATGTTGTGCGCTTGAGCGAAGGGAGGGAACGTTCCCAGATTTTTCATGTTAATATGCTCAAACCATATTATAAACGACCTGAGTTAATAAATTTAGTGTTAGCTGGAGTAGTGGAGAAGGAACCCACAGATGTGGATTGGGATTTTCCAAACGCAATTGATGACCCAAATGTATTTGATCTGGAGTTGTTGTTGGGAGAAAGTCATCTTGAGGAAAAATTAGACGCTGGCCAATTAGAACAGTTACGTGGACTATTAGTGCGACATGCCGAGGTATTTTCAGAGACCCCTGGAATAACGCATTTGGTGACGCATACTATCCAGGTAACCACGGACAAACCTATTAGAACTAGGGCGTATCGAGCATCCCATCGACAAAACGAGATATTTAAACGAGAAATCGAGAAAATGTTACGGCTGGGAATAATCGAAATAGGGGAATCCGATTATGCCTCTCCCCTTATTCTCGTAGAAGCGCCAGGAAAAGAACCTCGACCGTGCATTGATTATCGACGGCTTAACGAGGTAACCAGAACAGAATTTTTCCCTCTGCCAAACATAGAAGAGAGGGTAGAGCGTGTATCTTCGGCAAAATTTATTAGTGTGCTCGACTTGCTAAAGGATATTGGCAAATTCCGCTAAATGACGAGGCGCAGCGAATCGCCACTTTTGTAACTTCTTTTGGCACATATAGGCCACTAAGAATGCTCTTTGGGCTCAAAAACGCGCCGTACATCTTCAGTAAGCTAATGGCAGAAATTCTGCAGGGCTGTGACGAGTTTGCGGTACCATACCTCGACAATATAGCCATATATTCGGCGGATTGGGAAACGCACATTCGAGATTTGCGTGAAGTACTCGTAAGGCTAGGGAAGGCTAACCTGAAAGTAAAACCCACCAAATGCCGATTCGCGCAGGACCGAGTGCAATATTTAGGGCACATCGTAGGCAGTGGTATTAGAACGCCCGCAGAAGCTAAAATACAATGCATAAAGGAATTTCCCCAACCCACAACAAAAAAAAAACAAATGTGAGCTTTCCTGGGATTAACGGGGTATTATAGCCGGTATGTCAAAGATTACGCAACTGTAGCGACCCCACTGACAGATATGCTGAAGGGAAAGGAGAAACAGGGAGTAATAAAATGGTCCCCTGAGTGCGAGGTTGCCTTTTCCACTCTAAAGGACAACCTAACAAAATTTCCCGTACTTTATTCGCCTGATTTCAAGCGCGAATTCATTATACAATGTGATGCCTCTGATGTTGCGATCGGGGTAATACTAATGCAAATGTTTGGGGCAGAAGAATATCCTGTCTTGTATCTCAGTCGGAAATTTAGCCCAGCTGAGAAGAATTACTCGACAATAGAACGGGAGTGCGCGTCGATAATTTTCGCGGTTCGGAAACTACATTTTTATTTAGATGGTACAAATTTCAAAATCATAACGGACCAGAAACCGTTGAAGTGGTTAAAAAATCACACCGGCACGAATTTCAGGATTCTTCGGTGGTCCTTTATTCTGCAATCGTATAACTTTACTATTGAACACCGGGCTGGAAAGTTTAACCAGAATGCAGATACGCTTAGCCGTATGTCTTGCGAATGAAGGTGTAAATAGAATTAGTTCTTATAACAATTGTACTTGAAAGTGTGTTTTTTTTTGTATGCTGTTATTTATGTTTATTTAGGTTAGTTAAAGTATAGTAATGTAAATTATGTGCTTAAAGTTGCTTTCCTCAGAGCTCAAGTGTAGAGGTGGAAACACATATATGTACCACACTGTATCCCCGAACTATGATTTAAGGGTGGGGGAAGCTGTGAAGAATAGGAAATTCTTCAAGCAGTCAGTCGTGTGAATATTTGATGTGTTTTTGTCACCCCTGTCCTTGGCAACAGAGCGGGGCGTAAACTGGGCTGAACTCTGGTGTCAAGCTAACTGACTGATGGTCATCGCCGGGCTGAGGGCGGTATTCCTCTCCTTGTCTACTGGCAAGAGGGTGTCAGCTGGCGACAAAGGCCACACACCGAGAGTCCAGCATTCTTCATGCACAAAAGGGCTGGTCGTTACGTTAAAACCCTCTACATGGGAAATTCTCTAATGTTGAAAATAGCTGATGTCACTGATTTCAGCAAATCAGCGTCTAAGCACAAAAACCAACGCATGATAGGACTAAATATGTTCCAGGGAGGTGCTTAGAGTTTTCTTGGAGAACCTCGGACCGAAAAAGAATCAGATAGACTTGAGATCTACTCTCAGAAGGTGATTGATACCTGCGGCCTTGGGCCAGATTACATTTTTGGGAACTTGAATCCCGGGCTTAGTGCCGTTTCACATAGTCAGTGGACTCTGACTGTTTGGGGAAGAATTTTAACTCCCCGGTGCCTTAGGGCGGTTATGACTATAAAATTTGATGTAACTGAAGTGTAAATATTGTATATAATTAAATACATAATTTTAAATCCTAAACTCCGTATCTTGAATTAATCTATGCCCAGCTACCTGGGAGAAGTGTTCATATCGTCACAATATATATATATATATATATATATATATATATATATATATATATATATATATGGGAAGGTGGGGTATGATGACGAACTTAAGCTTTAAATATTTTTCCTGAATTCAATAAGTGGTTTAAAAACCTGAAATTTACAGAAAGACTTCTTTCAAACTTTATATTTTATAAAAAAAAAATTGAAACGATTTCATATCCTCCTGGAAGATGACAAAATATTCCCTTTCCCCCAAGAAAGTAATTTTCGTCATCTTACCTATTAGGTGGGGTAAGATGACTAAGGGCGGTGGGTAAGATGACGAACCGATAACAATATAAATCAAGATATAAAGCTTTATTTTCAAAAATGCAGAGAAACAATTTCACTTAGGTACTTAGTGAAAAAGGCACAGATAACACTAAAATTACAATGACATATTATCCATAATGAAACAAAAACTAAAAGAATTAGATACAAAAATTAAGAAAAAACAAAGGTAATAAAGTTCATATACAAAAATCGCATTTCCAGGGTCTGCCTTTCGCTTCATTATCATCCTAGCCGGAACACTGAGCATGCGCCCAAGATTTGCACCTGAAGCACTGATACCATAATTCGCCCTTTCCCTCGTTCTCGAAAATAATGCAGTCTTTTTCCAATAATGTTTCAGTATCATAGTCGTCGCCCTCCACATATTGAACTACTTCTTGTGATGACTCATCATATGACTAGTAATACCGTTGACGCATTCTAGTTTTCCTTCTTTTTCTAGGTGTTTTCGGTAAACATTTAGCTTTCTTTGACGCTAATGTTTCAGCTTTCCTTTTCAATCTTTCCTGTCGTTTCAGTTCCATCAATTGTTTTTCTTTCTTTTTTTTTCAAGAGTTTGTTTTACAGGAGATCCCGAAATGTGGTAAGAAGGCAATTTCTTCCTTGATTTCCTGGTTGTTTTCTTGGTGGCCATCGGAAGTGGAGGAAGATCTGAGGAAGTTGATGGCTGTGGAGATAGGGTTGATGAAATGGTAGGTTCAGGAGGAAAGGCCAATGAAATGTGCTGCTGATAAATGGTAGGATAATCTAATTGGTTGTTTTCAACAACATCAGTGGTATATGAAGCTCGAAAATCTTCGACTGTGAAAATATTGCTGTGTAGAGGCTCAATGCCAGTAGCTCTGAAACCGTTCACAGCAAGCTGGACAGTACTAATTCTAAGGTAGGCTCCTCGTCATCTTACCCCACGACGCCATTTTCGATTTCAACTTGTTTATCAGTATCCAAGATTATCGTAAATAAATTATAGCATACATGATTTTTAACGTTACGAGTTGTATTTTGACAGAAAAAAATGGAGGAGAAAAATTAACTTACCGTAGTCGGGTAATTCCTTGCACTGTGAAGTCCAAAATTTACAAACACAGATTAAAGAAATACATTTGAGTCACCACTACTCACAAAATTATCTCAACTTATATTACTTGTAGTGAGTGTCATAACCCGATAATAGAGTCTTAAGAATTGCTTGGACAGGTACTGTTACCTATGATTGCGTCGGAGAAATACCGAGTTCGTTATCTTACTCGCTTCGTCATCTTACCCTACTCTCCCCTATATATATATATATATATATATATATATATATATATATATATATATATACGACCTAGCTTGTTTTGTTTTGAAACTGCGGGTGGAGAATATCCACCCGCAGACCATAAGTCTCATTCATTCATCAATTCCTTTCGATAATATAGTATATTCTTGGCAATATCCGTTTAAATATTATAACATTGAAATTTACTTTATGTTACATTTAATCTACTTCAGTGTAATTAATGAGTAGTAAATATAATGCGCGATCACGCTGAAGTTTACATCAAAATTTGCATTTATGCATAACAAAGAAGATGCTTGAATGAGTTAAACTAAACTAAATAAGTGTGATATTTTTGTTTTAAACAATATTGCATTAGAAAATGTGAGGCTAATTTTTATTCTTATTCCCACACATAAACCTACTGAGACAGGCAGACTTACCTGAAATCCTACATCTTTTATTCGTTTATTTAAAACTAACAATTTAAACGTTGCAGAATAAATGATGCCTCAGGTTAAACGCACATCTCATCTTACTGTAAATATCAACGATTTAATAGAAACCTACCTTTAAAACTTCCCCAGGGTAATTTGTGGTTTCTGTATTTGAAATTATTTTTTCCTCTGAAACGATCCAAGTCTCTGAAGTTTAAAGAGAAGTAAGTGGTATGACGTTGTTCGAAAATCTCTCTTTCACAGGAGAGCTTAAAGAAATCCACTTACTGCTTTTTACCTCTACACAATGATAGGATATAGTGCTATTTGCAATGGGCAAGGTCTCTTCTGTATAAAAATTCGCGTAACAGCTTTTTTCTACTGAAAATAGTGCTGAAAAAGGAAGGAATGAAGTTAAACAATCTACTTTTAAGAAATGGGGGCCGTGGCGGCCTTGTGGTACAGAGCGCTGGTTTTCGGTGCTGAGGGTGCTTAGATCGAATCGTGGCAAAGCGCCACTAAAATGCCTCAGTTTGTGTCGTCCCTTCATAGAGGGCAAAGCTGGTCTGCCTATATAGCGCCCCCATAATAAAATAGATAGCAAAACTGCGGTGAATTATAGGTGAATGTCTTCGCGACAAGTGCCTCCGCATTGGGAAAAAAAACTTTTAAGAAATGGACTTGGTGGCCTTTACCTCCGGTATACAGATGTGTATATATATATATATATATATATATATATATATATATATATATATATATATATATATATATACACTCATGGACAAAAAAATTAGTGCACCAAGAAATAATTGCGGGATCGTAACGAAACTTGCAATGAAGGTACATGTTGGGGAGATATGCAAATGATTAGAAATGCAGCGTGATTGCGCATTACGTATAGCCGGTAGAGGGCGTTGAACATCGTACTCTGTGGAGTATAAAACAGGTAACCAAAGCTTGTTTGAGTGTGCTGAATCATTTACAAAGGAAGAGCTGAGATAGACATGCCATTACGCCGTGTTCGAAGACAATATAAGCAGTTGTCGCAGTTTGAGAGGGGGAGAATCATCGGGATGATGGAAGCTGGGTGGTCAGCTAGGCGAGTAGCTCGTCAATTAGGCCGCTCTGATTGCGTTGTGAGGAGGTGTTGGGACCAGTGGACCCGAGAGATGTCATGTACACGAAGACCAGGCTCAGGACGCCCTCGACAGACCAGTCGTCGAGAAGACCGCCACATCGTAAGAAATGCACGCGCACAGCCAACTGCTTTATCGGCCGCCATCCAGGCACAGGTAGCACCTTCACTAGGGGCCTCTGTGTCTTCTCGAACCATACGAAGGCGCCTGGCTGAAGGACAGTTGGTATCGCGGCGCCCATTACGTGTGCTGCCCTTGACGTCCACCCATCGCCGCCTCCGTTTGGAGTTTTGCCTCGCACGAGGAAACTGGACTGCAGCGGAATGGAACCAGGTCGTCTTTAGCGACGAATCCAGATTCAATCTCGGCAGTGATGACAATCGTGGTCGTGTGTGGAGAGCCCGTGGTGAACGCTTCAATCCTGCCTTTGCTGTACAGCGACACATCGCTCCCACAGCTGGCGTGATGGTATGGGGTGCCGTTGCCTACAATACACGGTCACCCCTAGTATTGTTCCGTGGCACCATGACAGCCCAGCGGTATGTTCATGAAATCCTGCAACCACATGTGTTGCCACTCATGCAACGGCTCCCAGGAGCCATTTTTCAACAAGACAATGCTCGGCCTCATACGGCAAGGGTGTCACAAGACTGCCTCCACACTGTTACTACCCTTCCTTGGCCTGCCCGATCCCCAGATTTGTCTCCAATCGAGCATATCTGGGATCATTTGGGACGACGAGTTGGGCATCCCACGAGTTTGAACGAACTAGAGGCAAGGTTACAGCAAATATGGAACGAAATGTCTCAAGACATCATACAGAACTTGTATGACTCAATACCCGATTGTATCGCATCGTGCATTCGCGCTAGAGGGGGTCCAACGGAGTATTACCTCCTCCGTTCTTTTGCCTTTTTCTCTGAAATAAATTATCCTTTTTCTTTGATATTCTTATCATTTACTTATATCAAAGTAGTCATTACGTATGTAAAATTTCGTTTCATTTTGACGACTCTTTCTTGGTGCGCTAATTTTTTTGTCCATGAGTGTATATATATATATATATATATATATATATATATATATATATATATATATATATATATAATTAACAAAGCTATGTTAGTGACCAAACAATAGTTAAAAGGCTGAAAAGTCCGCAAGTAGTTTTAGAGCTCATACTGGTTTTTCACTTTCAACTTTGTTATTTATATATATATATATATATATATATATATATATATATATATATATATATATATATATATATATATATATATATATATATACACTGAAGTGCCACTGAATTAGGGATACCTACCTAGTAACGAGTTGGGCCTCCTCTGGCCTTGATAACGGCTGCCACACGACAAGGCATAGATTCAACAAGTTTCTGGAAACGTTCCACCGGAATGGCTTGCCAAATATTGGCTAAAGCTGTCCATAATTCAGTAAGGTTCTTTGGTGCTTTGTGATGGCCTTTCACGCCTTGTTCCAAAACATCCCAAAGATGCTCAATAGGATTTAAGTATGGGCTTCTAGGTGGCCAATTCATGACAGAGAAGTCAGAGGAATGCTCATCCAACCAGCCAGTAGCCAACCGGGACTTGTCAGAGGTACAGTTTTCTTGCTGGAAAACTCCATTACCGTGCGGATAACAGAACAGCATAAACGGATGGAGGTGATCACCCAGCAACTCTACGTACTGAATTGCATTGAGGGAGGTTGGTACACGCACCAAAGATCCCAAACTGTGCCACGAAAAAACACCCCAGACCATGATTGAGCCACCATGCCCTTGTACAGTTCCAGCCAGGCATGCAGGATCCATGGCTTCATGAGCCTGACGCCATATTCTCAGCCTCCCGTCGGCGTTAATTAGTCAGAATCGAGCCTCATCACTCCATGCTACTCGTTTCCAGTCCTCTACACTCCAGTCTCTGTGCTCTCTTGCCCAGGCAAGACGTGCAGCCCGATGGCGAGTATAGAGCAATGGTACTCTCGTAGGTCGACGGCTCCCGAAACCCATACGGTGAAGCGAACGTTGCACAGTCCGTTTACTGACTGTACGACTGGCACCATCATTAAACTGGGTGGTAATTTGAGCTAATGTTTGGCTTCGCTGGCTACGGACAATACGCCTGAGCCGTCTCTCACCACGCACTCTCAAGGCTAATTGTCTTTTGCAGTTTGCCCGATCGCTAGTTTTTTTTCCACCATCCATGTATTCTTGGTATACTCTTGACACTGTCGACCTTGAAAATCCTACCTGTCTGACGATTTCGGAAATTGAATGGCCCATGCGTTGCGTACCTACGATTTGTCCGCGATCGAAGGCGTCTGAATCAGGCAGTTTACACATACTGGCAATTCCAACAACTAATTCAGAACAACCACAGTACGCGCTATATATTCAGCTACCACAGTGCCCTCACTTGCGCATACATGATGCGCAGCGCTACACAATTTGCATAGGCTTTGCTATCCCTAATTCAGTGGCACTTCAGTGTATATTCTTACAGTGGAACTTTATATGTCGTTTTGTAATTGACTTATTACAGTGAACGATCCATGCGGGGAAATTTTATATGCGGGAACATAACCAAGAAATAGTATCGTCGGGACTGGATGAAGTAAACGACACTTACGGGAAAACGATGATTCGGGGCACGATCGATCGAGGTTCCACTGTATATATTTATTTCCATAAACACACGCGGGCGCGTGTATGTGTGAACTATCAAGCTATGAGTTTCATTTGGGTAGAACCTGATATGACTTGATGATATAATGAATAGCACACCGTTCCAGAAGTTATGAGGGCTGGTTTAGAGTCCCGAGAAAAACTAGTTTGTTTCAAATGTTAGAAAAAGTTAGTGTTAACACAAGGCAGAGTATTCGTCGCTATAATTTTTTATTAACATCGTATATTCAACGAAGAGATTTGTTTAATTGCGTATCTTTTACAAGATATAAAATGTAACGTGACACTGAGATACATTGATTTGTTTCCAAAGTCTGCGTCAAGTGATTGAATTTTTAAAAACTGTGTTATGGGCATGTGTGATGGAAAGAGGTCACATATTGTGCTCTATTTTACGAAAAACATTATTTTCGTTGCCACCGGCTGTAAAAATATTGAAAATGAGGTAACTCTTAACGTTAAAATACAAATTTATCCTTACAAAGTTATGATTGACTCTGATCTCTGTTTACTTAGTTAACGGAATAAATTTTCAAATAGAGATGAAAGCTTTTCATACACACAAACCTTCTTTTCCTTTGAAGTAGCAAATATACATCATGGAAAAGAAAATCTGGGCTGTGCCAAAATGAAAAATGTAAGAAATTATATTGATTTAGATAAACGAGTATCCAGTTTTTTAAGTACAAATATTTGTCAACAAATTTACTCAAATCAGGTTAGAAATCTTGAGAAGCTGACAAAATATAAAAAGTTTAATTTAACATTTAAAAGTCTTCTTTTGGAGAAAAAAATTGTTCAATTTATCCCTTTCTCTTCTGTGTAAATTAAACAAAAAAAATCTTTCAGGTAAAAATTTTAACATATAGCTTTCTAAGAATTAAAACTTTAACCATTGATAGAGCGTTCAAATTTCCGAATTAGATAACTGGGTTTCATTATTGTGCAAAGCATTCGATCACCGTCATATATCTTTCATTAATTTTAAAAGCGTTCACTCATTGGAATTCCAATAAAATAGCAGAATGGGAATCCTTTCCTGATAGAAATTTTATTTTCTATCAAGTAGATTTTAAAATTTTAAATTAATTATGCTTGATGTGTTCATTACGTTTTCCCCAAATGAAGTTTTCTAAAGACTTTATTTTGAAATTCATATGCATACCTTTCAGCACCATATACGAGCAATAACAATCTATATGATTGCGTTTTCTACATATAACTTCTGAGAAATAAAAAATTAAACAGTGGTTCTCTGTAATTGACTCTCGAGTACTAACTTCATTCAATTTCAGGTGTTATTTGTCTTTTGTCCAGGGTATACCGATGTGCGAAAAACAGGCCTGACGGTACGGAGTTGTGAGTCTTTAAGTTTTAGTGCTTCTGCTGGAAAACTTGGTCATCAGTAGGGGTACGTAAATTTCGCATAAAAAATATCGAAATTTCGCAAAAAAAATTACGATATCTAAAATTTTGCATTCATTTACAAAAAATATAAATTAAAAAATTTCGCATTGATTAAAAAATCCCAATTTTACTTGGTTAGGTAAGTATCAAAATTCTTACTTAAAAGCTAACATTGTAGCAGTCTCCTAATTATCTTCCTTAAGTCTTTAGCAAAAAGTAATAAGCAAATTTCGATAGTGAGACCTCATTTAAAGATCGTTGGTGGTCTTAGTTAAGCAATTATGTTAATAAATTATTACTATTACTACCTAATTTCACTTAAAAAGCCGTTTATCACCGAGTTTTCGCCGAAAAATAGTAAAAAAATAATTTTCGCATATATTCGCTCATATCGGCAATTTTCGCATTTCTTCGCCTCTCTTTCGTTAACTACGAAAATTACGTATCCGAAGTTATCATCAGTAAGAACCTTTACCCCGGACATGACATCGGTTCTCGACAATCCTGATAAAACAAAGTAACTTATTCCTACTTAAGACGTTTAAAATTACGTGTGGCTGTTCACCTTGGTTTGAGCTCACTCTTTTGACGAAAGTATTCATAAAACATCTCGAACTAGATTTTGATATTCTTTCTGATGCAGTGATTTTAGGATATGTTGCGGTTTTTGTCGAGAACTCTCGTCACAACGGAGTTGTGATTTTCGCTCATAACATGAGTGCTTCTATGAACCCTAATACGCCTTTTTCTTCAGTTTACTCCTGCCAAATTCATAGTACATATGTACTTAAAGATTGTCTAGTTGTAACTTCTATTTGCTTCGCAACACAACAAGTAAATAAATGTATCAACCTAAACCAACTGTATAGTGCAAAAATCATTATGTCTAATTCCTTGGATCAACTTATTCTTTACCTATTTCTGTATTTCATCGATTCTGAGACATTTTATCACAGTTAGTATCAAACCTAACTATGAATTCATTATCTATTTAGGTATCATCCGCAAAAAGTGCTTTAAGTTTTACGAATTATGGGAGACTCTTTTTGATAGCCAGATTTGCAAACTAATCAAGTGGTCGCCCAGTTTTAGCAATAATCTTTAAAAAAAAATTATAAAATTTATTCTTCGATGTCTTCAATTCTTTCTACTATTATACTCAATATAAAAGCATGTTTTCTGATTATGAACCTGCAGTTTCTTTGATCAGAATCTCCTGTTTTTCTGTATTCGGTCGACAATAGGGAACTGAATCCTTCATCTCCATTCATAAAAATCAGTCTTAGGACGTTGAAATCATGATTTCTAATCACATTTTTGGTTATCTAGAGATATTTGGGGTCTTATTCCTGACCTTGTCCCTTCGCGGAATTCAAGTGTGGTAAAACTTTAATTTTTTTTTTTTTTTTTTTTTTTTTGATCTAGTCTATAACGTAAAGATCGACATCGTTAAACAGCTACTTTATTTACTGACTGTTAACGGTGTTCTCCCGCAAAACCTTAATCAAAAATAGAGGAAAAACAAAAGCAACAAGTGCAACTAACTCTGATCTCACTGAAATTAACGTATGTACCCGGAAGGGCATGTTTCTGCTTAAAATTTGGAGACCTGCTAGATGCGTATGGTGAATTTCAACTTATATGCGAGATCTATCGTTAGATTGTAGAACAGAATTGTAGCCACTAGAATCCGAATTTTAAAACCACCTTTCTCCCTTTTTGGTTAGTTCAGCCATTTTCCCCCAAATTTATGATAATTAATTGTAAAGTACTTACGAAGACTTCGTATCTCACGAATTTTTAAAAATGCAGTGGGGTTAGGAAATCCTGTTATGGAATAATCAAAGCAAGTGAAAGTCAGTCTATAAAAGCAACAACCTTAAAGAAATTTAAGAATTACCGTATTTTTCGGACCGTAAGAAAATTGGCTTAAAATTGGGATGCGTCTTATGGCCCGAAGGTAATATTAAAATAAAATGAATACTTTATTATATATATTATATATATATTTATTATATATATTATATGTATATTTATTATATATCTATGGTGTCCGGTATAAAGGGCTAAGGTAAAAAAAAAAAAAGTGATTTTTAGATATCTGTTAGTATTGATTTTAAAAAAAATCTTTTGACTTGTATAAAAGGCTTGAGTCTATCAATTTTGTAAACAAAAGTACATTTCTTTGTAGAAAAGACTCAAGTTGAAATTATTGTTCTGTGATTGGTATAAAAGCCAATAACTTGGTATATTTAAATCACTTTTTTTTTAATTAAGCCCTTTATGCCGGACTCCATAGATATATTATATGTATATTTATTATATATATTATATATATTTTATACATATTATTTACTATATTTATTATATATATATATTTTTATTTTTATTAAGTAAAAAATTGAAAATATCTTTCTATACCTAAGAAAACACAAAATATTCTTTTCTAAAAATCCTCCCATAAATTTGAGGCGCCTCCTATTCTCTGATGCGTCTTATGGTCCAAAAAATACGGCACTCATTCTTACAGAATTCGAATTCAGTCAATGTAGCATTCAAAAGCAATTGGACCCATAATAACTCGTAAGGCGTATGCACTTCTAACATTTGATATCAAATTTCAAAAAAGTTATTTTCTCCCTAAGGACGAATTTGAAACAACATAAATGAAAGGGCTGAACTCATGGTGTATATTAATCTGAGTGTTTAGTGGTAGGGCTTGAAACGATATCTAAGAACATAATTTAGAGAGTATAATTTAAATTTTTGTAGAAGAGTACTATTCAGAGATAATTAATTACATCCATCAAATATGTTGCAATGACGCAGTATGGAATGAAGTATTTGCTTCAAAATTATTTTGTCATACATAAGTTTAAAATTATATGCTACAGGTCAATCGATTATTAGAAACCGGTATTTCTTAGACTGCTTTTTACTTAGAAGAAAAGATATAATTTCCCGGAGCTTATTCTTCTTTGTCTAGGTCAATTCTCATTCATGATGACAACAGTATGTTTTCGTACATTGGGTTGCTTTATAAATGTTTCCAACAATTTATTGCCATTATAACTTAATCCTTCTTACTTTGATGGAAAATCATGCATCTATTCGAAATGCATGATTTTCCATCATGATTAACTAGTTTAGGTTAAAGGTTTCAGGCAGTAACATCATTCATGGACAGAGAGAATGACATACTGCAGGAGACAGTTAAATTATGAATATAGATACAGACTTAATTCATTAAATTTTAATGTTAAAAACTTGAAAATTATGTTTTACACTAAGTTTAAGTACGAGTTATGTTTTAAAATAAAATATTGATTTTAATTCCTTATTTCAGCTAACCAATGATGTATTATTATTTTTTTTAACTCTTCCTTGTTGAATTATTTCTTTCATATGAAATATAAATAAAAACATGCTAATAAAACTTCGGAATTTTTCAGCATATTTTCAGTTTAAGATTTTACTTTATGGCATAGAAATTAATTAGCATGTAAATAAGATTTAACATATTAATAGAATAAAACTTATTTAACATTATTATGTTTCTGAAGGCAGCCATGGTGCTCATCAGGGATTCTCTTTACAAATTCTTGGGAAATAACAAAGCATTGTTATCTTGCATATTTTTATTTACTTAAATAAGGAATTCTTTTAATAAATTTTGAGGCTGTAGTTAAGAAGTAATGAACAGAATACCTGGAAATGTTTCGGAAATGATGCAATCTGAGTTCTTTTCATAGATATTTTTCTTCATTTAATTAATTTTCCCCCTAACAATTATTAAGAGCTAATACTGATTGCTTCAATAAGATCTTAAGTAACAATTATTAATTTTTACAATCATAAAACCCATTAGAACATTACATTTTATTAGATACTAGATGGGTTTCTATTTAGTTTATAGTTGCAACTCAAGATGGCAGCACCAAGGTTTTATGTTCTTCAAAATAAACCTAAAATACTTGTGAATAAATGCGTAGTCTTGAGGAATCTAAATAGTTCAATCAAATGTTTCTATATATATTAATAACTTGAACTACTGCAGTTGTCAAGTAGAAATAGTCAATGAGATAAAGAAACATGGTAATGTTAAATAAGTTTTATTCTATTAGCATGTTTAATCTTATTTGCGTGCTAATTATTTTCTATGACTTAAAGTAAAAGCTTAAATTTAAAATACACTGAAAAAATTCAGAGAATTTATTAGCATCTTTTTATTTATTTTTAATATGAAAGAAATAATTTAACAAGGAATAGTTTAAATATCCTATATTAACACATCATTGGTTGGCTGAAATCAGGAATTTAAATCAATATTTTATCTTAAGACATAACTTGTACGTATACTCAGTGTGAAATGTAATTTTCAATTTTTTAACATTAAATCTCAATGAATTAGTCTGTATCTCTGTTCATAATTTAGCTGCCTCTTGCAGTATGTCATTCTCTCTATCCATAAATAAAGTTACTGCCCGAAACATTTACAATTTTCAAGAGTAACAAATGATGTAAATGCACGCAATATTCAGCAAAAATAATTACCTCATACTTTTATTTACCTTCCCCTCACTCATTTAAATATACAAAATATTTAAGTATTTTGGATTTTTTCATCAAATAGTGTAAAAAAATATTTTTTTAAGTAAACATGTATCTAGTGCTGCCATCTAGAGAATATTTTACTAACTAAATTAATAAAAATATGTAATGAAAGTGATTAGGGTTGACGTTTCGGTGAATTTTGTATTATTTCTTCAGAGTCATTCTTGTTAAAAAGGCTTTTCAGCATGGAACTGCCGTTGAATAATCGATACAATTAATAGTTTCAAATGACGGTCTGTCAAAATTTTCACCTTGTTCTCAGATTGAGTCCCTAATGGAGAGAAATTGAGAACTAATAAATAATTTGAAAATACAGAAGTTCAAAACCGGAAATCGGTGGTACGAAATAAATAGCTTTGAAGAAATATTTTACAAATGCTTTAAACTGAATTTTATTTATTTATGACCCTAGATGTGGAAGAGGAGACAGGTGTTCTCCTATACGGGTTTTCAAAAAGTGGATAGACTGTACCATATATATGGTTAAATTTTTTTTAAAAAAGAAAGAACACTGATTAAATTTTTCTCTAGACGAGCATGTTTGATATGCTTGCCTAAGAAGCTACACCGTCTTTCTGTTTATATAACAGGCAAGCCATTCTTAGACTAGAAAAAAAAAATTCTAAAATATCTGGAACCATTAATAGTCGTGTTATTGACATGGGAACTCAACTTTTGCTATTCAGTTGAAAATAATACTAGACAAGACACTATTTTTATATTTAATTTAGTCATATTAGAGCATTCATAATTCCGTTGAACAGCTTTTAGAAAAGATATTACAGAGGCAGAGCCGACTCATAGACATAAAACGTCCAACTTTTCTGGATGTCCAGGACATGACGAGTGGTAATTAAATAATAAAATTCTTTTAAGTATGTATATATTTGAATCATTCAGTTTCATGTATTCTCTTCATTGATATTTTCAAAAAAGACAATGGAAATAAAAGTCATAATCGCAATGTTCTGCTGCTTATCCCCAACATACACTGAAATGCATGTGTACGTAGAATATTGACATGTTTTCCTTAACTTTTTAATCCTTGCTTTGCTATTAAACGTAGTTTAATGATTACTAATCAAAACAGCCCTTAAAAATAGGCCTTTTGATTACCCATCAAAACAGCCTTAAAAACTTATTTTTTCTCATAAATATCAAACCATTCACACGGAAGGGAGAGCCATAGTCGATTTTTGAGGCAACTCTGGGCAGAAGAGTTAGTTTAGTATTAGAATAAACTCAGTGGCGGATAAAGCATTTGGAAGCTCCGAATCGCAATCTAGTTTTGAGACCGGCTTGTTATAAATACTATTAAGAAATATTAATTATTACTTAAGATATCTTGTCACGGCGAAAAGGAAATTTTATCGGTTAGTTATTAAGTTGTAAACACTTATACTTCGCTGTTTGCCATTCGACGAACGGTAAATTGTCCAGTTGATGATGATATCTTTGTCTGACGTTCTCAGAATGTATCTCTTTTTAAAGCTGCTAACTTTTGGAGGCCCTAAACTTTTTGGGCCTCTGCGATGATCCGCCACTGAATAAATTACTTTTTAATACGCAAGGTTCGCACAAACCTTAATGTTACCCGATTTTATGGTATTTTTCTAAACCATACCAAAAAATTATAGAGCGTCATTTCTACGAACACATATGATTTGTGAACAACATTCGATCTCTACGATGACTTCTTGCTTAAATCGGAAGTTTTGGTTAGTTACAAGACGTACATAATTAAGATGAGAAAGTCAGGTGAAAAGATCAAAGATTTCAGATTTTTTCAGATTAAAAAGAGAGTCATAATCCATAAATGAGTGAAAATTGTTTTTGGTTGCCTCTGTGGATTGTGTTCTAAGACCCGTAGATTCTTAAGCTATGATTTTTGTCTTAATGGAACGACTTGAAACCAATAGAATTGACCTATTGGTTTGAAATTTAATTCATATGTTTTAAATACAATCTTTACTTATTTGTCCTAAAATGTTTGTTAGTATACCATGGTATCCAATATAACTTGTTCTTCTGAAAAGGATCTAAGCATCACGAAATATATCAAAAACAGTGGTAATGTATGCATGGCCATCTGCAATCATTTTTCAAATTTTTTATAAAAAATAAGTTTAAAAAATTAAAACAAAGTTTAAACAATCTCTATTTTTCTGACTAAATTTGATCTATGTTATGTTCTAATATATTATATATATATATAAATTCTGCTCATTTTTTTAATTCTTCTATATTGTATACTCTTCTTGCAGTTAGCAAACTTTACATCTTCCATTGCCTTGAAATACTAAATCAAGTGAAAGTGAAAGTGAAAGAATATTTTACGTTGCACAGAACATTAGAGTGACAGTGTTTCTCAAACTTAAAATGAACCTTTAAAAAATAAAGAAATAAAAACTTTCTTCACTAAACTGTTTCTTTATTCTCCTATCAACTCACAATTTGAAATTAGAATAAGGAAGTTACGAAAGTCGAAAAATCCTATTCATATTTAACTCCCTAAAGTGAAAAATAAAAATTATATTTCTCCTTTCATGTACGTCAGTCTGTTTTGATATATTTTCCCGGAAATGTTTGCAGTAGCTTCTTCAAAATGTTAGTCACAGTTTGAGTTTGTTTGTCAGTGTCTCAAGTTAAATTGACTTTTCAAAGTAAAAAATTCTCATGCGTCATCTAGCTTCTTCCGTGGTCTTAAAATACCAGGAGCAAGAAAAAAAGACACACTCATCGAGCTATTTTAAATATTATGTGCTTTTCTTAAACGTGAACCACAGTTTTATACGCATTACTTGAGACAGGGTACAATTTTGAAGAACGAATTTTTTCCAATCCGATATAAATACTAAATGTTCAGTTATTTGATTTAAATGTTTGTGTTTATCTTATTTTTCCCATTTAGATTTTCAAGAAGCAAAGGAGGGCGTAATCATATTCCTCGTTGTTGATCCTCGCAGTATAGAAATATGCATGGAAATGCCTACATCACGTGAATAGAATGGTCCTCACATTTTTGTTTCTGTATCAGAACTGCTATTTTCCCGAATCATAATTCTAGATTAAGTTTCTTAAAAGAGTTTAATGCTCAAATTGTTTTTAATGCAATAGGAACTGTTTATTTAATTTTGAAAATCTTTATGAAAACGGAATACACGTAATAGCTTTCTCTGCATTAAGTTCTTACAGAGTTCATTCAATTCTTACTAGAAAAGGTACTGGACAATACTGAGAAAAAGTTAAAACAAACGTATTAAAATACAAATTATTGCTCATCAGGGATATTTTAAATAGAACAGCGCTAGATATTTTTAATGAGGTATGCATTAAGGATTTACTAATAGAATTGACACAAAATCCCCACAGGAAGATTTAGCCCCAAATTATGAGTTGCTGCAAACATTGATGAAAAGAAGAAAAAAATAAACTAAATCCATGCTAAAGGTTCCGCTAGTTTTTTTTAGCTTCTACATAAAAAAATATTTTGCGAAAATCATGTGAACTTACAATATAGCAACAGGGTTGTTTTTTCTCCTTGTAAAGTTGCTGAACGATGTCAAGGCAACAACTATTTGGATTTTAATCCCAGTTTAGAGACATGTCTACTCCCGTGGCTCAACGCAATAATCACGAAACCACTGGTGATCTTTGATGAATTAGAAATAAGTAGTTGGGGGATTTAGAGATAGGAATTACATCAGAGATTTATTCTGACTTAAAAAGAAATGCATCCTTCAAAATTTTTTTCGGAGAATTTTGTACCTAAATGTAAGATCTAAAGATATAAATAATCGTATATCTGTATGTCTTTGGCCCCTACACATTCCCAGTACACAAGCCATAGATCCTCTACACTGAAGTTTAGCTTAATAAAAGGTTAACTAATAGATTTAAAACATTCAAAATTTAGTAAATGTGTATGAGTGCAAATATATTAGCATGGCATAAAGTTATCTAATGTTCAGTGACAAACTTGTTATTTAATAGCCAAATCACCTATAATTCATAACACAGAAGTTCGAATGTATGTAAATCTACATATACGTACGAGCATGCCATTAGGCATACTAGATATAATAACTTTTTTTAACTATTACAAAGAATAGCCATCCTTCGTTTAATTATAATATATGTACTGTTGACAAAGAGATGTTATCATTAAGCAGTTAATTTCTGCTTTCGTTGTTGAGCCCTCATCCATTGGTTTTCTGTTTCAGTAATTTTTTTTTTTTTTGGTGTGTGTGTATGCCTTACATGGTAGTAATGTTAGTATAGTGCCATAGTTTGCTTATTAAAGATCAAACTAATACAGTTGATCATACGTTTGATCATACAATTCAAACATACACTCTTCACTTTATTGTTGGTTTCTGTGCTACAGAGAAAGAAATATAATTAATAATTAATGTCATTTGAATAGTTTATTAATGATTGTTCAGCATTAATAAACTATTCTACTACTACATCTATATTGATATCGTTATCGTGTTTATAGTAACTTTCATACTTATATATAGCTATATTTTACAGTCATATTTATAAAAATCTGCAAACATCTCCACTATTGAGAGATTTTATAAAGTCAATATTTTCTCGCAGTGAAACCTTGTTTTCTCATCATAAGTTATAAATTCAAATTATGCTCAAAAATCTTTAAGACTACATGTTCAGCATTTAAGCTAATCATTTTGCTAAGCAATACAGCAGTTTCACATGGCAGTTTCACTTGTCCTCATACGAATGCTTTTTCTTTTTTGATATGCATAATTGCAAATGTGAATCATTTATTTGTTATCTGAGTCAAATATTTAGAAAGTGATAATCATACACACTCATAACATCTAGATAAAGTCATAATTATGCTTCTATTTGGAAACTATTTGGGCATAATGTCTGTAATAAAAGAAATTTTATCACCCATCTTTTTCATTAACTCTCAAAATGAGCTCGCTCCCTTCGGAAGTAGATGCTCATTTAATTTCCAGATAAAAACCACAGGCAAAAAAAGAATGCTAAAACTTCGAATTTTAGGAGAATTCTTCTGGAAAACACCGTAATTGTTTTAATTATTGTTTATCTGCACAATTAAATATCTAAGACAATTTTTATTGATTTTTTCTTTAATTTAAAAAAATTCGGAATTCTCTATCTTGGATTATTGATTTACCTCTCAAAAATCTTTTAGGCTTGATTGCCTGTTTTTCTATTTATAATTTCACTGCAGGGTATAGATATATCTTAGATCTGCTAAGAAAATTTTTCACTTTTCATTAATTCATATTATTAACGTAGAAGATGGGTTACACATGACTAAATACTTCCTTGCAAATGAGAGATTTCATTACTCTTTGTCTTTAGCATTACTTTTTTACGCATTTTATAATTATATTTCCCCTAAAACCTTGTTGATATTATTTTTTTAATGTTCTTTTTTTATGTTTATGTGTTGGTCTTTGCTATGTGTGTGTGTGTGGATGCTTAGTCGCTAAAACTTCTGGGATCTGACTTGTGATGCGCATTGTGCTAGTGCTACATTTCTGCGAAATATTGAAATTAAAAATGTTCCGTTACTTTAAAATTCTTTAGCATTTATGTGTAGCAGAAATAAACATTTAAGTATCAAACATAAGGGCTATTTTGAGGTTTCCAGAGTTAACCTCATGTTAAGCAGTATTGTAAGTCTATAAGACGCTTCATCATGACTCCATCGTGTTAAATGTTTTCAAATTCCTTATATCTCCTTATCATAAAATTTGGTTTTTGTGTGCCTGATTAAAAAATATTATTCTTTTACGTTTCACTGTCACTGTTCCGGCTTAAACCCTTTACAAAACTGTCCATAAAGGAACTTCTTGCAGGACAGCAGAGCATTCTTCTTTAAAACTGCAAATTATAAATTAACTCACAGAGCAAGGTCATTCCCTTTTAGAATTAGAGAGTACCGCATTTCTCTAGAGTGTCTTTGACATGATTTTTTGTTCTTGATGTAATGCTTTCATGGCTGTTTTTTTTCTTTTCATATTCCCGTCGGCAAAGCTTACTGTAGGATACTAAAGAGTTTGATAACTTGATGTATTGAAAAATGAAGTATTAAAAAATTAAGTATTTTGTATGCGTGTTTCTGCCTTTGCATGTTGAAAATAAAAAAATCTATTGTAAGCATAGTTAAAAACAGTTAAATAATAGATTCTATGTCTTCATATAAAGGAACACGAGTCTACACATTTTATTCAAAAACATTCAAAATAATTTTTTTAAAAATTAGTTTTGTTTCCAAATTCAACCAAACTTTGAAATTATGGCAAGTTCTTTGCCTGCCTTTTATCTGTTGCCAATATTTCTTAGAATAGAGTAATGCGACATCTTCATTATTTCCTTTATTTGATTATATATGAAAGTACTTTTTTTTTCTGCATTCTCCTCATTATAAATCATTGCTGATTTATAGTTAATTTTGTTTTATTTGGATATCGTCTGTTACAATAAAATCAGACATATGAGAAATTTAACACACACGTTGCTACTGAAAGCCTCATACAGCCGCAAAGAAATTATAAAAATTCATTCATACTATGTAAGAAAGTGAAATACATCAGTGAACAAAACTCTCTTAGATATATAAATAGTTATTTTAAAAATTATTTTCCCTGATTGAATAAATTTGTTTGTTGCATGATTTCTAATGTTTTGAAATCATAAAGGTAACATCATTGTTGTTTGTGTATTTGCAGTGAACTGATGGCTGAAAACAAACTAAACAAATATACATTTTTTTCTCTCACGTAGTCATAAATTACGCTGCTAGAGACTTATTTTGTCAGACATATTTTGCTTCTCGGTGCTCGGAGAAAGTCCACTAAACTGGCTTGAAAGAAATCATGACTTTCACTGGGACGCTTTGAGGCTCCTACCTTCCAAATATCCCCAGGCGATCCGTATTCTTTATCGAGGGGAAACACTCGTATACAAGGAGGGGGTAGAAAAAAAAATAGCAACCCTTTGTAGCTTATTCAGGAGTGTGTTCGAAACCTAGACAAAGCTAGATAGATGTAAAAGAGACCTACACGTATGAAAGCGTATGGATAATATGATTATAAGTTTTCTAGAACACAGATTGTTTCCAATATATGGAAGATGACGACCTTAGCTGACGTTTACCGTTGTAGATTTCTCGATATTTACGCAAGTAATTATGTTTTTTACATAACATGATTACGTAATGTAATGTAATGATGAATCTACAAGAAAACCCTGAATTTAGGTTTTATAAAGTTTGGGGCAATCGTTCAATCAATATTATTCAGAATGTTTCTAGATTCTATTTTTATTAAGTTATCTTATATATATATATATATAGATATTATATATATATATATATATATATATATATATATCGTATCAGAAGTCTGAAAGCTAATAGGAACTCATACTTTAATAAATAACGTATAATTTACACTATGGGACGAAATGATGATAAAAAAAAGTATTTCAGGTAGTCTCTTCTAACGAAACTATCGCTTGTTATTAACGTAGGATTACTTATCGTTGCTTACCTCTTTTTTTTCTTTCTTTTTTTTTGTGGGGGGGGGGGCGCATTTTGGTACTTTTCTGTTTAACCGTTTACTGCTACTTGGTTTGGCACGCTGCCAAAATTATAACTCGCGACGCCGGACAATTTTTTTTCTTTCCGGAGGACCGTCATTGAGGAACGTAATCCTACGTTTAAAAAAAACCTGGATTGTTTTAGGTTTATAAAATTTGGGGTTAAACACATCAGTCTTTCAAAGCAATATGATTGCGAATTCTCCAATATTCAGTTTTATTTATGATGTTTATACCTTATATAGGGAGACTGAAAGCTAGTAAGCATTTAATAACTGCTTTAAACAATTAAACTTGCAAAAGTACTCGACTTTTCATGCTTTCAATGAAATTCTAATTATATGATAAAGCTGCAGTGAGATTTGGATAATTGTTAGATGGTGTTTACAATAAGGTTTTAACCAGTTTTGTTTGAAATGTATTACGGTCTGATCTCGTGGGAAAAGTAAGCATTCTCTCCTGACAACACGTGATCGGGAAGTTTATACGTTTGATTAATGAAGAGTTACTTTGATAAAATGCATTTAGTATCACTCAAATTCAAAAACATAGTCTAAAGAGAATACATAGTCTCCAGGCTGAATCTTATTTGCTCACTGAATAATGCTGTAAAAGTGTAGGATATGAAAGGGAAAGACGAAACATGTTAGTGTTATAAGATGAAAGTCTAAACAAAAACAAAGAAAAATTTTAATCTGTTTTAATATTTTCATGAATATTAAATCTCTTTACCGATTAAAATAAAAGTCCGTTTTGTTTACCCAGTTTTTAATTAGTCAGCAATTTAATGTCAAACTCTAAAATTTTAGCAGACATTTTTGTCAGAAAAGAAAATACGTTTGTAAGGCTGTAGTATCTACAATTGCACTAAAGGCTCCAGAATATTCTTAATGAACCCCGCTGAATTCTGCGTCCCACAATTTTTATGGAGATTTAGCAACTCAATTTGTACGGTACAGTTACCAGCAAATAATTGATTCACCATTTAGGAGTTTAAAATTGCTGAATAGTCACAAATTGTAGAAATTGCTGCGTACTTAGGAATTACCCCTGTTGTTTTTGCGTAATCCGACACTGAAGAATTATTTAAGGGGACAAGGGACCTTCAACTTTTTTTTTTTTTTGCAATATTTTACTCTATATACAAAACGAGAAAAACTATTCTATTCTACTACATTGAAGGCACTTAAAATTCACAAATAAATATTTTATGAAAGAATAAGTCCTGTTTTTAATAAAAAATCTTCAAAAACGCTAGAATTTTTCAAAATGTTCCAAGAGCATTCATTTTCTTCTAATTTCTTCCAAATTTCTAAGGATTGTTAATGGAAGTGTTTGCCACAAAACTGTCCAAAATTCTTCAAAAACACAAATGTCTTTCATATTTATTGGCCATGAAATAAAGCAAAAACAGGCAAAAACGTAAAACAATATCAGGCAGATTAAAAAAATATATATAATTATTTATGGCTTTAGATTCATACAAAAAAAAATTACTGCACCATAATGTTTATTTATGTTCTGTAAACTCATATTAAGAAATTTAAGGTTTTTAAATGATTTGGAATGCACACTGAGCATTTTGAAAAATGCCAGCACTTTTGAAATTTTTTTTGAACCACGGGTATTATTCTGCCAAAAAATCTTTATTTTTAATTCTAAAGGTTCTCAGTGTAGTAAAAAAAGAATGCAAATGATTCTCATTTTGTATGTAGAATCCAAAATTGATAATTAAAAACTCGAGATTGAAGGTCCCTTTTCCCCTTTTAAGTTATGTTTCACTTTTACTCTTTTTGTTTACATATTTTGTTTTACTAAAATATAAGACGATAACATCAGATTATCGTTATTTTAAATGAAATTATTGCATACTTTCCCCATCTTTTCCGTAAAAAAATCATTCAAAACACATATTGTGAACTAGCAGACGACCTGCTTTTTCGTCCTCAAGATCTGCAATCATTTATTAACCACCTCATTGAAAGCATGAAATTGCGTTGTGATATGTTTATACAAGTTGGGGGAGATCACATTCCCTATTAACGCCCAAAATCTGTACTTGTTTCCGAGTTATTAATTTTTTTTTCTAAAATCTCATTGTCGCACTGTATTTCCATTTTAATTGCATCCCTATCGTATGCACTTATTTATGTTTGTTTTTATGTGAATGATGCTATCTATCATCCGAAAAAATTTCATTCAATTATACAGAGCAGTTCTCGAGAAATCGGTGTTTTTGAGCATTGATAAGATTATTTTGGACACCAGTGTATATCCGGGTGTATAAAAATATCGAACGTTAAATGATGATAAGGTTTGTAATACAGCACATTTTTAGTCAAAGAGTACTATTTTAAATTAGATGAATGAAATAGTAGTTTCAGATTGGGTCTGTGGCGGCCTTTTGATACAGCGCGCTGGGCTTTAGGTGCTGAAGGTGCTCGGATCGAATCCCGGCGCTGCGTCACTAAAATGCCTTCGTTTGTGTAGTCCCTTCACAGGGGGTAATGCTGGCCCATCTATATGGTGCCCCCATAATAAAATGGCCAGGAAAACTTCGGTGTATTATAGGTGAGTGTCTTCACAAGTGCTTCCGCATTGGTTAAAAAAAATAAAAAAGTTTCAGATTAAGTTAAATAACAAAAAAAAAAACACTCTAAAATCAAATTTAGGGCCTGTTCACATAGGAGTCCGTTGCGTTGCGTTAAGGAAAAGATGACGTTGAGACGAAAATAAACCAATCATATGCCTCCAAACGATTAGCAATGAAATTTTTAATGCCTATGATTGGTTTATTTTCGTCTCAACATCATCTTTCCCTTAACGCTACGCAACGGACTCCTATGTGAACAGGCCCATATACTGTATAATCCTGCTGCGCAGATGACGTCACCGCATTTAAACAATCACAGAACAAAAATCGGCAGTAGCACACTTCGGCGAATTCAAGTTCCAGGCTGAGATCAATGGGGACTTAAAAAGGTAGTTACCACTTTTTCGGGAGCCCTCCCGCGGCTCCAGGGCCTACATTTAACACTATTAAATCATAAAATGCTTGGTTCCTGGTGATGTCACTGCACTTAAATCGCCACCACTCAGTGAACATTGTCCCCGTCATTGTTGCAAAGAATGTTACAGCTTCAAGCTGAGAATTTGCAATTATCAGCTTTAGCGCGTTGCACCGATACCCGTTTTCGATCTGATTTCCTTCCTCGACTGAGAAAATGGCTGTAGCTTTTCCAGAAGCACCTCTGTGGAAGAAGGAGAAGCGTGCCAAACGCAAAAACCGACATGGGCCAAATAAACAAGTTTAAGTTATATGAACCGCAAAAAAAAAGGCAAAAAATTCAAATCAATTTTCGTAGAAACATAGGTATATTTCGAAAAGTATTGGGTTAAAAAAACAAGAGTGGCATGTTAATGTTTTCTTCCTGACACTTTTTGATCTTGAACATTAACTTACCAGGCACTGAATAATTGCACAAATTAATAAGCGTCCTCCAAAAGCGAAATATAACCTGTTTTACACCCACCAAACAAATCACTTCGCACAACACTACTTACTTACCTGACTACTGGTCTGGCATCTAGTGGTCGGCTACTTAAATTCTCACTGCTAGTAGGAAAAAAATGGTCCGCCCGTGCGTAAGGCGCATAAGGTAACGCGATATTTATACCTTTATATTGGCTGGACCTGGCAGCACAAATAATCGTTGAGGGCCAGACTTGACATGCCTGAATTAAAGGCATCTCTGGTTTTTAATCAATGGGATGTCGAAAAGACGACAAACTCGTACGATGGTTTCGCTGACCTCATCGCTTTCACGGGAATTGAAATCTGTGTCCCTGTGTTCGTTTCGGGATGCATTGGCAAAGCATACTCCTCTGGAACTAAAAACACTTTAGGAATGACTTTCATGAAGCCTTCAATGGTATGACGGTATGCGGCGAGATCGTGGTGGAGAATGTATCTGCCCGTTCTCCCCGGGATGGGAAAAACTCGCAAATTCGAGTATCCTTGAAGCTCTGCGACACCCGACACGTGAGAAACACGTGAGATTGTCTCAAAACCTCTCTGTGTGTTCGATCAGCAGACGAAAAATCGGTAATTTTGATAATCTGACGTCACTGATTTCACGGTTATCTCGGAATCTACGCAAACGGTGTTTTTTCGGGTTTCTTTGCAGAGGACATTGGGAGTAATACAGCTTTAGGATGAATTGAAGGCATCTTTGGTGCTACTTTTATCCAATGGATGCCGAAAAGACTACAAACTCGTACGGTGGTTTCGCTGACGTCATCGCTTTCACGAGTAATTTAAAATATGCGTACCCGTGTTCGTTTTCTGGAAGCATTTGGCAGAGTATACTTCTCTGGGACTAAAAAATGTTTTAGGAATGACTTTTATGATGTCTTTAGCGGCATGACGTCATAAGGCGAGTTCGCTAGATTTTCGGGTTTCTTTGCAGAGGATTTTGGGCCACACTTAAACTGCCGCATCTTTGAGAAGATTGGCCATACAGCATTGCGCCGACAGGAAGTTTTGAATTGAGATCAGAGCTATGTTGAGAAAATGGCTACCGCTTTTCCCGATGCGTCATCTACGTCTGTATGGGTAAAATTACTCAGGGGCAAAATTATCCATTAAATCACACAATGATTTAGTGCACATGACGTCACATCGACATTTGTATTCCGTGAATATCGGAATAAGCGCAGTGCAGCCTCTTCTAGTTTCGAACTCAAATCATTCCGGACTAGGAAAAGATGGCTAAGGCTTTTACGGAGCAGGAGCTTAGGCTCAGGACAGGACTTAACTCACAAAATTCTGGAAAGCAGATACGTCAGACCACTGAAAACGCCACCGCTCCGCAAAGATCTGGACTCCTCATTAAACGCGTGGCGGCTTAATGCGGTTTTCAGCCAGGTCATTCTGGAACCGAAAAATAGCTACCGTTTTTCCACAGAACCTCCTAGGATTCTAGGGACCGAATAATCACTAAATCATAAAATACTGAGAATCACATAACGTCACTGCACTTAAATCGCCAACACTTCGGGATGATCGGTCATATGGTGGAGTGGTGACGGCCAGAAAAAAAAAAAAGGGTCGCTGTTTATTCCCACGCTACTCTTTGGGCTTTAGATACCAAATTATCGTTTAAATTGCTAAATGTTGGGGTACAAATCTCGTCACACCGTTAAATAATTAATAATATATTTTTAGGTCGCGAAATATAAGAATGTTTCTATGCCGGCGCCAATTGTAGCCGTATAACTTCTTCCGCCAATCCCTGATACAGAACTTACCAGAATAGTGCACAATACGTCATAGAAAAGTTTCAGCAATAATAGGATTCCATTGATTTGCTCAGAAGTTGCGTAAAAATAAGTATCATGCTTTTTATTTCAGGTAGGGAGAACAACACGTGAGGTATTTAAGCTGCATTACAAACCAGATTTTTTTTTAGTTATGTAGACACCAAATGAAGTCGTTAATGATGAATAATGCACTATTTATGCATCACATGGCACATAATGACTTGTACTAAGGACTCTTTCGTTTAATGGAGATTTTTCTTTTACCCACCGCATCAATGCGTCAAGTAGAGCTTGCGTGCAGGAACCTTCCGTAACGGAATACTTAAAAGCTGATGATGTTCCATACAGATGATGAAAGGAAAGAACCAGAATGAAAGGAATTATCACAAGAGGCAGAAAAATTGCCCATGAAAAATGAGTTATTTGAGGTAAGACGTTATTTCAGCTTTCAAATATGTTTGATTGAACATATGCTGTTAATACATGTTAGAATATACAGGTGAGTAAGTCCAAAAAACAGTAATCTAGCAAACTATTAAAATATACCTCCCCGCAATTCCAGAAAAAATAATTTTAATAATTCTGTAAGAGTATCTTGTTAGAACAATTTGTTCATTGATAAGAAATGGAATTCGTTTGCACAGAATATTTTAGATACATTAAGTTTACCAATTAATCTCTATCAGGTGACCTATTTCTCTTTAGCCTAATTGAAAACTTGATTCCCACAGGATAAACGGTGTACGCCAGGATAAATATAACATATTATGGGAATATTAAGTGGTTTTAATAACGGTGGGATAAACATGTGAGCCATTGGAACGCAATTTTATTCTTGTAGCACGTAAAAAAAACTCTCGAAATTATTATAATTTTTTGTTGGGACACGGTAAATTTATTACAACGATGATCAATAATCTAATCATATTTAATAATCTACAATCTACCATATAGAAAATCAATAATCTATTTGTTGGAAGATTATGATATGGCTTTAAAAGGGAAGTAAAGGAGAGCGCATGAGTTGGGAAAGTATTTGAATTTTTATTCAACCTAATTGTTTTAAAGCTGAGAGAAAAAAATGTGAGAAGATGTGTGGCTGAGTTTGATGTCGTTATAAATTTAAACCCATTTTAGTGGAAATAAATCACATATTTTATAACATTAAATATGACAACAATGTTATAACCTTTATACATTTCTTGTATGGGAAACTTAAGCATATTATTTTGTTCAAGACTTTTCATTCAAACAGCAATAAATATATATTAAATGATAATAGAAAGATTTTGGATGTACAATTATAAAATATAGACTTTGGTAGCAGGGCAATGATGTTCAAAACTCCAAACAAAAATGCATGAACACAGTAAAAATCTTTTAATCTCGTTTTAAAAAACCATACACTTTTAAAAATGAAACACCTGTATTGATTATATAATGGTAGAAAAACATCTTTCAAGGCAATATCTTCATGAGTATAACAATTTATACTTCAGATTATTGCAACAGGATGTGTATCCGGTAAAAAACTTTAAATGTTATAAAAATAAAAATGCGTTGACAATTCTACAGATTGTTGTTTTCCACGGTAGACTACACCAATTTCATCATTTTCAGAAACATATTAAATTATTATCTCAGTAGAATGTCCTTGAATAAAGGAAAAAAAATCTCTTAACTCTCGGATTTCCTAATTTTATTTTTTTAGTTTATATTCCCAAAGAATTTCCAAGTCGCTGCGTTAATTCCGAAATATTAGGACATTTATTAGAGGTGTAGGAGGTTAACACCTCCAGAGTTGCAGAGTTGCAGAGTTTTCAGTTCCTGTGTCTGGAAGGTCATGGGCTCCATTTATAGACCGGCGAAATTGTTTCGAAGAGTTAGATAGAAATGCTTGAGATGCTGGAATGCTTCCTTGTAATGCGTATAAAGATATTAAGCTAATATTAACTGACTGTAGAGTTAGAAACAGATAAAACGATTATTTTTATTATTCATCTTTTTTCTTTACTCTTGTAAACTTTATATCAATTATATAAATAACAATTATATAAATAACTTTATTACAAACTGTCATTTTTTATTTCATTTCTATTTTCTTTTTCCTTAAGATGTCTGAAAGCTATCTTTTAACCCTTTGAGGGGCGCCGTTTGCACAGTGCAAAAGCCTGAATCTAGTCTTGTTAAACCCCTTGATTCAATTTATTCCAGTTAAATGAGCAGAAAAATGGTTTGTACTGCCATCTGTTATCAGTTTAAAGAAGTAAAAATATTTTGCAACCTTTATTTGGAAAAATTTTCAAGATTCTCTAATTAAAAAAAATTGGGGAAAAAAATCTCATCCCGTGCAAACGGGGAAGTTTGTTCCCCTGAAAGGGTTATATAACTCTTGTCAAGGAGAAAGACTATCTGCTAAGGGCCTCCGAGTATTATCTGGTAGACTTCTAGGTGTACACGAATTTGAAGTCAGTATAAGTGCTCTAAAATATGTTATTTTTGTTCTGTAATACCTCATATGTTGAAATTATCAGTTGCAAAAGCCTATTAAACCTTAAATTCATTCTAACGAAAGACATTTAAACACCCAGCCGGAAATCTAAGCCGATTATGATCGATGAACATTTTCTGCTCTGGTTAATGACATTACAGAGAACAAAGGACTGTTAGTCAGATAGGATTATCTGGGACCAAGCGAATAAGTATAGTAATCTTGCAGTTAAATCTAGTTTTGTGAAATTTTATACTTTGCTGTAAAGTTGTAAATGTGTTCCTTTCATAATATTATATAAATACTTTATCATAATCCTAATGAAGTTAATTCAAATGGGTCTGGCAAGGCCTAAGGTGTAAAAATAGGAACATCTCTCCCGAAAGTTATAAAGCCGCATGCATGAAACACACACACGCTAGCGTGTTTCATGCATTTTTTTCAACCTTCAAGCGCTCCAAATGTTGTACTGCAATTTGGCGATAGACGATTGTTATTCCCGTTATGGGCTGGGGTGATTTCACTTTGTCAATCACCAGAAAAAATTAGAGAAATTCTGCATTTGGAACACTTTTCCCTCCAACGTACTTGTCGACTATGCCATGCTGTAGAGACCATAACAAGGATAAAACCTAGATCCACAGCTGCTGGGTACACTGGAGATAGATATTTTGCATAAGTGACCTCTCCTCCAAGGATGTGTTCCAAGCATTTTTCTCATCTTTACAAGAATACTTTGACTTTTTTCTTTACAGTATTATAACATCCACAAGAAATCGCATTATATATGTCTGCAATACCAAAAATTAGTTGCACATGCACGGAGCTGTCACGAATGAATCGTGAAACTACTAACGAGTGATCCTCTGCCTCTTACAAACTTTTTTTTTTGAACGACCAAACGTCGTTTACGAAGTTGAAAAATGGCCATATATACTTGTAACCAACATAAATTTAGAGGACAGAAAAACTAGGAAGTTGTTTGAAAAATGACCTTGCGCACGTTGTCACAGTCTATCTCTTATATGGGTATATTCTATGAATAAACTACCAGTATAAGTAGTCCCTCATGAACAAGTGCCGGTATAAAATCATACACACAATTACACACCATGTGCTAATACCCATAATTTCAGTCTTGAAAACATGTTAATGGTATAAAAACCAACCCCAGATCTGCGCAAACTATTCCTGAGTGTGAGATTTCGAACTCTCTGTTTTATTGGAGATCAAAATTAGGAATTCATTCTATTGTGCAACTAAAATTTTTCAAACGATTGAAGGTAGTCAACGATTGGAAATTCAAAGGTATATTACAGTCATACTTTCATAATTTTCCAGAGTAAAAGTTCTATTAATGTCCTTATTTACTATTTTGAACAAATTTACAATATCTGTAAACTAATTTTATTAATGTTTCCCTCAGATAGTGCGTTTCTATTGCAGCATCACTTCCACTGGAGTCTTTTTCATGCTTCAAAACGCAGAGAATGCCAACTTTAAAAGAAATTTTCGATAAAATGTAAGTGTTCAATTAAAATAATACAGTATTAAATTCTATAACTTCATAGTTTTCACTTCTGTATCACATTCCTTATTTCAAGTAAATTAGATAAATTTTCTGTCATATTATGTTTTTTCCTGCGTGTGCATTTACTTAAAAATAATTTTAAAAGCATATATTTGAATGGATTTTTTCATATTTTGAGACAAAAAAAAGTGAGTCTTAAACAGAAGAGGAAGATTAGAAAAAAAAATGTTCTTGACCCTTTATAAAAATGATCCACCGTACACCACACTTTTTGAAAAACTCGTCAGGGAAAGGCCGCTTTTCCCCCTCTTAACAAAATTCTGTATTGATATTGATTCAATATTGTAATTTCGTCGACGAAGGAAAAATCAGACTGTCTTGGTTTGAACCTCAAGTCAATAAACCACGCTTTAACAACTTAATAAGTGGATATTAGTATCAGTAGCATACTTTTCTTAACCAAATTTTCATGCTGATTTAGAATATATTCTTCAAGATGAGGCGTGCTGGATACGAAAGCACGCATAGTATAAGAGATAAGGATAAGAGATTTTTTAATGTTTTTTTTAACTTTTCGTAAATTCACGAGCTGAATAGAATCTGGTGATATTATAACTAGGGGTTTGAAAGGAATTTTCCCAATACATAAAACTTACTCAGGGAAAACTTAGGAGTTAGAGTTTAAAACGAATATACAATTACAAGAACTGCTATATAAGAGATTGAACAGGTCCGTAAACAGGAGGTGGCTTAAATAATTAGATACCTTAATTTTTTAATGCCTTTTTCCACGCATTTTCCCACGGGTGTTTGAAAGGAAAGCACGCATAGTATAAGATATTAGGATAAGAGATTTTTTTTCAGGTTTTTTTTTAACTTTTCGTAAATTCACGAGCTGAATAGAAAATCTGATGATATTATAACTAGGTGTTTGAAAGGAATTTTCCCAATATATAAAACTTACTCAGGGAAAAACTTAGGAGTTAGAGTTTAAAAAACGGAATATACAGTTACAAGAACTGCTATATAAGAGATTGAACAGGTCGTACACAGGAGGTGGCTTTAATATTAGATACCTTAATTTTTTAATGCTGAGGCACTTGTCGGGAGGCAATCACTTTTTGTTATTCCCCGTGGTGTTTCTCTGGCTACTTTATTATGGGAGCACCATTTTGGTGAGCCAGCATTGCTCCCTATGAAGGGATAGCACGGTTACGACAAAGCCTTATTCAGGATTTAAACCCAGGCCCACTGCGTGAGAGCTGACGACGCTAACCACTATACCAGGGGTCGGCAACCTTTTTTACCAGGAGGGAATATTTCAGAAATGCTTGAGTTAGGCGGGCACTGCTGTGTGAAGAGGAGGATTGGGGGTTAATATTTAAACATGAAAATATAAATGCGACATAAATTTTTAATACATAAATTCAAATTTTAATTTAAACAAAATTATCTTAAAATTCATAATTAATGCGATATCTGACATTGCAAATCTGCAGCCAACTCGTTGTAATATGGCACATAAGTCGAATTCCCAGTTCTCAGACATTTGTCCAAATGAGTGCCATTGAGTCTTGATCGGTACTTTTATTTTAAGTATTTCATATTGGAAAACAAAGATTCCCAAGCATTATGTCGACGCGCAAAGAAATTTCAATTTCAAAGCAGGAAAAGTAAGCTGACCCACACCGAGGGGAGAGCGACGCTGTCGAGAGAGCAGGCTGCTCAATTTTTTATTTTTACGGTTTTACGATTTTAAATTTTTTTTACTAAAATTATTCATTACAACTACGAGCTGTTGTTGTTCAAATATCTAAATTTTAGATATTTGAACGGCGGGCACTTTAAAACTGTTTCGCGGGCACCCTAGTGCCCGTGGGTACCGCGTTGCCGATCCCTGCACTATATCATATGGGCGGCGGATATCTTAAATAGAATCATGAATTACTAGAGTAGCTGGGTTTGGAATAACAATCAGAAAAGAGAGAGTCTTAATAGTTATCTGTTCTACTTACTCTCACTTACTCACATCATGGGTCCTTCTGGAATGCTGCTGAACAACGGTCCAGTTGCAAGGGCACTGACATTCGGCATCAGATTTTGTGGTTTGAGCCCCGCTGTTCGCATGGATGTCTATAGCCGTTCGGAATCGGCTATAAACTGCTGGCCCTAATCCAATCAGTCACCATGTTTCAAAACATTACCATCTCGCTCTTAAGCGACCAATCGTCCGGAGTGAAATGGACGTAATCACCTGACCTGATACGAAAACGGTGAAAAATTTAAGGACTGATCACATGCTCATGTCCATGCATTTATATTCAGACTGAAGAAGAATAGCATTTGAAAGAAATCCTTATTTGTTTAATATTGAATATAAGACCAAGCTGAACACTTTCATATTGCACTAATACTAGTAACGTAGTTAATTGATGCTGTTGAATTCTCTGAAAAAGTTCATTCCAAAATCGCCTTTATCAGTTCATAACTGATTTCCTAAACATTGAATTTGACAGCCTTTTTTAAACGTAGACTGAAAAAGAACAGGATGTAAGCAGGAACAAGGAAGTAAACTGATGAATAAATAACGACTGAAGTTTGAAATTTCATCTGGATAAAGAAATCTGTCTCAACCAAAGGTCGAGTGAATAATCTGGATTCACTCCATCATCGTCTCTACAGATCCATTTAGAAGAGACAGATCCTTTTTTCCTCATAAATACCAATATGGTATCAAATACATTGCACTGAACGGTTAACTGAACGTTTCCTACCAACTGCCATAAAAACTATTAGGGCCTCTCGGAACACGATAAAACATGATAAATATAGTACAAGCTACCTAAAGCAAATACTTGATCTATAAAATTTTAAGAGTCAGGATTGGAAAATTAGATTTTTTAATTTTGAATTCCAAAAGTAATACATCACAGTATGTGTACTCAGTAAATCTCAAAGAAATCTAAGCAAACGTATTGCGCTTTAGATGACGTGATTAGATATCGGTGAATTTTTCCGTTCTTGGGTGATAAAATCTAAATTGCATTTTAGGTTCCATGTAAAGTGTCAACGAATGGTTTGAAGAAAATCAAGATTTTTATTGAGTAAAAATATTTTTCACACACACAATAGTTTGTTTGTTAAATTTTGTGAGGAAGCAATAAACCAAAGAGTTTGTTGTCACACAGTTTCATGCTACAATTAAGAATTTTTGCACTTAAGTGGGCTTTAATTAAAAGAAAAGCAATATATAATTAGCATAACAAACAAGAGTAAGGGAATATACATTTATTTCAAAATTATATGTGAATAAGTATCTGTAAATTTCGGAAGAGAGCTTAAAAAATAAAAATCAAACACAGGATAAGGCTTTGGCGAAATGATAAAACCTTTAAAACAATTCACGCATATGTAAAAATTTTCCTACTTTTTTTAAAAATTTCGTATTTCCTTTCTTTTTTCCTAGACACGGAAGAGAGAGAAAAAGAGACAGAGAGACAAAATATACTTGTATTTTTCCAACATGCTAAAATATTTACAGTGCTTCATGTTCTCTAAACTCATGAGACAAACCCTCAAACGCGAATGTACAGTCACAGAGCACACACGTGAATGGCATACAAGCTAGCCTCTGGCTTCCCACAATTATTTCAGGATAAAAATGTAAAGTTTCAAATGTCAGGGCTTGAATGAGAAAATGTATGATTTAGAGATATTACAACAGTGGTTTGTGTATAAGAGACGCAGTACTTCATTTACAGGTCAGAGATTTTGGATGCAAGGCAAGCAGTGCTAGAAGAATGCCGTTCATCGAACAAAAAGAAAAAAAAATCGTAGGCAGATGAAAATAAAATCAGTTATAAGGGATGTCCAAGTCTAAGGAGAGTTGCTCCATCTTTTGTCATTACTTCGCTACATTTAAGTGAACTGGTCAGTGAAACTGAGGGAAATTCTGTGCACTCGCACCTTTCTCAGAAATCTTAATTTCTTGGATATCTATCATCGTCCTAAAGATCATAAGCCTCGCATCATACCTCTAAATGCTGCTCATCGATTTGTATGATGCAATGAACATTAGAGTATTGGAAATTGGTTCGAATGACTGAGAAATTAGGGTACACTATGCACTAGTTTGCCTTGTGGAAAAGGCGACAGACACAAGAACTCCTATTTACCCGTGTGTACATTGTTCACTCAAGATTGGAGGCGGCATTGTTCTTCTTTTTTGTGGCATGGACCCAGTCGGTTGGTTGTGGTGGACAAAAGTATTATGCGGGAAGTCTTCCTTGACCCCCATAAACATCATGGCCTACCAAATTTGTGGTAATACCCTGAGAGTAGACCTCTTAGTACTAACATGATGATGTACCTGGTCACAGACGAAGATCTGTCACGCAGTGATATGAAGAATGGTACTACGTATCATGCTTTTGGTGGCTTACGCAGAGCCATGATCTCAATCTCATAGAGTACCTATGAGGTGCACTGGAGTGCATAATAAGAAAATTGGAATGTATAGGTCTTCTAACAACATAAGATAGCGATGGCATAACATATAGAATGGAAACTTAATCCTGAATCTATTTTCCAAAAACTTGTGTAAGATACGCCTCGGGATCACAATGGATCTTCTATGGCAAAAAAGGGCCGACAACATATTAGTTTATGACAATAAATGTATAAATGTACTTTTTTGTTCCCACTATGAATGTTCTATAAATTTTCTTAAAATAGCGTCTTTTTATTAAAAGAGACCTAAGAAAAAATATGTTGGTTATTTATCAGTTGTATTTATTAGTTCCTTTTGTTGCACTTTAATTTTTCAAATATCATTACTACTAATGCTTTGAATTTTTTTTGATTTGACAGGTAAACAAGATTTTTGCATGCTTACATGCATTGCTTTGAAAGTACAGGTATAAACCAAAGATATAATAGCATTTATATTCATGCAACGTACATTTCCTCTTAATTGATATTCCTAATTAGATAAATTTATAAATTTCGTAACAACTTATTAAAAGCACTCAAAAATATGAAAATATCTATTCATTGCATTATTTGGGTCCATTATTATTAGCAAGTTCGAGATATCGTGCATGCTTTTAATGAATAGAGCTTCAGTTTGGTTAATGCACAGCAAATAAATGGGTTATTCTCTCAGAGAAATAGCATCCCTTTAGTCTTTAAATCCTCTTAAGAGACCAAACATCTTTTGATGGCCGTTAAGGAATATCTCATCCAGTTGGTAGAAGTGTTTTCCTCGTGAATTAGATATGCTGCACTAGACATATTTAATAGTCGAATAAAATTGTTAGTTAACCTAGAAGTAATTGTAATATAATTTCTGTCAATGGATTCTTCTGTAAAAATGCCTGAAAAAAACGATGGTGAAAAGTCTACCACTCCATGGAGGTGCGTAGGCCTAATGTGGCGGTTTTTCAAAATGGCACCATAAATTTTTTTAGGTTTATAACCAATAAGTTCTAAAGTATTACAAGTAGCTTAAATATATAAATTAGTAAAATTTAAAGAATTAAATTGCGCAAATTTTAATATATAACAAGTATTTTTAGTAACATTTTATTAGAAAAAAATAGCTCTTAAACAATTGTAATCTATTATTGCTATTTGAGGAAATTTTGCTTTATGGATTTTAAGTTGGCAGTAATGATTGTTTTGTACCAGCTGACAGTATTGTGTGATATGGTGATATCAATTTTTGGTGTAAATAACTTGTCTAGGTTATGTTTGTGTTCAGTAGAGTTGTTGCAATTGAATTTATGTGCGTTAAAAAGTTTTGCACTGTGTCTTTCAACCCACTGTAACAAAACGACTCCCCTGACAAGAGAAATGGTTAAACATCCGGGGACGAGACATTCTCTTGAAACAAAGCCTTAGGTACTGTCGAGGAAAACAATGATCTAATAGTGGTTCAGACTTTGCTAAATAATCTTTTTAATGAGGATGTCCCTCTTAGAGATGAGGATTTTGGTATCATTGAAAAACTTGCGGAAAAGATCAAACAAACCAAACTACAACTTGAGGCATACAGGACAACAAAACTTTGGTTACAATATCTGAAAATGACAGACATTTTAAAAACTTTATCAAAGCAGAACGAACCGGAAATTGGCAGATGCATCTTCAAATGATTAAAGAAATGCTACCATATTTTGATGCATGTGGTCATAATTTGTACAACAGCTCTGCTCGCATTTATTTAGAAAATATGATGGAGCTTGAAGTTGCAGCACCAGAAGTACATTTTGCCTTTCTTAATGGCTTGCATGTTGTCAGAGGAAGTGACAGATTTTGGGGAGGCCTTTCAATGGACCTAGTAATTGAAAAAGTTCTTATGAAGAACATTAAAGGATATGGCAGAATGACCCACGGTAAAGGTATGACCGAACAGCAGCAGCCTCTGTGGGCAATGTCACGTCCAGTTTGTGCTCATGTGAACAGTTGTATGCAAGATTTTTCAGGAGTAAAGCAAGAAGACCATGATCAACATGTACCCATGTCCAGGTCATGAAGCAAGAATTTCGCGAGATAATGATGTCACTGAAAAAGTTCGTGATTATGTGGAACACCTGTATATTTTTGAAGAAGACTTAAATTTGCGCAATGTAGTAACAGGTGTAACCTATGGCAATGATGTTAACCCAGAACTAGCAGAGGAGGCTGGTAATGCAATCGTTAAAGAAATGACAGACAAACAGTTTCAACGTTCTCTTTCAAGAGGAATAAACAAGTAAAGCTAATGAAATCAGTTCGATTTGTTAAATCAAAACACGAGACATTTATTATTGATCCTGAGGTATTGTTCCAACGCCTATTATTTTTATGCACAAAGCAATGCTTTAGACTTAACTCAGGTGCTTTGATACGAGCTCTGTACATATCCTGCTTCTCTATTTGACAAGTGTGTGCTAATGAAGGAGTCAGGGAAATCTCAGCTTGCAAAATTTATTCGTGAAAGAGTTGGCCCTCACAGTAGCAAACCTGAAAACTTGTGTTTTATTGTTGATGGAGGATGGTTGCTCCACCAAATAACTTAGAGTCATGGGCAAACATTGCAAGACATTTTTCCTTGAACTTAAGATAATTATTCTTCTTAGGTATAACGGGAAGGGGACTGTTGTCTTCAATGGTTATGGAGACATGTTCTCTACCAAAAATCAGAGGCTCAACCAAAAGCAAGCAGGTTTTAAAGACCACAAGTAAATTTCTTACCCTCAATGCAGATCAGTATGAAGAAAGAATTTTTTTTCTAACAGAATAAACAAGCAAGCTTTTATAACTCATCTTGCGAACAAACTAGAAGCAGCTGGGTGTTCAAACAAGAGCAGGCAGATTCAGATCTTATGATTGTGAAAGAAAGGTATTTTTCAGCTCAGACCACCCCTACAGCAATTATTGGAGACGACACAGATCTCCTGATCTTACTTATTCATTATGTTCACCCTGATTCCCATGACATTTTTCTCTTATCCCAGCCAAAAAAATTCCTCAAAATGTGAAACTATCTATGACTTCAAGAGGATAAGGCACATACTTGGAGAAGATATATGTTGCCACATACTCTTTGCACATGCAATGCTTGGTTGTGATACAACTTCAAAACCTTTTGGTCTTGGTAAAAGTGATACAATAAAACTGTTAATTAAAAGTGATATATTTAAAGAGCAGGCTGCTATTTTTAAATTGGTGGGAAAAACTTAAGGATAAAATTGAAAATGCTGGTAATAAAGCCATGGTATATCTTTACCGAGGTGGTCCCGAAGAAACTTTGAATGGGCTTAGACTTCGAACGTTCACAGGAAAGGCAACTAAATCCACCAGACATGTAAAACCATAATCATTACCTCCAACGACAGATGGAGTTTTATTAGACATTTTTAGGATTTTTTGCAGCTTTATATTACAGAAATGAAGGAATTTTAAACACTTGGATTTTAAATTTAACTTTTGAGAAATATTATTTTTCAAGTTTCAACCTTTAGCGTATTTAAAGCGCTTGGTAAATTCCTATATTACAAAATATTCTATTTTTGAAACACAAACCCTATATTTTGAAATATTTTAAAAATAAATCATGTAACATCTAATATTTCCCATTATTATCCGTTAATATAATAAATATTTTGTGAATAATCAGAATTGATTTCAGAAAAGCAAAGGGTACAGTTTAAAAACTTTTCTCTGGACTCGAAAAAATTAGTGTACATGAAGGTCAAAAAACGTTTTTGTGGAACAGCAAAACATTGCAAGTATAAAAGAAAATCACCAAAAGACAACTACACACACACAATATAATTATAAAGCTACTTAAAGTGATGTGGCAATTTTGATTTAGCAAGAAAAAATAATCCAAGAAAATTCATTTACTTTATAGGTACAGGTAAATTTAGTTTTTTTTACTCACTCCTCTGCATATAATTCAAACTATCTTTTGAAAATTGATCAACATCATCATTCTTTGCTTCATTTTGCACCGAATTCTGCATTCAGTTGAAAGGTCGAGAAACGAAACTGGCAACGAAAGAAGAGTGATATGACATCATATTTCTGGAAAATGTGAACTTATTTTTTTTAATGTACATTTAGCGTACAAGTTAAAATCCACCAGATATATAGGACTCATTGGGTCTGATGAGCAAAGTGAATGCGTTTGCATATCTGCATCGAAATCTGACATTGCACATTTATAATGACTAAAACACGAAGTTTTAACATACGTCTTTCGTTACGTGCATAGTTTCTTTAGGTCTACCCAGGTAAAGGAAATCCAAGATAATTCTAATTTCGACAAGTATATGTAAACACCTTGTATTTCGTTTCGAACTTCCTCGTTAAACCACTTCTTTGTATTATTCATTACCTTTTCTAATGACTTGCATTGTGAGCAGGTTCATTCACCACACATTTCATAATTTCACTGTCCTTGATTTGAAATATCATCTCATTGTTCATTTCCACAGGTGAGTAACGTAATTTGCGAAGCGGCTTTTCGTCTTCGTTCGCAGACATATCTAGAGTAAACAAATATAAAACAGGTTTTATTTTTCATGGATAAAAATTTTTATCCATGTGCTTGGGTGGGGTATAATTCCTTATTACAGACACTCAAAATTATTTCAAATGCGCTAAATTTGTGAATTATCCTTTTGGATAATCTCAACTAATTGTAGTTTGCCTGAGGAAGGATGAAATTCAGCTATGTGTCTCGGGCTAAACTTTACACGGAACTATTCGGAAATGTTGTCAAAACATACACCCTTTTGTCAAAAAATAGACAGACAGATGTTCTGCATTTCCTCTTTAGAATAAGGAAGTCAAGGTTGGATCATAAGTTTTGGATGTCTCATAAACAATGGTGTCTGAGAGGAATTAAATGAGTACTATTATAAAATTTATTATTTCCTAGACATCTGCATCCAGATCACTCTTCCAATACAGCGATTTTTATTTTACTCTCTTCCTAACATCCTCTCATTACTTGGAAAAACATTTTCATCCAACTTAGTTACTTTCTTGTAATAATTACTCTTTTTTTTCATTCCGGCCCCGCTTCCCTGCAACAAAATGCTTCCCGATTTTTCTCAAAAATTGAAAAACCCACAGATATACTTTTGTTATCAAATAGTGCTATCCACCCCCCACCCCACCCCCAAAGAAAAAAATAAATAAATAAATAAATCTCTGTCTCTATTCCTGCATAAGTTGTAAAAGAGTTTCTTTAAAAAGGATTTTTGCATTGAATATTTATATGGTTCTAATCTAAATTAAGTAATTTTTTTATTATCTGTATGTATAGAAATGGTGTACTCTGTTGTACTAATTTTTCTGCTTAAAAGTTAGGTAAATTCTGTCGTAATTACGCCTTATTTTTCTTACAGTGATGTTAAGGGATTAGCAATCTAGAAACTACTACTTATTTGGTTTTTGGATACGACTTATTTGGTTAAATTTATAGAGCTTGAACAATGCTTCAGATATTGGGTATTAAGGACAAATATTTTCTGCTTTTTATTTCTGCATTTATAGTTGAAACGTTACTGGCATTGACTGACTCAAGAAAGACAAAAATGACATTTATTATTTTGATCACTTCTTGAGACTAGCGTTATATAATTGACAAAATCTGTGTCCATAAAATTTAAATTCTGTCGCCTTGTTATCTAAACCCTTTTTCTGATCTTGGTCAAATGCTTCATAGTTACCCTCCAGTACCCTGCTGAAAATACATGCTACCATAAAACGCGTACATATCCTATTTTCCCCTGACATTTTATGGCTGCGCGTTAAAATCCTCATTTTTCCTTAAAAATTTTTTCTCAGCATTACTAACTTGTGTCCTAAATGCTAATTTCTGCCCTTGGAAAACATATTGTCTGGTTTATGAGGGCCAACTATATGATAGAGTAATACCCTATAACGTATTTGGCCTGTGATACAGAGTCAAGTTGGCTCTCAAAGTAGCGTCTGTCACAGGTACGTAACATAAAAACCAGCCAGACAACAGAATTGAGAAAATAACATAGCTGCACTTTATTATGTGGTCTCGATTAAGATTTGTGCGATTAGTCGCCGTCACACAGTTAGGCCATCTGCACACGGAGCGACTCAAAGGAAACTGAAATGGTTAGCGATTGAAATTGCTTATCGGTTGCAAACTCGTTAGTGGTGCGGCTCCGCACACGGGCCTACTCAAAAGTGATTCAAATCAATAGTTTGCGACCTGTCATGGAAGAAAGAACATCAATTATGCCGGGCAGTTTTTAGTTAAATGATTAAGCAGAAATGTAAGTTATGTTAAAAACTTGGTCAAAATAGATGGTCTTTAGATGCAATCGGTTAAAAAAGTGGATCTGTACAATATGGGCGCCCATATTCCATACAGCAAAAAAAGTTAGAATTGTCATTTCATCTCTAGCAGAAGTGACGTGACTCTCGTGTTTTGGTCATTGGCAGCTTGGCCATAAAGATCGGTTGTAACAGAGATTGTGTCAATAACGCGCACTAACGCAAGAGAAACTGGCGACTGAAGTTGCTAGCGACCTCGACACGTTGGAGTTGCCATGCGACTGATTACAAACGCGTTGCTGACGGGTTTGCAACCAGTTGCGCCGTGTGCGTGGCTCCATTCAATTACATAGGTTACGACTCACCACGGACTGGTTTGTGATTGGAGTCAGTTATCAGTTTCTTTTGAGTTGCTCCGTGTGTAGACGGCCTTACTTTACAGCTCGATGGAGATGGATGATTGTCCCCCACAGGATACAGTCGATGTCACTCGGGATTGATGTTGCTCAGGGAAAAGGCAGGTGGCCACGACACTCAGATGAAGTCTCTCTCTCTCTGTCGATGATGGCCCGGTACTGGAGAATTCACACCTCGAACCGGAGTCGACACCGTTCGGGAAAACTGCAGGTTTGGAGATAGACCGCTCGCCACTTCTTCCGTCCACTCCCAGGACTCGTAGTCCTAAAAATCTTCTTCACTCCAAAAAAAGTCTCGGAGTCCCCCGTCAGACCTCCGCATCCCTTTTTTATTAACCTTCGCCCTAGCGGCGAAAACTAGCTCTCCTGCTTCTCAAAGCCTCTTCCCATTGGCTTTTCTCAGGTGACGTCTGCACCTGTCATCATTAATTTTATCGATACAGCACCAACCAGGTCCTGTATCAAAACTCGTCAAGAGGCGGTCCTCTTATTGTTGACTTCTGTCGGGACTCCCCGCCATCGGTTCGCCCACTGTCTTTGTGCTCTGATAGCACCAGGTACTCGGAACGGCTGAGGGTCATTGTGAGTCCCCTGTTGCTCTGCTGCGTGAAATACCACGTCTGCCATTCTTGTTTTTCTCATACGGTTTTAATGGAGCTTTTCAAGCCTTGCAGTTTGGGAAATTCCACAATCCCGACTTACGCGAACTCAGAGATACGCAGTTTTTGATTTTCCTCTTTTTAAGTCTTGGAATGAAAATTTCCAAAAAACTTTACAGGTGTCTGGAAGAAACGTTGTCCAATATTTTTTTAAAACGAGACAGAAAGAATGCCTGAAACTGATGATATTTCTCATGTGATAGAAGAAGTTGCCAGGCAGTTAGATATGGAAGTCAATCCGAAACTTCAGACCCAGTTTCACAAGAAAACCTAATGAGAATTATAAATTTGACAGAAGGACTCAGTGCAATTGAGAAAGGGTTACAGATTTTAGAGAATATAGCTAATAAAGATCGCATGATCACGACAAAGCAGAGAACAAAAAAAATTGTAGTCTGAAAGAAAGAAATTCTTTGCGTAAAAAAAGGGTGCTAATACGGCAGACTGCGTTTTTGGATTTTTTAAAACCATCAACATAATTTTTAAAATATCTTGTACAAATATATACTAGCTGAATACTCGTTCTTCGCTACGGAGTACATTCAAATTAAATACAACGGTCAATGTATGCAATTAATGCAAAAAAATAATATTTATAATAAATACAACGATAAATGTATGCAACTGATGTAAAAAAATTATTTATAAAAAAATCGCAACGGATATTTTTATAGACAAAATAATGTAGAAGAAAATATTCAAATTAAATACAACGGTCAATGTATGCAATTAATTTGTATGTTCAGTATCCATAAAACATAGAAATTTGAATTAAATTCTTTAAATCTTCCATCTCAATTAGTCTAGTGGTTAAATTTTATCTTTTACCGTATTTAAAAATTATTTTTTTGTCAATTTGTTTCGTTGTTATACACGTGGCGCAAAATTTAAAGTATCACAAAAAGAAAAGAAACCACGTGATTAGTATTTAATAAATTAAATTTGTAAGGTATACACAAGATTCGATTCACAAGAATCGAACTTTTGAGTGAATTAAAGAAGCTGCTTTAGATATGCTAATTTCGGCATACGCGCTTAGTATAAATACCACGCAGCGTCATTAATAAAAAAGGGGAGGTTGTTAAGGTTGAAAAGGTGTTATCCTGCGCTAGTGCTTAGCGGGCCAGAAGTTTGCATGGCAGTACTGCTGGTTTGACTTACTGTTCGTGAGTATAAAAATATATTGTTCTTGGAAGCTGTGTTTATACATTCCGTACAAGTAGTACACATGCTTATTGCTGTAAAAGCCAATTATATGTGCAACGAATTCAATAAACATTGTTTCATGTATAAACTGCGTTTGTATAAAATTCAAATAGAGTGCCACTTCAAATTATATACACCCAAGTCTGGGTAGAAGTGAGCATAGAATCTCTATACTGGCGCCCGAAAATATATATACCCTGGTAGTTAGCGTTAAATTTGTAACGAACAACATAATTGAAATTAAAAACTGTGTACTGTGTACTTATATTGATAAAATTGTTGCAAGTACTTATATACTATTTAAAAAATGAGTGTTGTAGAACAAAATCCTGCTGGAAATTTTCCTCGGGTAATTATGGTTCAGCAAATTGCGCCATTCGAAGCCACATTCAATGGCGGCCCCTCAAGCCAATTCCTAAAGAAAATTGAGCATTACTTTCAGCAACAATGCACCCCAGAGGGGGATAAACTTAAAATTGCTCTAGCCGCTTTAAGAGGTAGTGCATATCAGTGGTACACGTGTATGCAAAGCAGTAATCTGATTTTTGACTATTCGTCATTCAAGCAACAGTTTCTTAGCGTTTTCCAAAGACCTTTAATCAAAGTGAAATTGAAGCGGAAATTTATTCGCTAAGGCAACGTGAAGGTCAGTCTGCATTAGATTTTGCTATGGAAAAGATTTCCAAGTGTGAGGAATATTTAGAAGGGGTGACAGAAGCGATAATCTTAAAAATAGTTATCCAACGTTTGAAGCCAAGTGTTCAAGATTTTTTAGATAATCAAACAATTACAAGCAAGGTTACCCTCCTTCAAGCTTTAGCTAAATATGACAATAGACATTTCTTCGCTACCCCTCACCGTCATTCAGGTACGAGAAGTTTTATACAGCCGCGCCAAAATTTTTCGCGAGTTTCAAACCAGCAGCGTAAGCAGTACCGCAGGCAAAATAATAGAAGCGCACGGCGTTATAATGAAATTAGTGCTCTTAAAGTAAATAATATGGAAGCACCTTACTTGCACTGGCAAGTTGATTCACATGATATGGTTCAACCTGTTGAAACCGTGTGGTCAAATGTATTATTTTGTCCGAGTAGTAATCATTATTTTGAGAATAGTGAAAGTCGGGGTATTTTTGTGGCTTATAAAGAAAGTGAGTCTAGCTGGAATGATGAGGTAATTCCAGTACAAATTTCTGAAAATAGTGCCGATACTAATGCTAGTGGTTTAGAAAATAAATCATCGGACACTTCTATTAATGCTATACCTGATATTATTGATGCTATACCTGATATTATTAATGCTATACCTGATATTATTGATGCTATACCTGATATTTTAGAGGATATTCACACATCTGTTAATGAAGGAAATTTAGTAGATGACGAAGTATGCGTTACGGAAGTTAGTGAATACTTATTAGTTGACGACAATAAAAATTCTTTAAACAATAGTAGGAACTCGCTAGGTAATGATGATATTATTTCAAGTTTCCATCCGAATGAGGATGCTGTAGGCCAGGTTGATAATATGGTTTTAAATAAAGTACATGAAAACCAGACTGAGAATCAGGATGAAAAGTTGACACAGAGTTATACTGTAAGTAGTTTAGCTGATGCTTCGGAAGTTATAGACGCAGGTTGCATTAAAACGCACCAGTACGAAAAGCTTAATCTTCCTAAAACTGAAGCAGTGTTAAAGAATTTAAATGATAACGATTCTGATATCGCAAGTTTCAAAGAGACTTTTTCGTCAAAAGAGGATAAAACTAAAGTTAAGGGGGATAAAAAACGTGAAAAAGCGCCTTCAGGTTCCAGCATTAAAACTGCTAATACTGTAGTAATTAAGGCGGTAAACAAGAAGTCGTATAAGCACAAATACGAAAAGCAGAGTCAGGTTGTTGAAAAAATAGAATCTGCATTAAAATTTAATACCGATACAAGCAAAAGTACGAAGCAAAGTAAGGTGTGCACTACAAAAACTCTATCAAAGGATGAACGTGGTACACATAAGGTACACAAGGTTATCAAATGGAAGAATGACAATTTTAAAGCTCCTTTGCATAAGTACAGGAAACGCAAGATATCAGCCGCCCAGCAAGGTTGGCCTCCTCCCAAGAGACCTCCTGTCCATCGTCAAGCCGGACCAGCGCCTCAGGACCTACGACCTGCTGCACGAAGGATGCCCACACGGTCAACGAACCCCTTTACTAGGACTCCGACCATCAAGAGAGGTTCCACGGATTGGACAGACTGGTGCAAGGAAGTTGCTGCATTCATGAGGAACAAGTCTTGTATCAATTCTCTTATTCTAACTCCCACCCTTTAATAAAACCGAACCAAATTGGTTTGAAGTTCCCCATTGTATATACTGTGTAAACATTTTGAGGGGAAGGAGTGAGCCACTGAAAAAAAAACGGCATACTGTTGTTTTATAAATTTTTGAAGGGGACATGTAGTGACTAGAAAAAAAAATACATACTGCATAATATACCAATTAACCACTAATGTACTAACTTCACAAAACATGACACATGTACATTATAAATTGGGGGAGAGCATATACAGTCAAGAAATGTCATGCTGTGCAATTGTGTTGTCACTTTTAATTAAAATAGATATTTTAGGGCGCAGTTGGCATCCCAGTATCCGCAACTCTGCAAATCCACTGTTTGATGGTGTCACCTGGACCCTTCGGGGTTAGTTTTGTAAAATGGTAGTGGCGTTTTTCCCCCACACAACGTGTGGAAGGTTTTTTGACTTTGCCACCCATTATGTAAAAAGTCAGACCAGCACGCGTTTTCAATTAGTTAACTGAAGCCGTTCAGACCTCAGTTACCTAATTTTTTTTTCGAGGGAGGCCAGTGTAAGGTATACACAAGATTCGATTCACAAGAATCGAACTTTTGAGTTAATTAAAGAAGCTGCTTTAGATATGCTAATTTCGGCATACGCGCTTAGTATAAATACCACGCAGCGTCATTAATAAAAAAGGGGAGGTTGTTAAGGTTGAAAAGGTGTTATCCTGCGCTAGTGCTTAGCGGGCCAGAAGTTTACATGGCAGTACTGCTGGTTTGACTTACTGTTCGTGAGTATAAAAATATATTGTTCTTGAAAGCTGTGTTTATACATTCCGTACAAGTAGTACGCATGCTTATTGTTGTAAAAGCCAATTATATGTGCAACGAATTCAATAAACATTGTTTCATGTATAAACTGTGTGTGGTTCAAATTCAAATAGAGAGCCACTTCAAATTATATACACCCAAGTCTGGGTAGAAGTGAGCATAGATTCTCTATAAATTCTAAAAATTAATCTTTAAAAATTCACCAAAAATCATAAAATGGAGGTAAAGATTAAAAACAGATATAATTTTAAAGGATTTTTTATGATCTTTCTCGTGATATAAATTTTATAACCCTCAAAATATTGTTTCAAATGCAAACTTTAAAAAAAGTTACAAAAATAACTTAAACATTTAATTTAAAAAAATCTAAGAAGAATTTTTCAAAAATCTTTCTTAGTGCACCCCTACACTATAAAAAGAATCTCCATGCGAAATTTCAGCCCTTTAGGTCCAGCGGTTTGGTCTGTGCGTTATCTGTCAGTCAGTCAGTTACGGAACTGTTTTATATTTATAGATTAATATGTAATACAATATTTTTATTTTAATACAATATTTTCCCTTTAAACTAGTATTTTTGTAATTTCTGGGTCCCTATTAGACAAAGTTTATATGTATTTATATGCGAAGTTGTACCCCAACTTATGTGATCTTTCGTCGGTCCCGCCTATCTCCGAGGTATTACAGTACTTGTTTCAGAGTGGGAACACTAAAACATTTATACATTTGTAGGCCGATAGAAAGAATATATTTTGAGCTTTGATAACTAGAAATATATAATTTGCCAATAAAATTTAAGAATTATCTTTTAACAGAGTATGGAGTCTTTTTTCTCATCATCTAGAAGTAGAATTTTAGTTAAAACCAAAAGCTATAGTTTTCGACAAGTTTTCAAAGTAATTTCCTGGACAAAATTTCCCTCTGCCTCCATGGTCATGACGTAGAGTTACCATACTTTCAAATGATTTTGCTTTCAAATGATGTGCTCAAAAATTGCCCTAGCCAGTTTACTATCCAAAAAGCACAAAACACAACATCTTTCAGACAGTTAAATATACTCGAAATATCGATTATCCGAGTAACGAGAAAATTAAATATTTAAACTACTGAATATCGCCTGCATATGTCTAAATTTAATGAAAAATTTACATCTAAGAGATAACATTATGAAAAGATTACAGATTCTCGTTAATCTTTAAATATATGTTTAATAAGATAGAATTAAATTAGATTTTGGAGATGATGAACTTATTAGAGATGTCAGTTGCAACAATTGCTATTTAATAAAGGTAAAAATTTAATAAATATTTTATTGACTTTCGTTGTTATTCCCTTTCCAGGTACTGTAATTAGAAACTTTAAAAGTTTGAAGAAAATTGCACATATTTATCTATATATATATAAAACAATTCCGTAACTGACTGACTGACTGACTGACATACAACGCACAGACCAAACCGCTGGACCTAAAGGGCTGAAAATTTGCATGGCGATTCTTCTTATAGTGTAGGGGGTGCACGAAAAAAGATTTTTGAAAAATTCTTCTTAGATTTTTTTAAATTAAATTTTTAAGCTGTTTTTGAAACTTTTTTAAAGTTTGCATTTAAAATAATAATTTGAGGGTTATAAAATTTATATCACGAGAAAAATCATAAAAATTCCTTTAAAATGAAATCTTTTTCGAATCTTTACCTCCATTTTCTGATTTTTAGGGAATTTTTAAAGATTAATTTTTAGAATTTAATTTATTAAATGCTGATCACGTGATTTCTTTTTCTGGCACTTTAAATAAATTTACCGTCACGTCCATAACAATAAAATAGACAAAAAAATATTTTTTCCCTTGCTAATGCAGCAGACGATTGGACATTATCCAAAAAAATATTGCGTACAGTAAAAGATATGTTCCTCAAACTGTACTATATTAACTGTACTATATTCTTTAGTATGTCCTATTAGATTTAATTTGAATATTTTCTTCTACATTATTTTGTCTATAAAAATATCCCTTACGATTTTTTTTCATAAAATATATATATATTTTTTTTTTCATCAATTGTATACATTGATCGTCGTATTTATTATACATATATAATTATTTTTTTTGGCATTAATTGCATACATTGACCGTTGTATTTAATTTCAATGTACTCCGTTGCGAAGTGCGGGTTTTCAGCTAGTATAATTATAAGTATAGAATGCCAGATTTAGTTGTTCGTAAAACAGACAGGAGTGTTTCCTCTTTAAACATTATAAAATAAAATAAAGATTTTATTAGAACCACTATTTTTAATAGTGTCTGTCAAATGATGTAAACAGTATACTGTTGACAAAAGTGAAAATAATATATCATCTGAAATCCTGCATATAAATATGTAAGGTATACACAAGATTCGATTCACAAGAATCGAACTTTTGAGTGAATGAATTAAAGAAGCTGCTTGGGATATGCTAATTTCGGCATACGCGCTTAGTAAAAATACCATGCAGCGTCATTAAGAAAAAAGGTGGTTAGGGTTGAAGAAGGTTGTTAAAGTTGATAGATAAGCGATAGGGAGCTACGAGGTATGCAGCTCCAGTACTATCCTGAGCTAGTGCTTAGGGGGCCCAAAGTTTACGTGGCAGAATTGCTGGTTTGACTTACTGTTTGTGAGTATTGAAAATATATTGTTCTTGAAAGCTGTATTTATATATTCCGTACAAGTAGTACGTATGCTTATTACTGTAAAAGCAAATTCTATATGTGCAACGAATTCAATAAACATTGTTTCATGTATAAACTGTGTTTGTATGAAAATCATTTAGAGTACCACTTCAAATTATATACACCCAAGTCTGGGTGAGCTAAATAGGGTGAGCTAAATGAGAAGTGAGCTAAATACTCTATAAATAATCATAAATTAAACATACATTTTTGTGAAAATTTCACAGAAATATTCGCTCTTAAACTACCAAATTAGAAACCGTTGCCATCAATATTTATATACAGTTTCTGTTATATTTATGAAAATAGCTAAATCAGGGTGGCAAGTATTTAAGTATTTTCACAGCAAAGGGACTATTTAAGTTTTTTCACAGCAAAGTAAATTCACAGCAAAGGAACTGAGGACTGCAGAAAAAATAGATCCTTTAAAAATATTTTAAATAACTTTTGGTAACTGCTTACCTGCAATTCAAAATCATTGAAGTGAACTGGATGAGAAGCTATAGAATTTTTTAAAAAATCTAACTTTCTTAATACCATTTTAGTACCGTCTAATGCGGCAAAAAGTCTTAATAGTGTCACATTTTGCTGCACCCAACTTACTGCTATTTTTCATTGCGCGGATAGTGAAATGTAACTCTAACACAACACAGTTTTCGATCTTTGATAGAGTCATTTGTAAGAGGAACCGCAAAAAAATTATTAATTTCAACATACTTTCACAAATTTATTGCAATCTTTTACTATGTATAAGATATTTCACTAGACTCTTTAATACTAATTTCACAAAATTAGGTGGATTCGTTAGTTCTGACAGCCGTTTGTATTCGGCATTATGCCATCAATGCTCCATAGTACAACGAACTGTCTTTCATGTAACCACAAAAAATTTAATTAGAACCACATTTGGTCCAAAATAATTGTGAAATTTCATCGGATGAAAGGCGTTTATACATCTTAATACTTTTCTGTCAAAGCTGATTTATTTTGAGAGATAAATAGTGAGTATTCCTAGCAGAATTGAAATTAATGCTTAGAACTTCCTGAAAGCGATAAAATAAAACGTCACAGAAAGATAATTTGCTGATAAAGGTTACTGCAGAACATTCATAACATACCCAAGTTTTGATAGAAACAAACTACAAATGTATATAAAAAAATTAAAATTTTAAAAACTAAATTTTAGAGTTTTAATCTTTTGGAAGGGCTAATTAAATTATAAAATTATATATATCGCGAATTTAGTGTTCAAAATATCATTTCAAAATTAAATTTTAAACAAACTGCATAATAACAGTATTTTACATTTAAACTGGTAAAAGAGTGACTTTCTACGCTTAAGAGAACACTGATTTTAATTTGTAAATTATAACTGCTTTTAAAAGTAAACTCTAGTTCAGATTTTTTTAAGCAATTTTTTACTCATTTTTATGGCCGAAAAAGATTTGAGGTCTGATAATTGATTTTCGTCAGATATTTAGTGAGGTATTCAAATTTCCTTGCCAGTGATAATTCCAGATTTCAAAATCAACATACATGTTTGAATTTTCAAGCCAAAGTGGGATGGGTCACAGCCACTGCCCTCTAGATGCTTTCTAGAGGGCAGTGTCACAGCCCCCTGAAACTCGCTGCATCCAGGGGTATGGATGAGTTACGTCTAGCAGGAATTTCTTAAAGAAGGGAGGGGGATGGGGGGGGGGGTTATTCTAGACGGTACATTCAACACCGGTCTGGGAAAGCAGGAAGAACAAACTATGTACCTATTAAAGGTCGTAATTGGATTGCGGTTTTTCGCATCCTAAGTGCTAATTATAAACTGCTTACTACGTTTGTGGTACCAAAACTTTGGTACGGGCAATGCGTAACTTAGGCCGGTATTACACTATAAAAGTTCTTTGACAAAGATCTTTTGTAAAACAAGTTGGAAGAGAAATATGACAGTGTAATATCTCAACTTTGATAGAAGAAAACTTTTATAAAAGTTCTTTTATCAAAGTTAGGCTCTTAGTTCTATATTTTATAAAATATTTCGGTGCCCGGAAGTTATAAACAACATTTCGAGCAATAGCATGTTAAAGAAATACAAATGTGTGGAAAACGCGGCAGATGAAGAACAAGATTTTGATTCGAAATAAATTTAGCTCTAATTAAAAATTGCGTACTAATGACAAAACAGAAATACACGAAAAATATTCAAAATGAGTATGTTAAAAGAAGCGCAAATCTTTCGAAGCAAAAGTCTCAGGATGCTTAAATTTTGCATGGTGGTTTCTCCTAAGCTATACATGCTGTGGCGTCACTGTAAGGCTGATAAACTCTCTGAGGCATTTTGAAGAAATTTCACAACTATTGATCCATACCAAGAAAGAGAGAGTTCTAATTAACAACCGAAGGCCAAATTTTTAAAACAAAAATTCAACAATTTATTAACAAAAAAAATTAAACATTAGACATTTTCGACATATTCACTTAATTTACGTGCAGATCTACAGTGCGCGCTCCAGGGCCCATTCCGGCCCAAGAAAAACAGGAGCCTCACAAAAACACAATCACTCGGGTCGATGTTCTACGCCGCTCTCCCCAATGTCTGGATTTTTCAGAAGGGGTGGAGGGCCGGCAGATTATCGGCTGACAGTTTCTTCTTAGACGCCGAACTTTACTACATTGCAGAACGTTAAGATGACAGCTTTAGTGGCTGCATCTGTAAGGAAAACGGTTTTTAATCCCCCCACGTTTTCCGAACTGGTGGAACCGAACATCACATTCTTTGAAAAACACGCAGCTGTGTTTCACCCCTTGTGGGGTCTCGGGAAAAAAAGACCATATTTCCAGTACGCTACAATGCCCACTAAGATATGATTTTTAAAAATACGAATTTTAAGGAGGTTAAAAGGGGCTTAACCCCCTCCGCCTCTAAAAAACACCCACTGTATCTTTGGAACCATAGGGCCTAGGAACCTGAAATTTCGTATGGTTCCCCTTAAGCCCTAGGTACATATCAATATTTTTTTAAGAGCTAGAAATTTAAGAGGTTTAGCCCCCCCCCCTAAAAAAACCCCACTGTATCTCTGGAACCAAAGGGCCTGAGAAGCTGAAACCTTTTATGGTGGTTCACCTCAATCCCTAGACATGCACAATAAATCTATTTTTAAAAGCTCGAATTTTAAGGGGTTTAGCCCCCTCCCCCACAAAAAAACCCCACTGTATCTGGAACCATAGGATCTAGGAGGCTGAAATTTTGCATGGTGGTTCCCCTTAAGCTACCCCCCCCCCAAAAAAAAAAGCACTATCTCTGGAACCATAAGGCCTAGGAAGCTGAAATTTTACATGTGGTTTCTCTAAGGCCTAAGTGCTCACTAAGAATCTTTTGAACAATTCAAATTTTATGGGGTTTCAAAGAGATTTCCCCCAAAAATTTTAAACACTGATTGACTGATAATTGTATCTCTGTAACCATAAGTTCAAGGAAGCTAAAATTTTGAATAGAGGTTGCTCTTGGACCCTAGGGGTTCACTAAGAAATCTTTTTTAGAAATTAAAACTTTAAGGATTAGAAGGAGTGTATATCCCCAAATTAAAACACAGTGATCACTGTATGCCTGAGACCGTAAGGTCTACAAAGCTGAAATTTTGCATGGCGGTTCCTCTTAGACTTTAGGTGCTGACCAAGAAGGGTTTTAAAAAGTAACGTTCAGGGAGGTTATAAAGTGGGCCTTTAAATCTCAAAATAAAAATGAAATATCCAAAACGTGTATTTGAACTCGGCTAATGTCGTTAAATTATGTGATGAATTCTCAGGAATGGCACAACCCTTACTGCTAAAGTTAATTGAAATTAAATGACAAAGATAGAAAAAAGTTTTATAAAAGGTCTTTGTCAAGAACTTTTATAGTGTAATAGAGTATTTGAGGTCACTTCTTTTTTATGTGTAACTGTTTATTCAAAGATAGAAATAAAATTTTATAAAAGATCTTTGTCAAAGAACTTTACACTATAAAATTCTTGACAAAGACTTTTGTAAAACAAGTTGAACGAGAATCTGACAGTGTAATAGCTCAACTTTGATAAAAGAAAACTTTTACAAAAGTTCTTTTATCCTAGTTAGGCTCTTCGTCCTATATTTTATAAATAATTATTATTTCCTTGGGTAGTTAGTTGTTAATCACGGCCGACAACAGATGGTCTGTGGCGGTGACGAAGCTCTTAATATCGGAATACGAACGGTATAATTTCTTATATGACTTTCGAAATATTGATTACAAAAACCGAAACAAACGTCTTGAAACTTACAAAACAATTGCGGCTGTTTGACAACAAAACGAACCAACCTGAAACATCCGCAAGTTAGTTGATAAATTGGATCTACTTGCTGTAAAAATAAAGCAAAATATTAACAGTCAAATCATTATATTCGTAAATAGACACTTACTTTCAAAAACTCTTCCATCAGGGCTTCATAAATGACTCGACAGGGTTCTGGTATGATGCTTGAAAGTGAACACTGGGGGATGCGAGTGCTGTACTGGAGGCTTGTGTAGGTCTCTCCAGTGGCTAAAAATCATAGAGTAAACATAAGCATTCCTCAACGCTCATGGGGTTTCGTAAATGTGTCATTTCCCGTGATATAAAGGGTACCACCTTCAGGGTTAAGAATTTAAAGGTATCTTCATCCATCTTCAAAAAATTGATATAAGTTCTTTGATCCTCCACTTGCCAGTTCTTGGAGCAAATTTTGATGTACCTCCTTCAACTCAAGCCAAACAATCCACGGTTTAACCCACAAACGTTTCTTTTTCTTATTTTTTTTCGCTATTAAAGCCACTATAACGGCTGCCTACACTAGCTACAGCAGCAGCAGCAGCTACAACTTCTTCATCCATAGCTGTAATCACACTAAACTTTTATAAAAATCTTTTACGTAGTGTAATAGGAGTATTTTGAGGTCATAGCATTTCTTTTACGTATAACTTTTATTCAAAGACAGAAATAAGTTTTATAAAAGATCTTTGTCAAAGAACTTTTATAGTTCAATGCCAGACTTAGGCAGGTTGAAGAAAGGAACATACACTAACTAATCACGGAGGAGATCCAAGGAACAACGATGTTTAAAAAATTATGAAATTTAATAATACTTCCTAAACTTGGGAAACAACTTTATATAAATATTCTGTCTTTTTCTCTTTCTACTGCCTCGTGAGAATATAATTTAAGGGTTTTAGGCCTCAGCGATTTTATCCCGGCCATTGGCCACAAGTTAACTAGATACACACATCCTTACATAACATAAAAGTACATTTCAGCCTTGCAGCCCTGCTCTTTGTGACACCTCCTATGAAAGGTAGCAAGGGTGCTTAGAAGAACCATATTAAGTATTTTATACAACTTCGGCGTTGGCTAATTGAAGATTTGTGTTACTTTAAAGCCGTTTATGCCGTTTCACCCGTTCTGTTATACCATTTCTTTTTTTTTTCTTCTCATTGAAAACAGTTTTCAGAAGAGCAAGGAGAATTTTTCATGATTTTCCTGTAATTAATTATTCTGGAAATCATACTATAAATCATATCATTTACCGCATTAAATACGTGTGTATTTTGATCGATTTTTATTTTTCCATTTCTCAAGCTCTGTAAAGCAACACTAGTTCTTCCTAAAATCTGAGAATTTTTACCTTCTATAGGAATCTGGATTACCTATTTTTTCTGTTGAAGATTAACCAAACAGTCGAATTTGTAACACAAATCTAGTGTTGAGAAAGCTTTAGGCCATCCGCACACGGGTTGTCTCGTACTCGGTTCGAACTTGAAGCGATTTTTCTCACCACTCAACTTCCTAAGTAATTGAATGGGGCTCCACTAACGGGGCGATTGGCAATCGGCTCGAAGTCAAAGCGGTCTCGATTCGTACTCATCTCGTTTCACTCGAACTGTTTGGAACGGGAAAAATCGAGCGTGATGCGAGGAATTTTCGATTATCAATGGAGGTGTTCAACATTAAATTTGTAGGAGAAGAGGAAAAACATCCAGAGCTTTATGACCACACGCTCCGTGAATATTCTAGAAAAGATTGTACAGAAAAAGCGTGAAATGAAGTTGCATGAGAAGTCAACTTGACAGGTAATGTATTTAATTACAAACTTTATTAATGTTACATAATTTAGTTAAAAAATTATTACATTATAGTATTTCTTTATTAATTACAAAAAGTTATTACAATCATTCTTTAAAAAATCTTATTACAATTTCACGAAATCTATTCTGATTAAATACATAAAAAATAATAATAATCGAATACAAGGCACAGAGTGAAATTCAGTATATATTTAATTTTTCAAATCAGAAACCTAAAGATTATGCTTTTAGTTTTGATGAAAAAGTGTCGAAGTCTGGACTTTGATTGCTACCTGAACTACCACCGTCTCACTCACACAAACACAAGAGCTTAGCACAAACTTTTGTATCTTAAAAATTATATGCATTTATAACTCGATTAAAAACGAAATTTCAAATAATTTTAAAATTAACAAAAAAAAATTGTATTTTTATAACATTAAAATATACCGAACTGAATTTTTTTTTAACATTCTATAGAATGCTAAAAATTTTGCATCGCTTTCTTGTAATTAATGTGGCGCAACAAGCAGTCTATGGTGAAAATTCCGTTCCAAGTACGGTTGTACTTGTACTCTCCTCCGAAACCTTCTACTTTTTATCTTACGGTACCAATATAACATAAGAATGTCCTCCTCATCACTGGAGCTGCTCATTTTAAACAAATAAAAACAAGAAGTTTTATACTTTGCACGTTGAAGACATTCGACCTACTGAGAAAAATATGGATTCGTCCTCCCGCTTCTAATTTGAGACGAAACCACTTCGAGTACGATTCGACCCCGTGTGCGGGTAGACTAGCATAGTTCTAACAAGACGCACTTCTCGCTTCGAGTTCGAGCCGAGTACGAGACGACCCGTGTGCGGATGGCCTTAATGATGGAAAAAAAAAGATAAAACATACTTAAATAAGGGCTTGTGGCGGCCCAGTGGTACAGCGCGCTGGTTTTCGGTGCTGAGGGTGCTCAGATCGAGTCCCAGCGTTGCGCCACGAAAAATGCCCCCGTTCGTGTCGTCTCCTTCATAGGGGGTAATGCTGTCCGCCTATATGGTGCCCCCACAAAAAAATGGACAGTAAAACTGCGGCGTAGTAAGGGCCAATGTTTGAATACAAGTGCCTCCGCATTGGATAAAAAAAAATACTTTAAATAATCGAGTAATTCTTAATTTTATCTAGTATCTACTAGATAGGGCTACGTTTTTTAAAAAACAAAGTACCAAAAATCAATGTTTTATGAAATAATTTTAGCGACAAACTTAATTTTAAATATCCACCACACATTTCCAAAAAAGGAATACAGTAAAAAATATTAGAAAAACAGGGTAAGCAAAACTGATTTCTAAGTTTTTAGAAATTAAGTATGACGATCCATTCTTTTTAAATTTTAATTTTAAAGATAATTATCAAAATATCCACTCATAATCCTTCTCAAATATAAAAACATAATAGAATGGATCTTTTAAATGTTCAACTAAAAAACGTTGAAGGATTAATGTCGATTAACTGTTCGGAGAATATAACTTTATTTATGAACTTCTATTTTGGTTAAAAATATGAGTATAATTTGATACTCATATTTTTTAGTATATTTCTCGAGTATACAATTTTTTATATAATTTGAGTTAAAAATCTATTTTTGATTTATAAACAAAGTCATGTCACGTGCCACGACATGAGCAAATATGGAGTGACCATAGTGGAATATTATTATCTTTTTTGGAACTTTGGTATGATTACAAGCTGGTAGCCTGTATCTTAGTACAAAATGCTACAAAGCAAAATTCTAAGCGCATTTAGAAAATATTTGAAATGCACTCTTATCAAATATAATTTTTTAAAGCCATTTAGAGCACGTTTAAGAAATACAAAAAATAGATACAAACTTAATACATTTGAGAAATTAGAGCCAAGGTATATTATTTTTTAAGTCCCTTAAAAGTATAGGACTTCATAATCGGATTTTATAAAATGTGCTTGTTCTAAGTCCCATTAAAAACTTGGTCTTTACATAATTTATAATTTAAGATACTTTCAGTACATACCGTTAAAAATTTGGTCTGTATTAGTTGTGTTTTTATAAAATATGATTTATATCGCATATTAACTTTTAAAATATATCATGCCACATAAGAACGTCTAATATTTTCCTGGTCAAAGAAAACCTGCGTCAAATTTTAACCAAATTTTAACTGTAAAATGCTTTTTTATAATATTTTTTCAAACAAGTTATCTCAATAATTGTATTCCATTTGTCCTCTAGTTGTACAGAAGGTCGTTCGCACTTTATTGAAACGATTTTGCAATTTTTGCCTTTTGTGATTTGAGATAAAAATTTGGCAACTCCATAATAATTATCTGCTACTGCTTTTTTTATTGGAATGTAAAATAAAAGTTTTATTTTGAAAATGGCTCCTAAAATTGATAGATGGATCGAAGGTTACGCCCTTTCCGAGGAGAAATATTCGTATCAACAAGTTATAAAGTGGTATAAAAATCGCGGTTATAGCATTTAAAAAAAGTATTTATAATATTTATAACACATTAAATTTGAAAGGTTGGTTGGTTGGTTGGGTTTTATGGCGCAAGGTCCAAAATAGGACATAAAGCGCCAAACACAGACAGAGGCGGGAAAATAGTATATAGAAAACCGCCTGACATAAACCAACGACAGAAATTACAGGTACGAAACCAACACATTCTTAATAAAATGACATAAAGAGTGTAAAACAGGTATAAAAAAGTAGTAAAAAAGCAGTGTAAACGTTACAAATATATATATATATATATATATACAAGTTAATGATGCATAAAAGGGATAAAAGCTATGATATATAAAAATTAATAAAATGTTTAGATGATATGAATGGCAACATAAATAATGAAAAGTGCTAAAATTTTAACAATAAAATCAATCCGAAAAGCAAATGCACTTTATAAAATTTGTACAAAACAAAAAGGCAAAAAGAGAAGGATGGGGTGGTTCCCCCAGCAGATCTGACAAATTGGGTGAACTACAACCGAACAACCTGTTATAGTGAGACTGCAGACTAGGGCAAGACGTCAAGATGTGTGACACTGAAAGCGGAGCCTTACAGTGTTCACACAGAGGGCCATCCTCACCCAACAGCAAATGCCGATGTGTCAAAAGAGTATGCCCAACTCTCAAACGTGTAAGTACTACGTCTGCACGGCGCAGTCCAGCAGATGGCCAAGAGCCAATGCGAGGTTTAACCTGTCGCAGCTTGTTCTGAACTTGTAGGTCCCAATCTAACTGCCACTCATGCCAAACTAACTTTTTGACAGCGGACTTCAAATCGGTGATTGGAATAGGCTGAACCAGACGATGCACGGCACCTTTAGCCGCAGCATCTGCACGCTCATTACCCGCTATGCCGACATGACCCGGCACCCAGCAGAACGAAACACTGAAACCTCGACGATAGAGGCGACGATGCAGATCCACCACCGGAGATAAAAGGGAATGAGAGTGTGACACTTCACCATTCTCCAAAGTCTCTAATACGCTGATGGAATCTGTATACACGATATATCGTCTACTGCTCTGACGGGAGATGTACTTTAAGGCTTCGTGAACAGCGACAAACTCTGCTGAAAACACGGAGAAACAGTCGGGAAGGGTGTAGCTCCTAACGTCTCTGCCACAGACGTAGGCACAACCAACACGGTCTCCTGTTTTTGAGCCGTCGGTATTAACAGCAACATAGTTACGGTAAATAGTGCGGTGCGATGCAAAAAGCTGGCGATACACAACAGGATCCGTACTTGACTTTACAAAACCCTGGAAAGGGCGCAAGTATGAAATCCTGTAATCACGCCAAGGTGCAAAAGGTAAAGTCGGTCGCAGCATGAAATTTGTATCACAGAGAGACGTCGAAGAAAGGAACGTTCTCATTCGAAGTCCGAACGGTGGTATACAAGATGGCCGATTTTCGAAAAGCCGGTCAAACTGACTGTCAAGAAGAACAGAATGGAGTGGGTGAGCAGGATGCGAAAGAATGCGAAAATACAATTGAAGCGACAATTGCTTGCGAACAGATGGTAAAGAGGGCTCGTCACAGATGACATTTAAGCTCTTAATAGGCGATGTTCTGAAAGCACCAGAACAGATTCGGAGGGCGGAGTGATGGATAGTATCAAGTTTCCGCAACACAGAAGAGCGAGCGGAACCGTATACGGCACAACCATAATCCAGTTTCGATCGGATGACCGCGCGATAAACTCGGAGCATAGTACATCGATCAGCACCCCAGGACGTGTTTGACAACACTTTTAACAAGTTTAGGGTTTGTTCTGACTTCCGACGTAAGTGCATAACGTGCGGAAGGAAAGTGAGCTTTCTATCGAACAATACTCCTAAAAAGCGAACAACGTCCACAACAGTGATAGCTGAATCGCCGAGATAGATCTGCGGGTCAGGATGCAGTCCCCTTCGCTTACAAAAATGTACACAAGAGGTCTTTTCCGTCGAAAAAGTAAAACCGTTCTCCGAACACCATGTCATCATGCGAGAGATTGCAATTTGCAGTTGTCGTTCAATGTAACGCATGTCCTTGCTTTGGCAAGAAATCTGCAAGTCATCCACATATAAGTTGCCATGAACAGAAGGTGGTAAGCACTTTAAAATATTATTTATTTTCAGAGAAAAAAGTGTCACACTGAGGACACTTCCCTGTGGAACTCCCTCTTCCTGTATGTAAACATCGGAAAGTGTGGTACCAATGCGAACTTGAAATTCTCTTAGAGACAGAAAATTCGCAATGAAAATAGGCAAGTGGCCTCGAAAGTTGTTACTATAAAGGTCACGAAGGATACCATATCTCCATGTCCGATCATATGCCTTTTCGATGTCGAAGAAAACAGACACAAGATGGTTACTTCTGACAAAGGCATTGCGAGCTTCGGATTCTAAGGCAAGGATATTGTCCATCGTAGACCGGCCACGCCGGAAACCGCTTTGTAAAGGTGACAAATAAAGCTCGGTTTCTAGTACATACACTAACCGATTGTTTACCATGCGTTCTAGCAGATTGCACAAACAGCTCGTGAGTGCAATTGGACGGTAATTATTCGGGTTAGTAGCATCTTTTCCCGGTTTAGGAAAGGGAATCACTAATGCCCTACGCCAAGAGGTTGGGAAAGTATGTTCCTCCCAGATTCTGTTAAATAAATACAGCAAATTACGGAGCGAGCTGCATGAGAGATGCTGTAGCATAGCATAACTAATGCCATCGGGACCCGGGGAAGTCATCCGAGTCTGCCGAAGGCAATTCTCCAACTCCTTCTCCGTAAAGGGGCAGTTGTATGACAGGTTGGACTGAGTTTCAAAACGCAAGGGCCTAGACTCGGCACGCAGTTTGTGTCGCATGAAGGTAGTCGGGTAAGAGGACACACTCGACACAGAACTAAAAGCGCTGCCAATGGCGTTGCTAATTTCCTCTACGGTAGAGAGAGTAACGCCATCTTGGACGATGCATTTCAGTGGCTGGTCTGAATATAAACCCATGCATTTCTTCACTTTGGTCCAAAGCTGCTTACTGGGAGTGGATGATGTCAGTCCCGAAACATACTTCTTCCATGACTCTCTTTGACAACGTCGACGCACTCTACGAGCTTCTGCTCTAGCTCTCTTGAACGCCACGTAATTAGCAGTAGTGTGATATCGGCGAAATATCCCCCACTGTTTTCGTTGTTTTTTCATGGCTTCTTGACATTCAAGGTTCCACCACGGCTTCCAATTTCTGCGACTATTTGGTGAACTCTTAGGAATAGCTGCTTCGGCAGCGATTACTATAACGTCGGTGACACGACGAACCGCATCATCGATTGCACCGTCGACCATAGACTGGGTGATTACCGCACTGTCTGTAAATTGCAACCAGTTCGCAGATTCATATTTGAATCGCGCAGGGCGACAGACTAAAGATCCCATGCTGGAAAGTGACACAAAGACCGGGAAATGGTCACTTCCGCGAAGATCAGTCCCAACCCAGAAGTTACATGATGGAAATAGTGACGGTGAACAGATGGCAAGATCGATTACGTGAAAGGTTCGAGATGGCTCGTGGAAGTGAGTAGGATCACCATTATTGAGGAGGCAAAGATTATGGTCAGTTAATAACTGCTCCACTTGCCTTCCTCGAGCGGTGTTACAGCTACTCCCCCACAGCACATTGTGAGCATTAAAGTCTCCAAGTATAATAAGAGGTTCCGGAAGTTGAGTCACCAAGTCGTCCAGAGTCCTTTGATCAATAACATCGTTAGGCGGCAGGTATATGGCGCAGATGGAAATTAATGTTCGCATCTGCACGCGCACAGCTACAGCTTGAAGTGAAGTATTCAAGGAGAGGACAGTAAACGGGTAATTGTGAGAGGTCAGGAGAGCGACACCTCCAGACGCTCGCACACCCGAAAAGTTGTCCTTCCGAATAGTACTATAACGACGTAATTTGGCCGTGTCTGCTGACTTAAGGAAGGTTTCCTGAAGTGCGACACAGGCCGGATGGTAATCTGTGATCAAAGACTTCAGATCAGAAAGTTTATTTCGGAAACCGCGACAGTTCCAAGAGAAAAGAGTCGCCATCACGGCGGAGAGGGAGAAAGAACAGCAGGTGGGACAGAGGAGGTGTCCATGGACACCCCAGGATCGGAGTCTGAAAGATCCAAATTAGAGGCGCATATTTGGAGGGAATCTTCCTCCTTTCGCGCCACATTGCGAGGGTCTTTCACTTTTTCGGAAAGACCCAATCGCTTCACTACATCAGCACGTTTTATTTTTTTATTGTTTAACGGTTTTGAATTAGATGCCTGAGAACTATTGGATTTTGCTTTCTCGGTAACAGATTTTGCAGATGGATTTGTGGTACTTTTAATTGGTTTACTTTTTTCTGGAATATTTGTGTTTCGAGGTGGATCAGTCTGTGTGGAAGCAGTACACATAACTTTTTGTGTGGTAGCTACAGAAGCGTACGAAACTCCAACTCTGGGGGTTCGAGCCTCAACTTGCTTCCGAGCTTCCATGTAAGACATATTGTTATGAGCTCTAACGGTTTGTATTTCCTTTTCCTGAATCCACTTCGGACAGGAGCGTGAGTAAGAGGGGTGACTTCCTTTACAGTTGACGCATTTTTCGGGAGCGCTGCACGTCTCTGAGAGGTGATCAGGCTGGGCACAACGAGCACAGACCTCGGAACCACGAAACGTTGCTTTCGAGTGACCAAATCTTTGGCACTGAAAGCAACGGAGAGGGTTCTGAACGTATGGTCTTGTTGGACATCGAAGATAACCCGCGATGACAAATGATGGCAGTTTAGGCATATCGAACGTCAGGATGAGATGCTTCGTGGGAAGTACTTTCCCATCCCGACGGATAGTGATACGACGCACAGCAGAGACGAGCTGATGTTGCAAATTCTCCAAAATCTCTTCTTCGGTGGTATGTAGTAATTCGGGTTCCGAAATTACACCTCTCGAAGAATTCAGATAGCCGTGAGGAGCCACAGACACGGGTATATTGCCAAAAGAAGTGACCTTCAACAGTTGCGCCGCTTGTTTTGAAGTCAAAACCTCTACTAACAGGTCACCAGACCGAAGTTTCTTGACCGATTTCACATCGCCTACAGATCCATTAATGCATTTCTGTATCAGAAAGGGCGACACCATAGAAAAAGTACCTTCCGAACGTTTAACAATAAAAAAACGGGACACTTGACAAATATTTGAGGACAACACACGAGTTTGAACGTTGGTTAGAGAATCCATATAAATGGGCCGTATGTTCGGTCCCCGGCGGCACCACCCACCATGGAGCCCAACAAGGGGACGCCGGTTACTGCGCCAGTGCTAACCGGGAACTATACGCGCGCGGCCAATGACCGGTTGCTTAGCCCTGAGCCAGTGAACAAAGTCTACCCGACCAGCCGATTGGTACACACGGGACCAATGTGCACCTCCCGTTTACCTGAAGCAAGGGCCAAAGTAGTGTGTTGGAGCGTTATCTTACTAAAGCCCACATTATGGCGAAGAATAAAACCCCTCAACTACCAGGATCCCCATTTCCTGGGACACGGGTCTCCACGCACTGCAAACACGTGGACAGTTAATCGCCATTAGAAGCTAGAAGCACAGAATGACTTCAGCTTCTGATGAGGAGCCCTCACCTCCGAAGAGGTAACCGCAACGAGGGAGAAAAAAAGGTAAAAGTAGAAGAACGAGAAGAGAAGAAAAGGGAAAGGAGGGAAAGTTCGCTGGGGTACCTCGGGATTGCGACACCCGTGTTTACCTAAAGAAGGTAAACCCCCTGAGGGGTAAATTTGAAAGGAAAAAAGTTTAACTGAAAGTAAAAATGAAAAAATGACCGCGAAACCTCATCCTAAGACTGTTCTAATGCAGGTAAATATCAAGAAAGTGAAGTCTCCGATCCTGAAAGAAAATCCGTCGACTCAAAGATCCATTGCATCGAAACTAGGAATGTCTTCTGGCACTGTAAGTAAATAATTCATTCATAAAGATTTGAAGTTAAAAAAAGATGTTTAAACCTAAAGTTCATCTGCTTTTGACAAAGCATACTGCTGAAAGAAAAACAAATTGTAGAATAATATATGAAAAACCTCTAGCCAAAGCATACTGCTGAAAGAAAAACAAATTGTAGAAAATTATATGAAAATCACCTAGCCGCTGAAAAATGGAAATTTGTGGTAACACTCGATGAGGCATGGGTATATTTAAGCGATTGTAATAAAAAAAAGATCAATTTTCTATTGCTCAACTGACTGGAATGACCGTATGAAATGGATTCATCAGTGTACAGAAAAGTTCCCAAAGGGATTCATAATACACTGCTGGCCACTGTAAATGTAACACCCTGAAGGAAACATGCAAATAACATGAAATTTACAACATGCATTAACGGAGGTGAGATATGCAAATGATTAGAATTTCAGCGCAGACGCACATCACGCGCGCCTGTGGCGCCACTTCAAAGCGCTATTTAAGGCTTGGGGATTTCAACGATTTCAAGTTCGGCAATTGTGTTTTTCTTGTGTTTTTTTCAAAAAAACGATCAATTATGCCTCGTCGAAAACAGCGATCATCTTTTGATCAAGTATCCGAGTTCGACAGAGGAAGGATAGTGGCCTACCGAGATTGTGGATTATCTTTCAGGGAAATCGGTAGTCGTGTTGGACGAAACCAAACAACTGCAATGCGGATATGTGATCGTTGGATGCAGGAGGGTACGACAGACCGGCGTGTTCGATCGCATCCACCTCAGCGCACCACTTCACGTGCTGACAGGCAAATTGTGCGCATGGCAGTGACGGATCGCTCAGTCACATCACGAACCATAGCACAGCACATGCAGTCTGTAACGCATCATCCAGTGTCTGCGCGTACCATTCGACGCCCTTTTACAGCAGAGTGGTCTGTCCGCAAGACGTCCATTGCTTTGTCTACCCTTGACGCAGAACCACAGACGTCTCCGCCGCTAATGGTGCGATGACAGAAGGATGTGGATGGCAGAATGGAATGAAATTGTCTTACTGACGAGTCACGCTTCTGTCTGCAACACCACGATGGTCGCATTCGAGTCTGGAGACACCGTGAAGAGAGGATGCTGAACAGCTACGTTATGCACCGCCACACTGGTCCTGTACCGGGTATTATTGTATGGGGCGGTATTGGATATCACTCTCGCACACCTCTAGTACGCATTGCCTGTACTTTAAACAGCCAGAGCTACATCTCCGAGGTGTTGGAGCCAGTTGTCCTTCCTTACCTCCAGGGCTTGCCCACAGCCATATTTCAACAGGATAATGCGCGACCACACGTGGCACGCATTGTCCAACGGTTCTTCGTCAATCGCCAGATTGAATTGCTTCCCTGGCCGCCTCGCTCTCCGGATCTTTCGCCGATAGAAAACATGTGGTCCATGGTTGCTCTACGATTGACCCAGATTCCATCCCCAGCTGCCACAGCAGATCAACTTTGGCAACGTGTGGAAGCTGCTTGGTCTGCTGTACCCCAAGAACTCATCCAAAGTCTCTTTGAATCAATGCCGAGGCATGTGGCAGCGGTGATCTCCAACAATGGCGGCTACTCTGGCTACTGATTTTGGCAGGAACCACACGTCACAGAAGTCTATAAATTTAATCATTTGATACTTGGTCAACATGTTATCTACAAAATAAATTTTGTTGTGATATCTCTTGTCTTTCTTGGTGTTGCAATTTGGGTGGCCAGCAGTGTAGTTGCAGGATTTTGTTACAATGGCAAATTGAAAATTAAAAAAGTTTCAAGTAAAGCCAAAATTAATTCACTCTGCTATCAGCAGAATATTTTAGAACCAATTTTTGAAGAAGAAATTCCATCCTTATATGGAAAGGACATTGATAAAGTTGAGCTTCATATGGACAAAGCCTCTAGTCACACGTTTAAATCAACAGCCGCTTATTTAGCAAAGAAAGAATCAGAAACGGGAATAAAGTGTATCCCATTTAATGAAATACCTGTAAAATAACCTGACGCTTCTCCAATGCACTTTTGCGCTTTCGGTTAATTATAACGAGCCTTAAGCTAAGTGTCCACTTGAGAGAAAATCTCGAGAGAAAGTCTCGAGATTAATCTCAGGGGGGTTGTCCATTTGAGATCACTCACGCTCTCGAGACAGGTTCGTGAGACTCGATGGTCACTGCAGTCTCGAGAGCGGGAACATTTCGTGTCGACTTGAGAGTGAACTCGCAGTCAGTTCTGTGATTTGATCGCAGTTTGTTTGTTTTTCTTCTTTCAAAATGGATTCGCGTCAGGCCCTTGCTTTTGTAATTGCCTATAAAATTGCGAAAAAGCGGAAAGTGAAAAAAAAGGAGTGTTGGGTGAGAGAATGGGTGGATAAAAGAAATGAATTAGGAGCTTGTTCTACACTAGTAAATAAGTTGCGGTTGGAAGACGCACAGCAGTTCAAAAATTTTATTCGGATGTCTGCAGTGCAATTTGAACTGCTGCTAAATTTGGTAAAACACCAGATTGTGAAGCAAGACACAAAATTACGCGATGCAAATCCTGTACATGACAGATTGATGGTAACCCTTCGTTTTCTTGTAAGCATATTCAAGAGAATATTCAAGTACAGTAGATTCCCGCTACATATTTTAGCTATTTTTTTATGAATACTTTTTTTATGAATATTTTTTCTTTTTTTATGAATACATCTTTTCCTTCAGCTTAATTTTATTATCAATACTACAAACTGCATACGTAGATGCAAGTTTTTCTAGATTAAATTTTTAATTTACTAAATTTTAATTAGTATTTTTTTTAAATCCCGTTCGGATTAACCGGATGTCCGGACCATCGGGGTTCCGATTACCGGGACTCTATTGTACTCACCTCTTAAATATTGGATTTTTTGAATAGTGAGTATACATAACTATGAATTTTCAGGAGATGCTTATTGTAGTCTGCAGTACCTTTTCCGCCTTCCACCTTGTACAATTGGAAGAATAGTTCCTGAAGTATGTCAAGCTATTTATGATAATTTAAAGGAAGAATATTTGAAGGTCTGTGTAAAAAGTATTAGTGAGCAAATTATAAATTAAAAAGTTATTTTATTTTTATCATGAAACTACAAAACAGAAACATAAATATTTACACTTTATAATAAACTAGCACAAAATGAATTGAAAAATTCTTGGATTGTTTGAGTCTCAGCACCTGATGGAGGAAGGTTCCTATCAACAGCGATAGTTGGTGATGCAATTAGGGAAGGTGTAGTACTTGAATTTGAAGAGGATGGCACATTGGACCAGTTGTTTTTTTTCGGAGGATAAAGCATTTGCATTTGAAGAGAATGATACGGTGGACCAGTAGCTTCTTTCATCCATATCAGAAATAAGTTCTATCGATTTACGAATAACACTTTTTAATTGCCCTCTGTAATAATCTGATTTTAAATTTTTCAATTCCAACGCTACGTATTCTCCAAAGCGATCAAAATCGTCTTTCGGCTTTTTCATAATTTCTATTCTATTGCTTCCTTTAGAATGTCATCCTCATCTTGAGTTTGGGATTTTTTTTTTGCAAGGGATTTTTCGTTTGATTTTTCTTGGCTCTTTTTCTATTTGATCATCCTCCAAAATTTCCGAGTTGTCCAGGGTGTTATTCTGAAAAATTAGGAACACAATATAGCAGGTGTGAACAATAAAATCTTAATTTTGATTCGAAAATAAATTATTTATTTTGTTTTTCTACCAGAAAAATGAGAAATATTTTTTCTCCAATTTTTACCCGTAAAAATCGGAGAAAAAAATATTTCTTATTTTCTGGTAGAAAAACAAAATAATTTGTTTTCAAATCAAAATAATTAATGTAGAAGATCAAGCAAAAAGTCTCAAAATAGACTTTAAATCTCCTTAGTCTCAAAAATCGATAATAAAATCTCCTTAGTCTCAAAATTACTTTAAAATAATTAATGTTTCTAGCAATAATAAGGTAATCATATCTAAATAAAATCGTTTAATTTTTTTCAGCCACCTTCAACTGCTGAAGAATTGAAGGAATACGCAGATCAATTTGCATTAAAATGGCAATTTCCACATTGCTTCGGAGCTATTGATGGGAAGCATGTATTACAATGGTTGCACCTGCGAACTGTAGAAGCCTTTACTACAACTATAAGCAGACACACAGCATTGTTTTGATGGGAGTCGCAGATGCCAATTATAAATTAATTTATGTTGATGTTGGTTGCAACGGTAGAATTTCTGATGGAGGTGTCTTTGCTAACTGCTCCCTACACGATGCTTTGGAAAGCAAGCAGTTACCGCTTCCTGAACCAGAAGCATTACCCCAAAGATGTTTGCCAGTTCCGTACATAATGGTAGCTGACGATGCCTTTGCGATGACATCATACATGTTAAAGCCCTATGGGTACCGAAATCAACCTGAACCAAACAGAATTTTTAATTACCGACTAAGCAGGGCTAGTCGTATTATAGAAAATGTATTTGGCATTATGTCTAGTAAATTCAGAGTTATCCGAAAACCAATAAATTTAGCACCTAATACAGTAAAAGATGTCACTCTGGCAATATGTGCATTGCATAACTTTTTGATTTCCACTACGAAATATTATTTGTGCCCTGGTTCAGTTGATTTTGAAGATCCTGGTACACATGAAATTGTAAATGGCGAATGGCGGAATGAACCTTCACCAGAAGGATCATCGTTTCCAATACAAAGGGGCCATCAGCGAAATTATTCAGTCTCTCAAAAAGATGTGAGAGACGAATTTAGAGAATATTTTATGACAACTGCTGGTGAAGTTCGCTGGCAATATCGATTAATTGCTTGAATAATAATGATTATTTTTTAATATATAATTTTTATTATTCAATTTTTTAAAATTTTTATTATTCATATATAATTTTTGTTATAATTTTATGGTAAATAAAATAATTAATTAAATAATTGAATAATTCTGTTTATTTAACAAAACATTACATTACAATACAATACAAATTTTGTAATAATACTTACGGCATATTTATCATGAGAAAGATTAATTTTTTCTCGACTTTTTTTTTTACTTCAACAGTTATGAATTTTATATCGTTTTGAAGAAGAAATTGAGATCTACAAAATAAAAAAAATCCCATCTCAATACGACCAGTATTACCGAAGTTATAGCGTATTGAACAATCTTTCGTACGGCTTATTAAATAATTTTTTGGTCGATTCCATAGGTTGATTATTTAAGAAATATTAAACCAATTCATTAAGAGTGAAAAACATTGAATTAAATTAATAAATATACTCACAACGTTTGACGTAGATTTTGTTGGTGTGAAGCTAGGCACAATGAACTTTAATGCAGAGAAAAACTTCCATTTACTATCGTATCTGTCATCTGCACCATCACCACTCTTCAGTCTTTTCATTTTTTGCATTTTGTGTGATACCTAAAAAGTTAAGAGTGACAGTAAATTTAATTAATCAGTTAAGTGTCAGCGAATTTGGGTTAGTTCAATTTGATAAATATATATACCTGGTTACGTAAGTTATGAATCTTTCGCTGTACTCCATTCCCATCACAATTTTTAAATTTTCTTGCAAATTCTTCGAACAACTCATTTTTTTTTCTCCCGATTCCTGTAAAATTTATGTGTAACATTCCATAAAAACTCCTCTTCCTCATACAGATGGATTAACTCTAACACTTCATCGTCTGTCCACTCTCTTTTATCGGGTAAAACCTTCTTTTCACTCATTTTTAAAGAACATGTAAAGAATAATATTATTTGCCGATTTATTGCGAAATAAAAAATGAATAAATAAAAGCGCGGGAAATCAAGGGCCTGTTCACATAGGAGTCCGATAATGGAAGCGTTAAAGTATTGAAATATATTTGACCAATGACAAACCTCCAAGCGATTAGCAACGAAATTTGTAATGCCTCCCATAGTCTCAGCTCTGACAAAAATCTTCAAACAACGACAGAAGACTGGAGACTAAGTCTCGAGAGCAGAAATGAGCATGTCCACTTGTGACAGCTGCAATCTCTGATACTTGCACCCGCTTGTCGCCGAGACTGCTCTCAGGCCCCTATCCATTTGTGAGTCTAGTGTCGAGACTACTCTTTAGACTATTTTGTCACAAGTGGACACTTAGCTTTAAGTACACTGAACGGACTTTGGAAAGCGTTCCAAGAGGAATGGGGTAAAACTGACATGACAATACTAAGAAAAAGTTTACTTTCATGGAAAATTCGAGCTAGGGCTGTTGTCAAGAACCATGGCTATCAGATAGAAGCAAATTGCCTCAAAAAATGCAGCATTTATACATAACTATCAAAATCGTTTCTATAAAGTGCGAACGACCTTCTGTATTCGAATAAGATGCATGTTTAAAATTAATTTTTGTCCTTTTTTTTAAGTTCAAAGCTTCAATTATCTATATCTCCTAAAACACAATCTTTGTGAAAACTTATTAAAGCTCTTTTCAAAACGTGTTTTTTAAACGAGATTTTTTTTTTCGAGTCGAACTTCAGAAGAAGGAAAAAAAAATTTCGAGAAAAAGAAACTTTTTTTATCCATCCATTAATAAGCTTAGGCAACTGCTGAGTGATTTCTTTAAAAAAATGCTTGAAATGTGGAAAAATATAAGTAAAACTAGGAAAAAAAATTGCCCTATTTTGAAGTTATTCATAGCAAAGTGTTATGAAACAACGTTTTATGACAAATTTTAACGAAAAATGTGATTTAGAATTTGTGACATTACTTTTCCGGAAATATAAAACGGACAAACCTTTTAAAAATCTTTTAAATCTACGTGAAACACTTCATATTACTTAATAAAACGATGTTTTACAAAGTGGTGCAAAAAAATAAGACTAATTCCATTTCAGAAACGTAACATTTTTCGACTGTGTTATACGTATGGTATGTATATACATACCATACGTATATATAAATACTTGGCGTGAAATTTTTTACAAGAGTTTTACAAAAAAAATTTTCAAATTTTTTGTCATTTCTGGCTCGATTTCTTTCACTCGTATTTTATTACTACAATTGTTATTTTTAAGAATATTTTCTTTTGAATTTTAGGCTCTACCTCTCGCCGATTTAGAACTATGGGGTTTATGTCAGGAGTTTCATGGTGTTTTTTAAAAAAATTGTAATTTATTTATTAATTTATTTTGGGGGGGGGGACTTCTGAATGATTGAATCATTAACGATCGAGTAAAACCACCATTTATTTAAATCGATGATTTAACATTGATTAAACCTCAATCGACTATATTTTTGGTATTAATTGAAGCCTGTGAAATAAATTACGCAGTAACAGAACTTCGCTTTGTGACGACTGTCAATATTTGTGTAATAAAGACCTCAGTTGTGGGTCAGTGGATTTATACGTTTAACTACTGTGAACTTACAACCAAGCTTGGTCAAGGGGCGAAACATTATGTGTCTTGAATTTATGCTGTATTTAAAAAGTATTTACAATAACAGTATTTCTGTATGTAATCTTAGTCCTCCAAATATACCAATGAATTGCAAAGAGAAATGCAATGAAATGCAAAATAGAAAATACGCACAATGTATTTTGATATTGATAGTCCAAATATATGAATCAATCCAAATATTTTTTTGTCTTTTTTTTTTCTGGTGAATACAAGGACAAGAATTCTTAACCACTTTTACCTCTACATCTAAGATCTTGGGTAAATAACGATTAATGGTAAAAAATACTGGAAGGATTAGTAAAAAAAGAATAGTTGAATCTTATAAGAAGAGCAAAAAATCTCTTTGGTTTATTGTAAGATTATTTTCCTTTATTGAAATTCCAACTGAACTTTCCGAAATGAAAAAGTTCTTGTGAGCAACCACTTTCAATTGTCTGATATCAGAGAAATCTCCTCTGATGTATTATAAATTAAGGGATTAAGGTATGTAAACTGTTAAATTTCTAGAATATTTGAAACCTATAGAAACACAGAAAAAAAGCTTTTATTTTACAATCTGATTCTTACAAGTAGATTCTGAGGGAATATAAAATATTGAATAGAATGTTTTAAACGCATAAAATGTAAAGCACCGTCTTCAGAGATTAAAAGAAAAAAACTGAAAAGCAAAAGTGTTTTAATCTTATGTTATCGGTAATACTGAAGTTCCCCATCCCTGGAAAGACAATTTTCTTCACAAACTTTCTTTATATTTTAGTTTTTATGCAAGGGTCCAAAAATATACATGTGCTTATGATTTTGAAATCTCTTTATCTACACACTAGTGAAAACATTTTCCTTGGTAAAGAACAAAAATTAAAAATAAATATTCCATATACCCTGCATTATTGTAATGCATTTTATGAAAAGCGTCTTATCAGATGTTTCCCTCTTTACTCAATATTAAAATCCAGAAAATGTGGGGGATAAGGATTACTCTAATTGAGTTCAGAACTCCCATTTAAGAAAATGTTTGAAAACCCCCAATATAATGCAAACAGTAATGATAAGAAATTAAGTTACAGGGTAAATCAAGTACATTATCAGCCAATATTGTTTCTTCCATCTATCGGGAAAATGTTATTAAGAATTTTAGACCGTGGAAAATTTGATGGCAAATTGCAACTAATGGTTTTTACTTAAAATAAATTTTGTTATCTTCAACACTCCTTACGTATCTCCTAAAATCTTTAAAATTTCTCCTTTTAATCTTCAAAGAAAATCTATATCTGCTAAAAAGGAAGAAAAAGTTAATAATAACTAATATTTTAAACACACAAAGAAAATATTTTTTAAAAAAGGAAAAGAAATTCAAACTAACGTTCTATAATTATGAGCAACAATGTACGGACACTTGAATAATACATACAACGTAAGGTAATGGTTGTTCCTGTTTGAAAATAAAGAAATTATATTTAAAATACTACATTGAAATCTAAAGCATTCCTATTCTCCTAAGCATTCCCAATAGTGTGTTTGTGTATGTATATATAATATATATATATATATATATATATATATATATACAGAGGCTGTTCACACATTTTTTAGACGATGTATATTGTATTCACAAAACTAAATTACATAAAATTCTTGTGTTTTAAATGTTCTATTTGACATTCCTTATTCTGAACTATCTTTCGACACCGCAATTTCCAGGATAATAATGCCTTTTGAAGAGTCAGAAGAGGTATTCTATCCCATTCCTCCTGAACAGCTTTCCAGAGTCCTGTAAGGGTTTTGGGACGACGTTTGGATAATGCAGATTTTAAAAGTCCGAAAGCACAAAAATCCATAGGTGATACATTGGGAGATTTAGTAGGGATATCAGTGAAGGGTATGGCGTTGATACCAGTTTTTTGTTCCATTTCTTTTAGGAAATTTACAGTGGATTTTGATGTGTGACTGCTAGCTTTGTCCTGATGGAGTCTCACAGATTGATGGCACTGTGGGTAAAGCGATGGTATTTTATTCAGAAAAATTGGTGATAAAATATGTTCCTGATAGTATTTGAAGTTAATCTTGACATTTTTTTCCACTCTCTTTATTTTTAACTTGCCATTATAAGAAAAACCAGCAACAATCATGAATCCCTTAGAAAAACTTTCTTTCGATTCTTTGAACCATGTACTTAAATTTTTTTTCTCCCTTTTTATGATAATAAATGGCTCTTTTTTTGTTGCAGTCATTTAAATACACCCATGATTCATCTATTGTGACAATTGTTTTCCATTTTTCTTTGGATAAGTGTTTCTCGTATAGAATTCTGCAGCGTATCTTGCGTTCAGCGATATGATTTAGAAGAAGACGATGCACATTGCGTTTTTTCACTTTCTTAAGATTTAAATCAACGTTTATCATTTTGTTTACAGTGGACACCGAGCATTTTAATGATTTTGCAACTGTCCTTTGACTAGGGGGATTTTCTTTTAACATTAAACAACGTACCTTTGTAATAGTCGAAGATGTCCGTTTTTTCCCTGGATACTTGTTTGGAATTTTTGTCGCACTTGAGGCTCCAATTTGACGTTTTTTTCCTTTCTTGTTGACAATATTACCTATCGACGCTTTAGATATCACAAATCCATGACTCTCACATCGTTTTTGGATAACGGAGTATGCATATTTCTCTTCGGAAAGAGCATAAATGTAGCCTTCGAACCACTGCTTTGTTAAAAACGCCATTTTGAATAAAAACAAAACTTTCAAGCCGCAGACGATAATTTTGACTTTTAAAAACATAGTTCAATTGCAATTATTTCTTTTGAAAGAAACGATTTTTTATTACCGCTTACCAAAATCGTCTAAAAAATGTGCGAACAGCCTCTGTATATATATATATATATATATATATATATATATATATAAATAAATAATTGCAAGGAAAATTATTTTTTACTGATCAAATCTTATGAAGCACTTCCATAGGTGCTTTAGAATACAGTATAGGTGGCACAACTTAACTTGAAGCAACTAACATCACTTTTATGTGTCATCTAGAACAGTACCGCCTCAAACTTCGTTTATGCTATGTACATTTATCCAAACTAATCGCTTCAAGTTCAAGAGGGTTTACGTGCGAACGAAGATGTTTGAAACTTAGTAATTGTCTCTATTAAGAGTATTATTTCAGAAGTTTACTAAAATCTCTGTGTCAACTTTCATTATCATACTGATAGAAATTTTGAAACTAAGAAATTGTAGCACATTAGAAATCAATATTGATGGAACATTTAGGAATTCATGTATAAGGATGCTTTTTCTTTTATTAAAAAGAAAGCATTGGGTATCCTGGGTTTTTTTTTTCAAATCCTTTATTAATTCATTTATTTCAATTTTGACGTAAAAATGTATTTTAATTTTGTCATATTTCCTAGTAGATTATTTGACTTCATAAAACATGTAAAGCATATAAATTTCAACTTAAACATCGATTAGAATTGTAGTAAAATAAAGGAATGTTACGGGAAATGTGTAAACTTTTAATTTATTGATTTTATAATACAGGGTTTTTGTGGAGCTAGCGCACTTTATATTTATTTGCAACTTTTTTATGATATCTTTATGTTAAACTCATCCTGCCATCTGACTGACTACTTTTTCAGTAATGCAGAATAATGCCGATATCGACGCATACCAAGAATTTGCAAAGTGCAAAGTTCAACTTTAGAACTCTACGCAGAGAACGAATCGATCCATTTACAGCATTTTCTGTAAAAAAAAAACTAAGATTTACGGTAAATATAGTACAGTTAGTACAAATCCTGTTGTGATTACTTTAGTGTGAAGTATAGAGTATTGCGGGTAGTAAATAATAGTGGATTGTGCAATGGCCGACAGTGTTTCTAATCAAGGAATTTTTGATGTTCATAGAAGAGTCATTATTTCAGCAAGTCTGCCCGATTTCTAGCTTGCACTCTTGAATTAAGTCGGAAGGAAGTAAAGCAGTGTCATCGGCGCATAAAGACATTAATAAAAGATGTAAAATGATTAGGGTGAATAATAACTTTATTTCGTAACAAAGTAAAATAAAGGCTTTAAATTTAAAGTTACAATAGATTTTATGTTTAAATATAAAGCACATTACACATTTATAGATATAAGGTTGCATTTAATTATTTTCAGTATAATTAAAAAAAAAATTAACGGATATGTGTGAAACATTTTTTTATACACAATCTCTTTTTCATACACTTGAATTTAGAAGCACAATATATTGTTAAACTCTATGGAGGATTTTTTGGGAATTGTTTTATTGTTTGTATTCAGGAACTGAAAACCAGCCAATGGAATTTTCATAAAACGTAGCCCATCTGACAATTGTGGGATTGTTAATATCAAATATCTTTATTTTCACAACTCGTTTCATCTGTTAATTGTGGGGTATCGCATTAGCACTAACTTTGTTTCTAAACTATTTTACTTATATGTACTTTTCTATCACAAATCTCTGGAAATGCTTTTCATACTCCACAGGCAGCATTTTCTTGATAGAGCAAAGAACTCATGATTTCATAAAGCTGTTTTATTACGATTTATAGTAATAAAACAGCTTTATGAAATCAGAAATTTCCAGCATATATAAGATGGTAAAAGGCTAGCGAATAAAAAGCAGATTTTTTGTCGCCGAAGACGCTGAGGCAATCTTTTTTAAAGATGCTGTAGTACTATCGTGGTGTCGAGTGGTCTTTGCAGTTCTTTCACTAAAATGAAGAGGCATAATGTCCCACGAAAGACATTTATTTAACATGACACACGATACATATACACAAAACAAAAATAATAAAATTAATACACAGGTTAATCTTTATGGCAATCTAGCCTGCTCTCTGAGAATCTTCACAGAAAGCCGTTGCAACGTCTCTAACGCAACTCGCTAAACGTGCTACCTCTGGTCTTCTAAATCTCAACCGCTGCTATATCTTCCTTCACCTTTTACAACCGTCGGGGGTCGTACCTGTCTCCCTGGAATTTCCGGCTAGGCCACCCACCGTTAAGACGTGCAATCACTTTTCTTGGAGACACTTTCTCCCCTATTGTTCTGTGGGGACAAAACATTCCTGTGTGACCTCTATTGTTCAACAACTCTTTCTATACCTTAGTATCAGGCACAGCCAGGCCCTGATTTTCCATTAGGATTTACACTTGAATTTAGAAGCACAATATATTGTTATTGCCTAGGGGCCCCGAATGTTGGGGCCCCCAAAAGGAATTTTTATTTTAAAAGAAAAAAAAAAGAAATTCCCCCCAATTCAATTTTTTTTTAATTTTACCTTTTTTAATAGCAATTATTTTATATATCCTTTGAAATTTTATTGATTGGTTCATCATATGTATAGTTATATATATAGTTCATCATATGTATGTTATAGTGTATATAAGGGATTAATAAGTTTTTCTGGTTTCATTGTATTGGTGTTTTAATGATGAAGTTAATATGTTGTATTGCTTTTTGTTATTTGATAATGTTCTAGGCTTCTATGCTTCAAATAGCCAATTCTTGGTAAAATGATACCCTCACAATGATTCATGATTACTTTTTTTTGTGTGTGTCAATTTTGGAAACTTTACGCCCACATCAGTGTTAGGGGCCCCCGATCCGAAGTTGTGCCTATAGTCAAGAATTTTCTAAATCGGGCCCTGGGCACGGCCTCTAGCTGTGAAGGCACCTGAAACTACAGATACTGTCATTGCGAAGCTCGGATGGAATGAGAAGGAATCTGAACCAAGTGATTGACTAGTTTAGCTAAAATAGGGAGGGACTAAAAAAATTAGATTTCAAGTATAGTTGAATATGATCTCCTCCTAAGTTCCGAGTGTAAAAAATAAGTTATCAGTAATATACATAGTTCTTAAGATGTAAACTCTAATCTAGTATTGAATAAACCTTTTAGCTTGTTGATTCAGGCTTGCGTCTGTTTTTTGTTTCTAGACTAGTTAGCTAAAATAGGGTGACATTTTGAAGATGGAATTCTTGTATAGTCAAGTAGGATCTCCTTCTAGGTCTCGAATGTAATCATAAGTTATTAATTTATAAATAGTTCTTTAATTGTAAACTCTAATCGAGTATTGAATAAACTTTTTTTGATACTAAATTCAAACTTGTGTCCTCATTTTATCTCTAGAACCTTGATATACATCCACATTTTCAACTATTTAGTTAAAAATAACTTTTCAAGTTTTTAATATGTTTCCTGTAGTAAATGTCTTCCTTTAACTGAGGAGAGTGTTCTTCCTTTAATTCCATTTTCAGGTCTGTCATTCAGGTCCGTTATAGTTGTAAACGGTGGTGCCTTGAGCTATTTTGCAATAGTTAGATTCGAAAATATATAACAGATTTCGAAAACGATTTCCTAAGCTTGCAGAAAACATGGATATTTTATACAAAAATCATTTTAAATAACTATTTAAGTGCTTTTGAAAATAGAGGGGAGAGGTAAGACTTGTATTTAAACTTAACTTGTTACACCTTTTGGGTTAGCGAGAGATTTATTTTTGCTCTTGAATAGCAGAGAAGCTAGACTGAATGGAAAATAGATGATTTTTGTACTTTTTGTTTGTTTACCGGATATAGAGGGTAAAATCACTTACACTATTTTGTAAACATAGAAGAATATTTAACAATAAAAATTCCTTGCCTTCATTTATGCAAAAATTATGGTCGACAAATTTTTTAGTGAGAGCTTACGCCTTTTTACGCCTTTTTCACTAAAAATTGAACCTAATTTCATTTATGTATTTATTTCTCTGCATGCTTTTAATTTTTTCTGGGAAATATGTTAAATCCCTGAGTTAGCTTTCAACACAACTAGAAAAAAGCAACCAATCGAAATAAAACAATAGATTTTTTTCCCTTCAGTTTACCGAAAGCCACGATGTAAAGTTTATATCCTAGCCCCTAAAAAACGGTTCTTTTCCCCATTTTATTGACTGAGTACAAAGTTTTCGAGCAGATTATTTGATTTCTGGCTAATGTTAGGGCTCAGTTTCTTTGGCTGAGACGTTGATAGCAACAGTAGGAGAATGATCAACATGAAAACGGGAAAAGAGCTAACATTTGTATACAGCATTAAAACAAAATTAGCGCCATCATGTCCTTTGTAAATGTGCCATTTTAGTCTCTAGTAAAAGTAGCGTAGACCCGCCTTCTCCTATGAACAACAGATTTTAACTGCAACTTCACACATTAGAACTTGAATCATAAATTCGACGATTCATTACTCGAATTTTCATAGTTTGGTGATTTACTTTATTTCTAGTTTACGCTAGCATTTTCATTTCAGCTGGCATCCTTAAAGCATAATTTTTACGTTCATCTATATACAGTTCAGATTCAAAATATTAGAATAATTGAGAAAAAGTAACAAGAAAGAAATTATTTTCCATTTATTTATTTTTGATACTAAGTAAATGCAATTAAGTTTCTTATAAATTAAATCTGGAATGTTTAGATAAGATTTTAACATTTACAAAATATAAAATACAATAAATTAGGTATACAACAGCTTTCTGAAACACATCAAAATATTAGAATAAAATTTAGATTGGTTCAAAATATTAGAATATTTAATTTTACTCAAAAATATTACCTTATGAATATGAAGTAAATGGCAATTAATATTTTGTAGCATCCCCTTTAGCTTTAATAACAGCGTACAATCGATCTTACATACTATATACAAGGTGTTTACAAATATTTCTATCAATATTAGCCCAAATAGACTTTATATGTGCCACTAACTCAGTTTTACTTTAAGGAGAATTTTCTTGGAGTTTTTCTTCATTATACCCCATAAGTTTTCGATGGGATTAATGTCTGGTGAGTTGGTGGCCAAGGAAGTACCTTAATTTTACGTTGATGGAACCAATTCTAATGACACCGAGGTATGTGGTGACGCTAAATCTTGTTGAAAGATGAAATCATCTTCAAATAAATCTTCTGATGATGGAATCATGTAATATTCCAAAATTTCTTGATATATCTGAGAGTTAACCTTTTCGTAGACTATGCATAACTTTCCAGGTCCTTCTGCGCTCATGCAACCCCAAACCATGACACTAGCAGCAAATATTACTGAACGTTTAAGGCATTCTTTATCAAATGCTTCTTGCTTCGTTCTACAAACTCGAATACCTAGATTACCATATAAAACACAAAACATACTTTCATCACTAAAAAATATTTTTTTCCAATCTTCTTCGCTCCATAAACGTCTTGATTTACACAAATTCAATCTTATACGCTTTTGTTTTGCAGTCATGAGAGGTTTTGTTTTCGGTACACGAGATTCAAACTTAAATTTATGGAGACGTCTTAATGTTGTCGATTTAGAAACTTCAACTCCTTCTTCTTTCCATTTTCGGTGCAAGAATCGCACACTTTGAAAACGGTTTTTCTTAACTATACGCTTCAGTTTCCTGTCATCTCTAGCAGATGTTTTTGGTTTTTGGCCGCCATTTCGGCGATTATTTTGTAATTTTCCATTTTTTGAATATTGTGTTAGTATTTTACTAAAGCTTGATTGCGAACAATGTAAATAATTCGCTATATAACATTGATTTTTACTGTGCCGATACAAATCAACCATACGAAGTTTAATAGATTCAGGAATATCACTCACACGACCCATTTTAAGACGAAAAAGCAAACAAACTGCAAAAAGAATACTGATTTTAAATAAAATCGTCTGAATTTAATCAATGATGCCACCAGTTATGAATTGGTGATAATTAAAGGAGAATTAATGTGAAATATTCTAATATTTTGAACCACTTGAATAAATATTCTAATATTTTGACTTTTCAAAATATTTTTTTTTTCAATTAATCTTTTCAAAAATGATATTAATTTTAAGATAATAAATAAGTTTAATCAACAATAAGTTCTTAATAAAAATATCGTTTGCATATTTGCATTAAAAGACATTAAATTACCAAATGATATTTTCAATTTGTAAAAAAATGTGATTATTCTAATATTTTGAATATGAGCTGTATATAAAACAGTTCCGTAACTGACTGACTGACTGACTGACTATGTTGCCGCATATAGTTTCCCCGCATCGATCGTTCAGTGTAATAGGTCAATTTCAAAACGGCATATCAAGGTTCAACTGTATATATATATATATATATATATATATATATATATATATATATATATATATATATATATATATATATAACAGTTCCGTAACTGACTGACTCACTGACATACAACGCACAGACCAAACCGCTGTATCTAAAAGACTGAAATTTTGCATGGCTATTCTTCTTATGATGTAGGGGTGCACTAAGAGAGATTTTTGAAAAATTCTCCTTAGATTTTTTAAAATTAAATTTTTAAGCTGTTTTTGAAACATTCTTTAAAGTTTGCATTTAAAATAATAATCGGAGGGTTATAAAATTTATATCACGAGAAAGATCATAAAAATTCTTTTAAAATGAAATGAATGAAAATTTAAAATGAATGAATCTTCACCTCCCTTTTCTGATTTTTGGTGAATTTTTAAAGGTTAATTTTTAGAATTTAATTTATTAAATGCTGATCACGTGGTTTCTTTTCTTTTTGTGATGCTTTAAATTAATTTTGCGTCGCGTGCATAACAACAAAATAAATTGACAAAAAATATTTTTTTTTCTTTCTAATGCGGCAGACGATTGAACATTATCCAAAAAAAATATTAAAATACAGTAAAAGAAATGTTCCTCAAACTGTACTATATTAACTGTACTATATTCTTTAGTATGTTCTATTAGATTTAATTTCAATATTTTCTTCTACATTATTTTGTCGATATGAATATCCGTTACGATTTTTTTATAAATATATATATATATATATATATATATATATATATATATTTTTTTTTTTTTTTTTTTTTTTTTGCCATTAATTGCATACATTGACCGTTGTATTAAATTTGAATGTACTCCGTAGTGAAGTACGGGTTTTCAGCTAGCATCATATATTTATGCAACCACTTTCTTCTATTATTCCCTAAGTTTTTTCTAATGCGAAGGCCCTTGTCTTGAGACATTCGCCTTTTGTTATTCACCGCGAAGTCTTGCTGGCTACTTTATTATGGGAGCACCACTTAGGTGAGTCATCACTGCTCCCTACGAGGGGACAGCACCGTAACAATCAAGCCTTATTCGGGATTTGATCCCAAGCCCACTTCGTGGAAGCGCATGACGTTACCATGTGGGCAGCTGCCTAAAATTAATGTAAATGAAATTGTCGTTATGGCACTGTAGTTCAATTGAAAAGTTATAGTCAAAAGTAAATAAATCATGAAATCTAAAGGTGAGTCTATATCAGAATTTCTCAACTTCTTTTCGACCGTGGTCCCCTTTCGACCTTACTTTTGTTTTCTGGCCCCTCGACCTACGGGGAGTGAGGTAGTTCTATCAAAGCAGTTTTTTTCTAATTAGAACATGTTTTATTTTTTAATTTTTATAATTTATACAATATACAGTTACATAAAAATTTATACTTTAAGTATTTCTCGATCAGCGTGAACTTTGCGCTTGATGACCAAATATAAATTTTTTTATGTCCGGTTCTATTGGAGTGAGGGATTCCAATAGATCCCCTCTGTCCATTATGTTAAGGCAATTCTGCGTTTGGTTGAGTAAATAACTGACCCAACTGAAACCTGGTTCTACTGAACAAGAAGTAGGAAATGTCATGAAAAATAATTTTTCTTTATGCTGTGGAATTTATTTCGATATTGTATTTTCTGAAAATGGTTTTTCTTTAGACTGAAAGTTAGTTTGGCTGGTAAGTCTCTCAGCATCTCTGTGAGTGCTAAAACAACATCAACTTCAGCAGTTTTCAAAGCAAAAGAATTAGCTACCCACTTTGGAATATCGATGTGCAGTAGAACATGGAAACGATCATCCATATAAACCTGCTTCAAATTATCCTCATACATAATTATTTCATCATCTTTGAGTTCATCACTAACTGCTACCAAAGAGGAAAACTGTGCGTATTCAACATTTGCATTATAGCCTATGCAGCACTTTGCTTCTCTCTGTGGTCCTCTAGTCTTATGGTGTGGTTCCCTTCTGACGCGATTTTCATCTATGGCCCCCCTGGAATATCCTGAGCTCCCAGGGAGCCATATAATCTCCGGTTGAGAACCACTGGTCTATATCATAGGATATATTAGAGGAGGTTAAAATATATATATAAAGATTTGCTTAGATGGTGTCAGAAATAAACTGAATAAAACCATTCAATGCTACAAACGTATTAATTAATGGTATTGTTGCATATGAAATTCTAAATGTAAAGTATGACTTCGTTTATCACTGAAAACTTTTATAAAACAATCATTATAATTGAGTAAAAATTAATCCCTTCAAGAAAGCTTTAATATATAAATAACTTTAAAGAGGTCCTTGTTATACATTACAAAAAAATCTCCTTGTTCAATGGTATCTTTCTGTGCTTTATGGTCTAAATGTATTTCATGCTCATATGCATTTTTAAACAATAGGCACCACTTTTACGACTCGAGCTGAGCAAACATCATTTGATGCTTTATCCAAACTAATTAACATTTGTGACCATCAAGAAAATGGGCCCATAAAAATAATCTTTGAAAATCGTAACTTTGTCAGAGAAGAGGATCAATTTCCGCAATTATTGTTTTGCATTTTCTTTGTAGAGACATCTAAATGTTTTGAAAAATTCTTACAAATTCAAAGCACGAATCTAAGAATGGGTTTCTTATATTCAGAATAATCTAACATTCTGAATCGCTTCTGTTTTTCAGCAGTGTGACGTAGGCAGTAATAAGACAAGCGTTTCGCTTCAATTACTTTACTACGCTACCTTAAACACTACAACTACTAAAAGCAAGTATGTACAGCGAGTTAGAATTTAGATGTTAGATATGTCAGGACGGCTTCGGGTTCACAGACCAACTCTGGCCTATCAGGCCGAAAGACCAGCAGAGCTGCGTCTTCTCTGGCACTCAAAACAGATCTCTCTCCCGTGGAGTATTGGGGGTCTTCTTTTATACGGTCGGCGAATTCAAAAGCTTTCTCCGGCGTTTTAAGTGGTCGTAAGGGTCCAAAGTTTATGGGATTCCACATGTCGCTATAGTGTCAAAATTCTGGAGAGCCCTCGAACCACTCTGGTATTTATGACTTTCATAACGTCAGAATCGCATATTACACAAAATTTATGGCCTCTTATCCTAGAGTTTATGAGACCGCTCAGTTTAACATTTCGCCGATAGATGACATGTTCATGTTGAGGGGTAGGAACGAGCATCACAGACTTATATAATTACAATTTTCATGTAGTAATGGAGACAACGTCACAGCAGAATTTATTAGTTATAATAAAAGCATGAGTTTGTCTTATTCGCATATTTTAAGAAACAATCAATGTCGCGTAAAGCTTCTACCAAAGCTGTAAAGCTCATTTATAAATACATGAAGTGTCATTTACTCCTGTTATTGAGGTCAGAGAGAGAGAGGAAAAAAAATTTAACTGTGAGCACCGCACAAATGAAATTTAGGTTGGACAAATTAAATAACATTCTAAAAGGGATTATATATATATATATATTTATAAATGCACACCGGCACAAATAAAAAGGTTAATCACCTCTGATTGAACATATTTCGTTTTAACTAACTAGTTAATTTTCTGTGCTATATAACGTAAATTAACTCTAAAATTATAACACACAATTTGTTTCTTTATATATATATATATATATATATATATATATATATATATATATATATATATATTATTTTAACCAAATTAATGTATTAAAATAAGGAAAATCTTTCCTTTTAAACTCTTTTTTACAAAATTTTGCCATCTTCGTTTGTTCGGATTTTCTGCACCGCAGAGGAAAATTTTCAATGTAATTTACTTTTTGTTTCGGTTGCGAATTTTCGTTTATTAGTTCTATTTTTATGATCTCATTCAACTCCCCTTTTTTTTCATATGACACAGGTTTTATAAAGGCAACTTTAAATCTGGGTTGTTTTGCACGGCTGGAATGCTTTCACCACCTACCCCTTCTTTACTGCCCTAAAATTCCTTTGTCTATTTGATTATTAACACCGTTAGCAGTGATTTTCTACAATAAACAGAGAAAACGATGGAATTTTTCATTCGCACTCGGTATTCTTTTCATAAAAAATACCAAGCATGCCAGCGCAAATATTACTTTGACAAGGCATTCAGCTTAGCTGCAGTAAAAAGGCTGATCTCAGATAAAATTTAATCGCTCTCTTTGCGAACGTAAATACAAACAAAAGACTGATCTCTGCAACGTGCAATTGAAGTTATTTTTAGATGAATCGTCTCAGTAAAATTTACATAGTACTGGGAAAAGGTTTAACAGTATCATTTTTAAAGCCTCTTTTTATACATTACAGAGAAACTTTATAATATAAAAATATCTTTCGTCCCCCATCTATGCATTTCAAAACAATCAAGAGTCTTTTTGAGATTCAAGCAGGGCAAATATTGGTCATACGATATTTTATCCCAAACTACTCATGTTTGAAAGGATTAAGAAAATGTATCCACGAAAATTTTTTTTTCTCGTGACTTAACAGTGAGTATTATTTTACCGAGACATCAACGTCTTTAGAAACATTTTTCGTCTTTTATATGTTGTGAAATACACACCGTGGTAGGAATGGAATCTAAAAAATTCAGCACTTTTTTGGGGGATGTATTCGATGGTTCAGTGATTTTAGTTCTTTGTTCTTGTCAATAAATTACCTTTAGTACACATAAAGGATTCATCACGGGTTCGCATAACTTGCTTTAATTTGCAGAAGATTTACACGTGCTGTGGAATACATGCATTGAGTGCAGAGCGGGAGCTAGGCCTTACTCACCTTCGCTTCGAATCTTTCCGAATCTGAATGTCCAGGCGAGGTTATAAAAATTATAGAATAGCAGCGCCATCTAGCTTGGCACAAATTGATTCATGTGAATTTCAACCACACTCCCCACCTGGACTCTTTTAAGAGTACATAATTGTTACAATCAATATTTAACACATTTGAAAATAAACAATATATAAATTCAACTACAATAATATTCTAATACAAACATATTCAAATTCAAATGTTTCAATGAAAATTATATTAAACATAATATTTTTTAATTAAATCAAATTAAATTCACATATTAATATGGGAAAATTAAATTTCCCAAATAAATAAACTTAAATTGTCGCATATTATACTTAAATTGTAGAAAGTAAACATCCTTTATGTAAATTAACAATTTATAAGACAAAAAAAAATTAAAAAAATAAAAATTTTTATGCACTAACTCTTAAATTTTTGCAGAGAAATAATATTTAAACAATGCAAAAAAACACATAAAAATCAATTTTAGACACTTAAAATTACATAATTAATCATTCAAGTAGAATCTAATTTAAAAGGATACAAAAATTGTACTGGTTTTCTGAACAATCCCTTTGAAGTTTTTACCATACATGCCCTAATAAGATTGTCTCTACCATAAATAATGTCTAGAGTTATTCCCAAGCCCCATGACAGTTTAAATTTGCAAGTCCTGTCTACCAGTATAATGTCTTCGACCTGGAGATATCAGTGTTTTCCTACAGTTTTATAATGATGGGCAGAGTTCAAATTCAATATTGTTCCTTCCATTTAGTCCACAATTGTTTTAATAATCTGGTTTAAACTTCGAATTGTTACTCTTTTTGTTTTGTTACGTTTTAGCGAATCCTCTGTACTCATTTTTCTTCTTCTACAAATTTCAGAAAACAGAAATAAATTCACTTACCCGATGATGATTCAATCAAAATTTTAAACTCTAATGGGTATCTATCTGTGTATCCAAAAGAAAGATACGATTAACAGCTTCCCTGCCGATGCACCAACATATTTGGGGAAACATTCGATGGTTCATTGGTTTTAGTTCTTTGTTCTTGTCAATAAATCACCTTAAGTACACATAAAGGATTCATCACTTGTTCGCATAGCTTTCTTTAATTTGCAGAATATTTACACGCGCTGTGGAATACATGCATTAAGTACAGAGGGGTAGCTAGGCCTTGCTCACCGTATTTCGCTTCGAATCGTTCTGAATCTGAATGTCCAGTCGAAGTTATAAAAACTATAGAATAGCAGAGCTATCTACCATAGCACAAATTGATTCATATGTGTAGAAGCGGAATGGTATAATTCCTCGCGGTGTGGTCAAGAACAAATCTATTGTAAAGGCTGCAGAGGCAGGGGTAAATTGGGGCTTGTACACCAGGAGGAAATAGAAGAATAGCTGCCGGTGTGGTACCTTTTGATAGCGATCAAAAGTCTATAAATATTGCAAGATAGATGGTCGTTATTTTATAGCCCACAGTAAAACCTTCAGATGATAAGGGTCAAAGTGGTATTGCAAATGAAAATTATGGTGGGGAGGTACTTCGTAGACTATGGACAGGGGCAGTATAATAAGGAGCCAATTGGGGCAGGAACTGCTGAGAGAAAAACAGCCCACTGCCTAATAAAAAAAAAGGGGCGGGCCAGAATCCCCCCCCTGTAAACGGACAACAGCCCCTCCAAGTAAGAAAGAAAAAGCAGAGAAGGTCCAGAATTTGCACCGGCTGGTTTTTTCCCTAGAGCTCAGATTATACAGAGTCTCGACTGCCTCAGAGTCTAAGAGTAGTGCCGGTAACCCGCCAAGATGATCCGGTATAGGACGTGATTTTGCGCCCCTGTCGTAGATGCCATCCTTCATCGCTGCATACTTCAGCTGTAATAAGTGCCTCCCCATATACCATTCAAAATTATTACTTACGACCAGATAGTTTGCCTTTGCTTCTGACTCCTTGTATGTACAATGTTAATATGAAAGGAAATATTGTGCTAGTAGCAATTACACTTTAAATTAATTTTGCGATTTATTAAATAAATGTATGTTAAAGGCCAATGCTCTGTCTTCCTTTCTTGCTCCAACACACGCCTGCATACATTGTTTTAAGGTTATTTAATAACTAATAATATGAATTTCCCACATTCTTAAAGACCAAACAAAAACTTTTTAAGTAACAGTGCATGTAATTACTTCTAACTTAAATATACATTATTTCCGAACTTTTCGATATTTGTTTTCTAATGCGGAGTCATTTGTCGTGAAATATTTGCATTTTGTTATTCACAGTGAAGTTTTCCTTGCTTCTTTATTGGGGGAGTACATGCTTTATTGAGGAGTACATAGGTGAGCCAGCATTGTTCCCTATGAGGGGACAACACGGTAACGAGCAAGCCTTATGACTATGGGGGATTTAAAGCCAAGCCCACTGCATGGAAGCTCAGGACGCTAACAACTATACCACGTGGAGTTTCTACAAGATGAATAAAATAAACTACGAGGCTTCACTTTTCAAAAAATTTCTGTGCCAAGTTCCGGAAGTTTTTTGTTCAGTTTGTTCTTCGCGATTTTTAGATACTTTGTTCGTTTACGATTAGAGCCATGTCAAGAAATATGTCCATTTCGCAGTCCTAGTTTTTAAGTCAAAAAAATTTTAGGCCTGGAAAATACTTGCGTAATTTTTTGTGCACTCAAGCATAGCGAAACATTCTGAGTATACATCAAGGAAAAATTGTTAGTTCAATGTAAATTTTGTCTAGGAGATATTTTTCGTTTAAAAAAGGGAAAAAAGGTTTTTTGCTAATTCTTGCTTTACTTGTTCCTATAAAATCAATGAATTTGCTATTTATACAGACACACACACATATATATACACTCATGGACAAAATAATTAGCGCACCAAGAAGGAGTGGTCAAAATGAAACGAAATTTTACATACGTAATGACTACTTTGATATAAGTAAATGATAAGAAAATCAAACAAAAAGGATAATTTATTTCAGAGAAAAAGGCAAAAGAAAAGAGGAGTTAATACTCCGTTGGACACCCTCTAGCGCGAATGCACAATGCGATACGATCGGGCAATGAGTCATACAAGTTCTGTATGATGTCTTGAGACATTTCGTTCCATATTTGCTGTAACCTTGCCTCTAGTTCGTTCAAACTCGTGGGATGCCCAACTCGTCGTCCCAAATGATCCCAGATATGCTCGATTGGAGACAAATCTGGGGATCGGGCAGGCCAAGGAAGGGTAGTAACAGTGCGGAGACAGTCTTGTGACACCCTTGCCGTATGAGGCCGAGCATTGTTTTGTTGAAAAATGGCTCCTGGGTGCCGTTGCATGAGTGGCAACACATGTGGTTGCAGGATTTCATGAACATACCGCTGGGCTGTCATGGTGCCACGGAACAATACTAGGGGTGACCGTGTATTGTAGGCAATGGCACCCCATACCATAACACCAGCTGTGGGAGCGATGTGTCGCTGTACAGAAAAGGCAGGATTGAAGCGTTCACCACGGGCTCTCCACACACGAACACGATTGTCATCACTGCCGAGATTGAATCTGGATTCGTCGCTAAAGACGACCTGGTTCCATTCCGCTGCAGTTCAGTTTCCTCGTGCGCGGCAAAACTCCAAACGGAGGCGTCGATGGGTGGGCGTCAAGGGCAGCACACGTAATGGGCGCCGCGATACCAACTGTCCTTCAGCCAGGCGCCTTCGTATGGTTCGAGAAGACACAGAGGCCCCTAGTGAAGGTGCTACCTGTGCCTGGATGGCGGCCGATAAAGCAGTTGGCTGTGCGCGTGCATTTCTTACGATGTGGCGGTCTTCTCGACGACTGGTCTGTCGAGGGCGTCCTGATCCTGGTCTTCGTGTACATGACATCTCTCGGGTCCACTGGTCCCAACACCTCCTCACAACACAATCAGAGAGGCCAGTAATTGACGAGCTACTCGCCTAGCTGACCACCCAGCTTCCATCATCCCAACGATTCTCACCCTCTCAAACTGCGACAACTGCTTATAATGTCTTCGAACACGGCGTAATGGCATGTCTATCTCAGCTCTTCCTTTGTAAATGATTCAGCACACTCAAACAAGCTTTGGTTACCTGTTTTATACTCCACAGAGTACGATGTTCAACGCCCTCTACTGGCTATACGTAATGCGCAATCACGCTGCATTTCTAATCATTTGCATATCTCCCCGGCATGTACCTTCATTGCAAGTTTCGTTACGATTCCGCAATTATTTCTTGGTGCGCTAATTTTTTTGTCCATGAGTGTATATATGCACATATATTTATATGTATATATATATACATATATATATATACACTGAAGTGCCACTGAATTAGGGATAGCAAAGCCTATGAAAATTGTGTAGCGCTGCGCATAATGTATGCGCAAGTGAGGGCGCTGTGGTAACTGAATATATAGCGTGTACTGTGGTTGTTCTGAATTAGTTGTTGGAATTGCCAGTATGGGTAAACTGCCTGATTTAGACGCCTTCGACGCGGAGAAATCGTAGGTGCGCATGGGCGATTCATTTTCCGAAATCGTCAGACAGCTAGGATTTTCAAGGTCGACAGTGTCAAGAGTATACCAAGAATACATGGATGGTGGAAAAAAAAACTAGCGATCGGGCAAACTGCAAAGGACAATTAGCTTTGACAGTTGCTTGGTGAGAGACGGCTCAGGCGTATTGTACGTAGCCAGCGAAGCCAAACATTTGCTCAAATTACCACCCAGTTTAATGACGGTGCCAGTCGTACAGTCAGTAAACGGACTGTGCAACGTTCGCTTCACCGTATGGGTTTCGGGAGCCGTCGACCTACGAGAGTACCATTGCTATATACTCGCCATCGGGCTGCACGTCTTGCCTGGGCAAGAGAGCACAGAGACTGGAGTGTAGAGGACTGGAAACGAGTAGCATGGAGTGATGAGTCTCGATTCCGACTACTTAACGCCGACGGGAGGCTGAGATTATGGCGTCAGGCTCATGAAGCCATGGATCCTGCATGTCTGGCTGAAACTGTACAAGGGCATGGAGGCTCAATCATGGTCTGGGGTGTTTTTTCGTGGCACAGTTTGGGATCTTTGGTGCGTGTACCAACCTCCGTCAATGCAATTCGGTACGTAGAGTTGCTGGGTGATCACCTCCATCCGTTTATGCTGTTCTGTTATCCGCACGGTAATGGAGTTTTCCAGCAAGACAACTGTACCTCTCACAAGTCCCGGTTGGCTACTGGCTGGTTGGATGAGCATTCCTCTGACTTCTCTGTCATGAATTGGCCACCTAGAAGCCCAGACTTAAATCCTATTGAGCATCTTTGGGATGTTTTGGAACAAGGCGTGAAAGGCTATCACACAAAGCCAAAGAACCTTACTGAATTATGAACAGCTTTAGCCAATATTTGGCAAGCCATTCCCGTGGAACGTTTCCAGAAACTTGTTGAATCTATGCCTCGTCGTGTGGCAGCTGTTATCAAGGCCAGAGAAGCCCCAACTCGTCACTAGGTAGGTATCCCTAATTCAGTGGCACTTCAGTGAATATATGTATATAGATATTAGGGTGGTTCGAAAAAAACTTTTTTTTTATTTCAGATCGCTAGAGTGCAGAAAAGTTGCCATTGGTATAGACATTAAAAAATCACTAATTATTATTTTTTTATTAATTTGTCTTCCGGTCGCGCAGTGCCATCGAAGTTAGCAAAAAATTGTGAAAAACCTTAATTTTTCATAATTTTTTAAGCACGCCAGATGGTTTTAATTGCGTTCCTATACCATGAATTAACTACTAAAAGTATGTAAAATCAATATATTTGCACTTATTATACATTTGTTTCATATCTTCTGGTCGCGCAACATAGTACAAAATGAGTAAAATTAGTAGTTTTTGCAAAATTTCAAAGTTTGACTGTTTAGTACATTTTAATCATACGACTTTTAGAGATGCTATAGTTTAATTCTATTAGAATATTATGTTAGAAATCCAAGCATATAAGATAAACTTTGATATTCATGTGGAATTCGATCGCGCAGCTTCGTCAAGAACAGCAGAGTAGCCTACCTGGACAGAGAGGCGAGGCGTACGTGACGAATGCCAGCGATGCGCTCGCAGCCGGTAACAGCCATTATCGTTGTCTGACAATGTTGTTGTTTGACAATGTTTCCTTTCAGATAATTTAGAAATTTTCTAATAGTAAATATTTGGTAATTTTTTTGTTTCAATATTCAATAGTTGGTGCAGCTCTTCGCTCATTTTGTTTGCAAAACGACCCAGAACTCACCACGGGGAGGTGACTGTACTTCGAGTTCCACCCACACCCTACCCAACCAACTATCCAACGTCGGGTATGTTATTTACAATATGTACAAATTTATTTCGCTTTCTCTCTCTTTATGTTTCCTTTCTAGTCTTTATCTATCGATAAACATCGAAATTCGGATTTGTGTGAAAAAGTTGGCATCGCTGAGCGTGACAGTAATGTGGTTCTAATATAGCCGTCTCTGGAACTGTGTCCACACACTTTACTTGAAGCTTCGGTCACTAGCTTAACGCATCTTTCAACTGCCTGTGTATGGCATGGGAAAGCATCTATAATTATAAAAGGCTTGAAGTCATTGCTCAAATACTGTTTTATCTCTTCATTAGTCAATGTTCTTAACAGTGGAGGAAGAGTCAGTGTACTGGTGTTCCATTTGATAATTTCGGTATAGTCTTTAGCTTCAAAGTTTAGGTTTGGTGGTTTAAAGATTCTGATAAAGTCACTTTCAGATATTGCTTGTTTTGCCTTCATGATACGCCTAAAGCCCAGCTCTTGGATATGGTTTCTTTCATCAGTTACCATAGACAAAAGTAAATTATCGGGATGGTCAAAGTAAGCATTCTGTTGTAAAACGGGATCAACAACTTGAAGCAGCTCTTCTGGTAAGTACCTTGTAGATTCAATAGTTTTGTAAACATGTCTAGGCCCATCTGTGAATTTGAGGTTTATTTTTATGGCAAACCACATAGGCATATAACATTTGAGAATTAATGTGACAATTTCCCTCAGATTTTCAGAAGGGCTTGACACACTGATGTAGAGGCGCAAAATTTGGTTTGCAGTAGTAAGCCATCTTGATGCGACATTGGGCCAGGATCACGTACTACAAAGTCTTCTGAACAATGTCCTGACTTGATGACTTCTGATATCTCAAGCAAGTACAATTGGTCCTAGCTAAGAATACGCTTGTCAACTTTGGAATCTCACAATCAATAGGATTAAATTCAACAACTGGTGATCTTTCACAATCAGGTAGGGCCTTTCCAATCGGTCCGGAATATCCTATTGGGCCTGTTGTATTTCCATCTAAGTGTTGGAAAAGGTGGCGGAATGGCAGTTCGTTGTAATAGAGAAGACAAATACTCCATTGTAGAGGTCTTCCCACATGTATCTATATTTGTCGAATTACACCATTTCTTAAGCCCGTATTAATAACAGTATCGTCACATCCAACAAGTTCCAATTTGTCAAGTAAAAAGCAATAAACTGATGAATAAGACGTGATGCTTTCGGCTATGTCAGTTGCTAAGCTTGAAGAAGGACAAGTGTGTCCTATGTAAGTGGAGCCTGGATCCTGAATTAAAGAGTAATGCTCCTCCTTATAGGTTCTGCGAAAGTGTTTCCTGCCAGTTTTTTCAATTGGCAATGTATTGTCTTTTCGTCCATCAAAGTAAAGACCATACATTTCTAAACTTACATCACTTTCCAAACTAGCTATCACACAAGTCTTTTCTCTTCGGACTTTACTCTTGTCTACAACATAAGAAGTATCTGATTCATTAATCAACCCAACATGTTGCAGTAAACTTGAAGCAATAGCAGCCGCAGCGCGATCCGATACGCCATATCGGTCACTCGTCACGGCGCGGCATTCGCCACGTACGCCTCGAATCTCTGTAGTAGGCTACTCTGCTGTTTTTGACGAAGCTGTGCGACCGAATTCCACTTGAATATCAAAGTTTATCTGATATGCTTGGATTTTAAATACACTGCTGGCCACCCAAATTGCAACACCAAGAAAGACAAGAGATATCACAACAAAATTTATTTTGTAGATAACATGTTGACCAAGTATCAAATGATTAAATTTATAGACTTCTGTGAAGTGTGGTTCCTGCCAAAATCAGTAGCCAGAGTAGCCGCCATTGTTGGAGATCACCGCTGCCACATGCCTCGGCATTGATTCAAAGAGACTTTGGATGAGTTATTGGGGTACAGCAGACCAAGCAGCTTCCACACGTTGCCAAAATTGATCTGCTGTGGCAGCTGGGGATAGAATCTGGGTCAATCGTAGAGCAACCATGGACCACATGTTTTCTATCGGCGAAAGATCCGGAGAGCGAGGCGGCCAGGGAAGCAATTCAATCTGGCGATTGACGAAGATCCGTTGGAAATGCGTGCCACGTGTAGTCGCGCATTATCCTGTTGAAATATGGCTGTGGGCAAGCCCTGAAGGTAAGGAAGGACAACAGGCTCCAACACCTCGGAGATGTAGGGCTGGCTGTTTAAAGTACCGGCAATACGTACTAGAGGTGTGCGAGAGTGATATCCAATATTGCCCCATACCATAATACCCGGTGCAGGACCAGTGTGGCGGTGCAGAACGCAGCTGTTCAGCATCCTCAATTCACGGTGTCTCCAGACTCGAATGCGACCATCGTGGTGTTGCAGACAGAAGCGTGACTCGTCAGTAAAGACAATTTCATTCCATTCTGCCGTCCATATCCTTCTGTCATCGCACCATTGGCGGCGGAGACGTCTGTGGTTCTGCGTCAAGGGTAGACAAAGCAATGGACGTCTTGCGGACAGACCACTCTGCTGTAAACGGCATCGAATGGTACCCGCAGACACTGGATGATGCGTTACAGACTGCATGTGCTGTGCTATGGTTCGTGATGTGACTGAGCGATCCGTCACTGCCATGCGCACAATTTGCCTGTCATCACGTGAAGTGGTGCGCTGAGGTGGATGCGATCGAACACTCCGGTCCGTCGTACCCTCCTGCATTCAACGATCACATATCCGCATTGCAGTTGTTTGGTTTCGTCCAACACGACTACCGATTTCCCTGAAAGATAATCCACAATCTCGGTAGGCCACTATCCTTCCTCTGTCGAATTCGGATACTTGATCAAAAGATGATCGCTGTTTTCGACGAGGCATAATTGATCGTTTTTTTGAAAAAACCACAAGAAAAACACAATTGCCGAACTTGAAATCGTCGAAATCTCCAAGCCGTAAATAGCGCTTTGAAATGGTGCCACAGGCGCGCGTGATGTGCGTCTGCGCTGAAATTCTAATCATTTGCATATCTCACCTCCGGTAATGCATGTTGTAAATTTCATGTTATTTGCATGTTTCCTTCAGGGTGTTGCATTTACAGTGACCAGCAGTGTATATTATTGTAATAGGATTAAACTATAGCATCTCTAAAAGTCGTATGATTAAAATGTACTAAACAGTCAAATTTTGAAATTTTGCAAAAACTACTAATTTTACTCATTTTGTACTATATTGCGCGACCGGAAGATATGAAACAAATGTATAATAAGTGCATATATATTGATTTTACATACTTTTAGTAGTTAATTCATGGTATAGGAACGCAATTAAAACCATCTGGCGTGCTTAAAAAAATTATGAAAAATTAAGGTTTTTCACAATTTTTTACTAACTTCGATGGCATTGCGCGACCGTAAGACAAATTAATAAAAAAATAATAACTAGTGCTTTTTTCACGTCTATACCAATGGCAACTTTTGTGCACACTAGCGATCTGAAATTAAAAAAAAAGTTTTTTTCGAACCACCCTAATAGATATATATATATATATATATATATATATATATATATATATATATGTGTGTGTGTGTGTGTGTGTATTGTATATATATATATATATATATATATATATATATATATATATATATATACGAGGGTTAGGGCATAAGGCATGGCAACTATTTTTTTTCTTGTAGATATGTGAACGGATCACAAACGTATATGTGTCGTGTGGAAGTTCTGCAGGCATAGTGTGTATGCAGAACAACAGATGGCTCTGTGATAGCTGGTAGTAGCGCAGCGAGGGCTCTGAAATCAGTCAGTTAGTGAGTGTCGTGCAAGATGGAAGTAACCCGTGTTGAGCAGTGCGCTTACATCAAAATAGCCGTTCTCCGAGGGAGAAATGCAATGGAATGTCACAGTGAATTAGTAGAAGCCCTTGGGAATAATGCCATTCCCAAGGGCCCCACCTACCATATCGTACAGTATCACGGTGGGTAGGAAAGTTTCAGCAAGTACGTGTGTCCACCAGTGATGAGCAACGTTCGGGACGACCGGTGAGTGTGCGGACCGACTCGGCACGTGCCGTCATCGAGCAGCTCATGGATGAAGACAGACGATGGACGTTACTGGAGTTAGAGAGGGCAAGTGGCATCGAGAAACGCACCGTCCACAGGATATTGCGTAATGAGCTACAGGTACTCAAAATCGCTTCGCGGTGGGTACCGCATGCACCGACGGAAGTTCAAAGTTGGGTGCGCTATGCAATATGCTCCGACCACTTTGTACGCTGGCAACAGGACGGCGATCAATTCTTGTCACGAATAATCGCCATCGATGAATTTTGGGCCAGGGCATACGAACCAGAACTGAAACGTCAGTCAGCGGAGTGGCGACATCCTGGATCACCAAGGCAGCAGAAGTTCCGTCAGAATCCTTCCCCAGTCAAATTGATGGTGATCGTCGCGTATGACGTTAGGGGTGTCATTGTTTGCTACTTTGTTCCTCATGGCAGAACAGTGACCGCTCAGTACTACAGGTACGACGTGGCGGGCGTTCGGGATAAACGTCCGGATCTTGTGGACAGTGCAATAATCCTGCACGACAATGCAAGACCACATAAAGCAGGGTGTGCACGGCAGCTACTCCGAAGTTGGGGATGGGAAGAATTGGAGCAACCACCGTACTCTCCTGACCTTTCGCCCTGTGACTTTGATCTCATTCCCAAGATTAAGGAACCAATTCGTGGTAGGCGGTTTGCAACACGAGAGGACATTGCTAATGCTGTGCGCCAACAGATGACCTGATTCACACATGGTGCGGCAAATGCTGAGGCTGATGGTATTTAGCGCCTCCCACATCGTTGGCAGCGTGTGGTGACACTAGCAGAGGACTACATTGAGGGTCTTTAGGCCCAGGTTTGTCATGTCAACTTTATGTGTACTGTGTTATCATTCTTTTGCACGGTGAAGGCCATATTGCCCTGTATACTACCGTAATAAATTAGTGTGTTACTATATTTCAGTGCTATTCATTGTCCACACATGTAGTTAAGACCTTGTCCTTTCGTCTGTATATGTCACATTTTCCAACCGGACTGGTATCTTCAAGAATAAAAATAGTTGCCTTGACTTTTGCCCCAACCCTCGTATATATATATATATATATAATGTATATTGTCAAACGAAATCGTTATGCCATGGAAAGATGATGGTGGAATGCAACATAATAAGGAAGACTTAATTCAGGTCACGCTGAGAAAGAAAGCAAAGAGCTGTGACAATAAAAGGGTCGAAAACTAGGTTGATGATCATCTTGTGGTTTTATTTAGTTATAACAAATGAAATGCAGGTGGCTTAAGGCCATAACAAAATGTAAGATGGAAGCCATCTAAGCGCCCGGAGGACGATGATAGCTCGGCACGTAGGGTCTGGTCACTGGAACTGCAATCCCGCTAATCTGTTCCCTTTTTATCATCATGGCTGCGTCTCTCTCGGCCGGTGGAAAAAGGCGCTCTGTGTCGTAAATTCCAGTATCTGCTCTCCTCGGGATGGTCACGTGATGTCTGCTGATGAAAAAAGATGTGGGCTTGGCGTCTTCGAGGTCGCCAAAAACGTCGCCAATTGCTGTAATACAATGGTTAGCTTTTTCTGCGTGTTGCGGGGAAGGGCGATTTATCGTGCCAAATGTAAGTTTGCCAGATTTTTGGGGATTAAAGGATTAAGGAAGAATGTGACTGATTTCCGATAAGAGTTCTGTTGGTTCAAAAAGAGATGCATTTTCAGAAGAACCCAGAGTGTCTGGGGAAAAACTACAAATTAAGGAAGCGTATGGGTTACACCCCCTTTTACATATTGAATCGTTATTAAAGTATTTGAATTATTCTTAAGCGCTTACAAGGCGTTGAAAAGCGTTACGACATCCACCCCCGCAAACACAGGAAAAAAAAGGCAAAACTGTAGAAAAATCGTGTTGGTAGCAGACACTAATAAATGGCGTAACGCCAAAATGATATGTGCATTTTATTAACGTATAGTGTGAATAAAAATATATATCAACACTTCCCCTAAAAAATATAATATAGTGGTTACATATCTTATATGAATAAAGTACAATGCGAAGATCAACATAATAAAATAGAGTAAATATATATATTTATAGTATAGCATATCAATGGATATATGAAGTGAATGAGGATGAGGATTTATTGAGGTTGAGGGAATATACAAAATGCCATTTCTTTGAGTGGTGAGTAGCTCCTATGTGTGGATGACTACAAAATAAAATATGAAGAGTAGCTGTTATGATGACTACTTTACATAGAATACGAACAGTGAGTACACTTCTTGTAACATCACTGACGAAAAAGACAAAAGGAGAGGCTGCAATCCTCTGAGTGAACACCTTTTTAGTGTCCAAAAAAAATTTACAGTAGTGTGTATATATATATATATATATATATAACCTCAAAATAAAGTCCCATTGTACGGGATGCAGAAAAAATTACCTCAAATTTTGTGCTATGAACACAACCCTCAATTTGTACAAGTGGTAAGATGAAGTAGAAACGAACATGTTATATGCTATGATACAGGCAAAAAACGATGAATACAAAAAATAAGTGGATATATATATATATATAATAATAATAATGATAATAATGTGAGTTGGGGAGTGTTACCAGGGAGAGGTGAAAAAAAATGCGTGATGTTATATTTGGTTCTTAACCCAATCAACAAGGTACTGTGCATGACAAAAGTAAACGTGTGGCAAAATGGTAAAAAATATGAGTTCTGGCAAAAATAAAACTAAAAGAAAGTTACTTCAATTTCAACAATCTGACTTGATTTTACTTATAATTAATCTGATATCCATATTATTCTATGAACACAATGAAAAGATGGAACTCGACAAGTGGAGTATATGTTAAAATACAAAGAATTTCATAAATAATTTGCAAAATAAATCATTATACATACATTTCAATATTGTAAAATCAAGTGAGATGTTGGATAAAAATATCACATTACTATCTAGTCAACATTATATTAAAATATCGAAGTAATATTAAAAAAAAAAGTGCCATACTCAAGAAAAATTAAAAAATTGAAACAAAAATCACAGACCTTGTTGCTGGGAATGGTCACGGGTACCAATATTTGTCAAACGAAATCGTTATACCATGGAAAGATGATGGTGGAATACAACATAATAAGGAAGACTTAATCAGGTCACGCTGAAAAAGAAAGCAAAGAGCTGTGACAATAAAAGGGTCGAAAACTAGGTTGATGATCATCTTGTGGTTTTATTTAGTTATAACAAATGAAATTCAGGTGGCTTAAGGCCATAACAAAATGTAAGATGGAAGCCATCTAAGCGTCCGGAGGGCGACGATAGCTCGGCACGTAGGGTCTGGTCACTAGAACTGCAATCCCGCTAATCTGTTCCCTTTTTATCATCATGGCTGCGTCTCTCTCGGTCGGTGGAAAAAGGCGCTCTGTGTCGTAAATTCCAGTATCTGCTCTCCTCGGGATGGTCACGTGATGTCTGCTGATGAAAACAGATGTGGGCTTGGCGTCTTCGAGGTCGCCAAAAACGTCGCCAAATGCTGTAATACAATGGTTAGCTTTTTCTGCGTGTTGCGGGGAAGGACGATTTATCGTGGCAAATGTAAGTTTGCCAGATTTTTGGGGATTAAACGATTAAGGAAGAATGTGACTGATTTCCGATAAGAGTTCTGTTGGTTCGAAAAGAGATGCATCTTCAGAAGAACCCAGAGTGTCTGGGGAAAAAACTACAAATTAAGGAAGCGTATGGGTTACACCCCCTTTTACAAATTGAATCGTTATTAAAGTATTTGAATTATTCTTAAGCGCTTACAAGGCGTTGAAAAGTGTTACGACATATATAGATATACACTCACACACACACACACACACACACACACATATATATATATATATAAATCGTAATTGCTCAATAACGGTTGAGCATGTCAGTTGTTAGTTCTACCGATTTCCGCTCAAAGTTGAATAAATCATATCTGTCTCACGTCAACTACCATCACGCCATTCCCAAGGGGATATTTCAGGGCAAATTAGAGCTTTTAAAATGGATTTTGGTCCATTCGTATTTAGAATTCCTTTTCTTCAGACTATCTTTCAGAGTTCAAAGGTAATCTTGAAAAGGCTTGTTATTTTCTCTTCTGGAATACGATATTTTTTAAAAAATTCATACTAGATATAGTAAGATGCTAATATAGTGATATGCTAATTATTTTGGCTCAAATTGTATGTCTTTTTATTGTAAGAGTACAATCATAAAATTATTCATGAACTATGTTCCCTCGTGAATTAAAACTGTTCCTATTTTATATGAGATTAATATGGTAGATTAACATTGTAATTTTCGTTTTTATAATCATATTTTCCTGTCTCAATATTAAAAATAGTTTAGAGGTGTATAAGTATATTTCCTCCAAATTTATTTCTAAAGGAAATTTCCTTATTCCTAATTTTGGCATATTTGTAGTCTGAAGCAGAAACTTGATGCAGAAACTTGATATTCATGACACTTTCAACACATACTGTCTCTCTATATAAAATGACAGAATATACATTAAATTGTGATAAAGAGGCGTTGACAACTGGATTACCTTTAAACTCTCAAACTATTCGGCAAGTTTACCTGATAGATTTTGTTAACACTTCAGTACTCAAACCTCTAACTGTAAAATTTCTCCGCCGTGTATAACGTTTTTCCTCTTTGAACGAAACACGTGTATTAGCTTTATTTCGTTTACGTTGAATCCATAGTTTTCTGATTTGTATAATGTGTATTTTTTCGGTCATTTTGGCTAAAATCTTTATATACAAATTGATTTCTTAAGAATAAATATTATTACTTAATTCTTAAGCTAATTGCATTATAACGGAAAATTTATGCATTGACTGGATTTCAATAATTAGTTCAAATCTCCCATGTTTTTTTGTTGCGTTTTTATATAACGTAATATTTTTTATGTAATCATGTATGCATTCAGTATTTACAAGGACATATACAAGGTAAATATCATCATGGGTTTAAAATTGAGTGATGTTTATCCCTCGAATCGTGAAGCAGGAGCATACCAAAAAAAATAATAATAAATAAATAAATAAATAAATAAAAATAAAAATAATAATAATAATAATAAAAAAACCAGGTAGTTTCTTCTAACGAAGCTACCTCGGGTTATTAGCGTAGGATTACTTATCGTTGCTTACCTCATTTGTATCATATATGTATGTATGTGTTATGCATATATGTATCTATATACATGAACGTATGTATATATATATATGTGTATTTCAAAATTTTCACGCATTTTGGTACTTTTCTGTTTAACTGTTTACTGCTTGCCCAAGCGATACAGACTGGGTTTGGCACACCGCCAAAACTATAACTCGCGACGCAGAACATCTGAAATTTTGATTTTCCGGAGGACCGTTATGGAGGAATGTAATCCTGCGTTCAAAATCACTCTCAACTGGTGACGCTATTGATCTTTAAAAAATCTATCTCTAATGCATTGCCTAGTGTACTTGTCACTGTCTATAATGGATGGATGCCTTCCACCTCCTATCAGAATATTGCAAAATACCATCTGAGAAACTCAAAGAATTATTCAAAACACTATCTTCCTTTTTTTTTTTCTTATGACGATATTATAACTGTATTTCTTAAAATACTGTGCATGCAAAATCGAAACTTTAACGTATAAATAAGATCCCCCTTTCTTTCACACCTGTCTCTGGGCATTTGGATAGAAGTCGAGTTATCGGAGGAAATGATTAAAAAGAATTCCCTTTTTTTGCAAGATTATAAATAATGATGGAGATAGTACAAATGAAGATGAGCTCTTGAGGAATTCTACTATTGGTCACTTCTATGCATGCCCTGAAGAAGTAGACCCAGACTTCATTGAAAAAAAATATCATATAATGAAATCGCTTTATAGACTAGCATTTAATAACCGGGACATTTTGTTTTTGATTAATAGAATCGGAATATTTCTGATTATTATTTTTCATTTGCATCACATACCTTGTCAAAGTAATTTGAAAATAAAAATAGAACCAGAAAAAAGTTGATTGCTAAACTGATTTCATTGTTAATTTTCTCATTTTATTTTTATTTCTTTACAATTTTTAATAAAAACGAAAAGGTTTTACTTTCTCATAGTTTTTCAACAACTTTTTCCTGTTATGTCATTTCGCAGTTTTTTTTAAAGTTAACTTATTTTGCATTTTTCTTTCTTAAACTATTGTACTTTTTCTCATATACTTATTTTCACCTGCTGGGGTGACATGGATACATCACACGCGTAAATGTGAATTATTTTCCCTCAAACATATCATGCAATCTGATAATTGAAAACTGTGTGCTTTCATCATAGAAATGTGTGCCCAGTGTAAAGAAAAAAAGAAAGTGGTTTGAATTTCCACATTTTACTAGAAAAGTTTTATACCCATTGTGCTCAAAATGACCATTGAGATATTTTTAGCTAGTGTTGCTCAGATAAGACACGATGAAAATACAAAGTATGGTATTATCAACGTATGAAGCTTAAAAGCAAGAGCAGGACGTATGAGCAGGACGTTTTCGAGGACGTATACTCTCTTATGAAAATCTGAAACACAGCTTCGAAATAACTTTCATTTAGAGGAAAAATCAATTCTCCGTGAATTTAGTTTTTCACAAGAATTATAAACCTTTACTTACTTAAGAATGAAGCTATAAGGAAGATTGCTGTTTTAGCAACGTCAGTCATAATTATTATGAAAAATAAGAGCACTACTAATTCTACTGCCGATTCGTAAAACCCTAGCTATCAATCATGCCATAGATTAGTTTATTGATAAATATTGGTAATAGACAACAATTCTTATGATTTTTTAAGAATGCAGGTCACGCTTTTTTACAGCTGGAATTTCTTTTGGTGTTACCGATAAGATAAAAAAAAATTTTGGATACTAAAACTGTGTAGAATCGACTTCTAAAGGGATTTGGGATTTGAAATGAACCAGAATAATAAGATTTTCAATGGAAAATTTATGAATTTTTATTTTAGAATTTCAGAATTTTTATTTCAGATACTGTTATTCGGGAGAAGAAAAAATTCTGCAGGACTTTCACTCTCTTGATCTCCCGTAGATAGTGTGCCAGCTTTGGTATTCATTTATCAACTTCTTTTTCGCTCTTTACTCTATTAGATGTTGTTTTATATTGTATTCTCATGCAAAATTTATATCACGTATGATTTTGAAACATTATAACCAACACACATACGGAAATTATTCCTTCCAGGTTTGATCTAACATGGAAAAAAATAATGCGTCATACACCGGTATTTTAAGAAAGGGAAATAATAGCTGACAGAAAAAACTCCCTTTTTTTTATATGCTGGCAAATTTATATTATATATCTTTTGAAAATAGTGCAGTATAAAACATACAAAGGGGAATAAGTATATCTTTTCTAGGGAAAGGGAACATTTTCCTATTGAAAAAAAGAAATATTTTCTTTAGATCTTCCTTTAGATATATATTTTTTATGTTACCTCATATTAGCATTTTTCGTAACATGATAGATTACTGGTTGAATATTGAAATCACTCGACATTTATTTTAAGTCTTCTTCAAATTATTTTAAAAATCAGTCTGTAGTAGAGGTAATAAGGTTATTGACGTGTAAGACATTACTCTCTCAAATGGATACTACAGTCTTTGCAAATAATGTCCGGAATCAAATTGTAACAACATAAACATAAATCATCTCAAAATACTGATAAGATAGGTCATTCGCATCTTTTTTGGTATGCAAAATTTACAGGGAAACCTTTCTTGAGCGAAGTGCTTTTCAAAAAATCTGGTTATGCTCCTGCTTTATAATGAAAATTTTCTGAATTAGTTAAACAAACTTGGTATGCAGTTCGTAAAGAAGGAGTTTATCCTAGCTCTTAAATTTTTGAAAAAAACCACATATTATTGATTAAACCACCGTCTTAGAATTTAAATAATGTGTTAATCTCTTCATCACCGTCTGGTGCATATAAGATAAGCGGGAGTATCAATACGAAATAATGATAGTCAAACTTTGAACATGTAATTCAGGTTTAGGAGATTCTGACTTGCTACGTTCTAGAGCTTGGAAGCCTTTTATATTTTTAATATTAAAACTTAAGTATTCCTTGAAACAAAACATGATGGGCAAATTAATTTAAGAGGTCTTTTACCTAAATCTCACTCTGACCCCCCCCCCCCCCCCCTCATATTAAAAATACTAAGATTTCAACGCTGACGCTTCTCGCGGTCTATTTGTGTGTTTAAAAAAACTCATCAGAATGATGATGATTCATAATGGCATGCATATCTTAGATTAAACACAACATCCTGTTGTTAGTAGCACAACAATGGACATTCAGAAGAAAGCATATACTCATCAATACCACCACCACCTCTTAACGGTGAGAACAGAAGTCCCACCAGAGAACCGAAAAGGTTAAAAGCAGCAGTTATCAGTATGCAATTATGTGTAAGTTACATAACTGTGAACGCCATTATTACAAATATTCAATTAGTTTCAAAATGCGCCACGGCCGAGGTAATGACGAGTAGAGAACATTAAGAGGACTAAATCCAGGGTTGAATAAATTAGGAAGCGCCATGATTGGGAGTGTGGGAACAGAGTTCAATATTGCGCATAAGACAGCATCGCATTGTGTTTTGTTTATTTTGCCGTTAAGGTCCCCTTTGAATTTCACTTGATAAGTTTTTTCCTTATGAAAGCCATCCGATGAGAAGCTGAAGATGTAATCGTGAATTTCTGCACATCAGTCAATACCTCATGAGATGCAGATATGAATAGTTAATTAAACAGACGGAAGAATCAACTATACCCAAGAGGTATTGTATTAAGGAATCTCTTAATCTTCTAAGGCAGGTTATTTTGATAAACTTGACTATACAACGATAGGTATCAAATTTTTCAACCTCACATAATACGAAAACTTCGAAGCTAAAATTACACAATAAATGAGTATAAAACATACTAAGGTGACATCAAATATTTTGAAAGGATTAGGGAATAAAACCATATCTTCAAACCCATTTTAAAATAATAAAAGCATAATATTGTACAGATAAATGCTCGCTCTCTTGGCACAAATTTTCAAGTCATTGTGTAAAATGACAACCTCATAACTGTACTTAATGCAGTCTTATCTAAAATAAACTTTTCTAGGTTCACTGCACGATACTCCTTTCAGACAACTTCTTTTCTAATGAATGATATGAAAAAGAAATTCAATATCATGTAACGGAGACCTCTTATCTTTCCTATAAATAGAATTCCATTGTTTACATTCCGAGCAGTGAAGAAGTCTACCTTATCGATTCAGAGAAATAAGGCAAATTTCATCATCTTTAAGTGGATTTTCCAAAAATCTATGTCCTGCCATAAAAGAACTACGATTCCTTTCGATGATTTATTTATTTTCCGAAACAAAACTGCCGATCATTTTTATTAGATTTCATATAATAAAGTCAAAATAAATGGAGTTGAATCTAATCGACCAAAGAACTGTTTAATAAAATATTTATAAATGAAAACAGGGAGTGTCCTATTCAGGTGACGTTAGGAAGAAAGTTTAACTTAAATGATGAAAATGTATTTGTAGCCTACATTTTAGCAAAGAGTTTTCAATTAATTCAGAGGTTTTTATACTTAGTAATCTAGGATAATTAAAAACGGACACATTTATCTCTAGATATTTTGCAATGATAATTGCTTTTTAAAAAAATTAGCGTTATTATTCCATATATTTTTTATTCAGAATAAATTACAGCTACATATTTCGACAAGCTGTTTGTAAGGTTTTTATAAGCTAACGAATTAAAATTATGAGATTAAGTAGCTAATTTATGAGTTAAAAGTTTTACTACAATTATCAACATATAGTTTGGAATAAAAGTTTTATTTTAAAAGTACCAAAACAGAATCATCATATATTTTGCATACATTGAGAAAATATCGAATATAGTCGCTGAATACTTCGTTTCTTTTAGGAATAGGACTATATAGGTAAGGAGGAAAAATTAATATTATTAAGAAATACCGTACCTCATTTGAAGGCCTTATTTGAATAGTGGTTCAACTCCACTTTTTAAAATAAATGGAGTTAGCCTCATTTTCATGTTCATACAAGTCATTTCTATCTGATTTCCAAACTTGTACACCTCCAGCTTATTTCTGCTGCCAACAGAGGGCATTACAAATCAGACTTCAGTAGTGCTTTCTCATCACTCATTAGACTTAAGACTCTGTATCTCAAATTGAACAAGAATGGACTTGGACCACTATTCAAATAAGGCTTTCATTTAACAGAACCATCTAACACAACTCCGAGAAACTTTGCTAGTAAGCCTTCTATCTTAAGTTAAATACGTAGATTAATGGGTAAGAATTTGCATTTTATTGATAAGACCCGGCCCAATTTATATAAATACTTACTTCTATGTACCTTTATTTTAATTGAAGGCCTTATTTGAATAGTGGTCCAACTCCATTCCTGTTCATTTTAAGATACAGAGCCTTAAAGTATAATGAGTGCTGAGAAATTACTGCTGAAGTCCGATATGTAATGCCCTCTGTTGGTGCCAGAAATAAGCTGGAGGTGTACCAGTTTAAAAATAAGATAGAAATGACTTGTATGAACATGAAAGTAAGGCTAACTCCATTTTCTTTAACAAGTGGAGTTGGACTACTATTCAAATAAGGCCTTCAATTATTAGTTTATTTCGACTCTTCCTATTTGAAATACCCAATATCGATGGTCATTTATTGACTTATGAAAGCAATTACAATTAAAAATACTGAATCCCTATAAGTTAATTATGCACTTAACTTGCCTGTTTAGAACTCAGAAGCAATGTGTCTTCATATATTAATCAATGGCCTATAACATATTTTAGGAATTGTCTGACATTTGATGTACAAACTCGTAAATATCTTTTTGGTTCGGAGACTCCAATCTAAGCTTCCTGTATACCAAAGAGATAATCTTTGCCATTAATCGAATCCATTTTTCAGGAACCCCCCTCTAAAACTTAAACTGAAATATTTACGAAGCAACTCCACCGAAATGAAATCGTCATATACAAGAAAAGAGATTTTAAATCATTGCAATTCCTAGCTAATAAAAGATATATTCTAGAGGATTGAAATCAAATGTAATACACGATAACATTTTTAGATTATACATGACTAGCTGAATACCCGTACTTCGCTACGGAGTACATTCAAATTAAATACAACGGTCAATGTAAATATATATATATATATATATATATATATATATATATATATATATATATATATATATATGTGTGTGTGTGTGTGTGTGTGTGTGTGTGTGTGTGTGTGTCATAATAATCACAATGGGGAATAATTTAACAAACGGGAATTGATGCGTAGAACTTATGGGAGATGCAGTCGGCACGAGGGAGTCATGCAATCGGGCGAAATGTTCATCCACGAAAGAACTGAAGAAATTTAGGAGAGAAACACACACAGGGAGCCAGAGAAGAGGGACACAGATTTCCAGACGATATCCATGAAATCACCTTTATTCAATTATTAAGCATTACGAAGGCATTAGCTGCAGTGGCCACATGACTTGTCCGGCGTCCATGCCCGGACGGAAAGTGAAAACAGCAGTGTTTTCATTGGAGAGTTAAGAGAAGAGCCGTCGTGTCCACCGGACTTTTGTTGTTCGTGGACAGCAGATCTGACAGCAACGACAGTTAGTAGCGAAGAGAGAGAAGTCTTCCGTCAAAAGGGCAAATATTAAATGAGTGTTTTGCGATGTTGACACTAGAGGGCCTAAATTACTTAATTTTTAATTGGACGAATTTAGTCTCGTGGAGTTCACGTGTCCACGTCGTGGTTCTCACGGGGATTAATTAATTGTTAGATCACGCGCTTGTTAGATCTGCGTTTTACCAAAAGGAAGAATTTGAAACAGGGCTTATTTATTATATACAACTTCAATGAGGCGCTCGGTTCGGGCCAGATATTGTGATGTTATGGAATCCAGATATTTCAAATGCCTGCTTAATGATCTGCAGGGCTAATATAAATTATAACTTACATTATTTTTAGGTTGCAAATTGGAAGGGGGTCGTGCTTTATTAATAAGATAATTTCGAACACGCGGTAAATGTAATTTTATAGGAGGACGCGATTTCTTGTTACTTACTTACACACACACACACATATATATATATATATATATATATGTATAAAAAAATCGTAACGGATATTTTTTTAGACAAAATTATGTAAAAGAAAATATTCAAATTAAGTACAACGGTCAATGTATGAAATTAATTTGTATGTTTAATATCCATAAAACTTACTAATTTGAATTAAATTCTTTAAAAACTTTCATCTCGATTATCTAGTGGTTAAAATTTATCCTTTACCGTATTTAAATATTCTTTGTCAATTTATTTCGTTGTTATACACGTGAAGCAAAATTAATTTAAAATATCACAAAAAGAAAAGAAACCACATGATCAGCATTTAATAAATTAAATTCTAAAAATTAATCTTTAAAAATTCACCAAAAATCAGAAAAGGGAGGTGAAGATTCGAAAAAGATTTCATTTTAAAAGAATTTTTATGATCTTTCTCGTGATATAAATTTTATAACCCTCCGATTATTATTTTAAATGCAAACTTTAAAGAATATTACAAAAACAGCATAAAAATTCAATTTAAAAAATCAAGAAGAATTTTTCAAAAATCTTTCTTAGTGCACCCCTACACCATAAGAAGAATCGCTATGCAAAATTTCAGCCCTTTAGATCCAACGGTTTGGTCTGTGCGTTATATGTCAGTCAGTCAGTCAGTCAGTTACGGGGCTGTTTTATATAAATAGATTATAAAAAAAGTTCAAACAAATATGAACAACTGAATTATTTAAGAGTTACTTTTCCACAGTCATCGTTCATCCGTGCTCATTTTCAAAAAAATTTTGTAAAAAAATATATTTACAGAGAAAAATTGAATAGTCTTAAAGAAGGACTTGGAAAAATTGTCGCAAAAGCATTTATAACGAATAACGGACGAGTTGAACTAATACATACAATATATCAGTTGACCCAGCATACACAAACTCAGAAAATCTCTTTTCGGTGAAATATCCTTTGATGTATATATTGTAAGAATAGTAGGCTTTTGCAGAGGCATGCCAAAATAAAGATAGTGGAATCTCGATCGATCGTTCCCCGAATCATCGTTTTCCCGTATGTGTCGTTTATTTCATCCAGTCCCGACGATCATATTGTTTTGTATTGTTCCCTCATTTATCGTTCAGTTCAGTCGGTTCCTTGAAAAACGATAAATCGAGATTGCATTAGAAATAAATTTGGATAGAATTTTATGCGCCACCGCTCTAATGCTGGCAATACTGGGAGCGTAAGTAGAGTAATTTTAAAAATTATTCTGTTTTCATATGATTTGTAAGGCAAACCATCGAAAAGTCAACATAACAACCACGCAGTATCTACGGGAGTAAAATGAAATCCTGGAACTGAGCTTTAAACAAAAACATGTTTCTGGGACACGAAATAACGTAGGGATGCCTAATGTATTCCGTGTGGATAGTTTCGTAGCTTAGTAAAAACAATCCTTTTGAAACGGTTCTTCAGATTTTCAGTATTGTATTTTCGTAAAGGCATACATTACATTGACCTGCTTTTAGATTTATCATATTTCACTTTTCGAACGCCATCCAACAGAAAGGGGTGTTTTACAAAACATATCATCTCGTGATACAACGAATCTCAAAAACACTTGAGTACATCTAATACTTAATGAGGATTATTATCATTTTTGAAGCCTGGACGATTATTTTGAACGCAGTTTCATATGAAAATGCTAAAAATACCATATACTACGTTTATAAATACTTCGTGATCTGACTGTGATGCTGAATTTTTTTTCGGGGGTAATCATATTACATTCACGTACTCCTTCGTGTAGGAAAGTTCCTTTCTACTTATACATCTTTTAATTGCAAAATATCATTAATAGTCCTTAAAAGTTATGAAAGCACATAAGATAAATTATGATTCTTAAGAGAAAGAGGTTTTTCATATTAATATATCATTTACTTAGATACTTTGAAAGAATGCTTCTTGTATTACAAACTTTTCGATTTTTATTCATAATTCCCAAGATAGATTCTATCATTTTGTGGACATCTAGATCACATGTTTAGAATCATATGTACCTCGAAGCAATTATTATTCTTTGGATTATTCATTTTAATGATTATCCGTGAATCACAAAAGCGAAAAGGCTTGAGATAAAATACAGATTTTCCGAAAGAATACCAACATGTTACGTAAACAAGGAAACAGAACAAATTTTCAAATATTTTCAAGTTGGGAACTCTTTGTGGAGGTTTTATTATCATTATGTTTCAGCCTTGTAGGCATAGTTCACTTAAAACCTCTGAATAGTTCATTTTTAACTTTATACAGTCAAGGTAAGATTGGGCTTGGTTTTCACGGCCCGAATGGATCTGAGTTTGTGCAAGCTGAGTCTCTGGCAATTTGCGTATTAAAAAAAGCTAAGAAGTCTTTGTAAGGCTTTGTCAAATATATCGTCAATACAAAACATACAGTGTGGTTTATTTAGGTTTATTTCAAATATTTTCAATTTTCAAATATTTTCAAATATTTTCAAATTTTATTACGGTTTATTTCAAATATTTTCAAATTGGGAACTCTTTGTGGATGTTTTATTATCATTATATTTCAACCCTGTAGGCGTAGTTCATTTAAAGCCTCTGAATTGTTCATTTTTAACATTATACAGTCAAGGAGGGACTGGGCTTGGTTTTTACGGCCCAGCACCCGAGCCCGAATTGATCTGAGTATGTGCAAGCTCAGTCTCAGGCAATTTGCGTATTTAAAAAAAAGCTAAGAAGCCTTTTTAAAGCGTTGTGAAATGTATCTTCAATACAAAACATACAGTGTGGTTTATTTAGGTAAATATTTTGAATTTTTGAGTCCATTCTGTTCTTTGACCCTCTGGACTCTAGAGAGAAATTGGAGACTGCTCTGACCAAAATTCTAATATAAAATAAAGGGTCTATCTCACATCTAGTATACTGGACCTTTTGGGTTATTCATGTTCTTCGATTTTACTTGCATTCCAGTGCTTTAACTAGCACAGATAATTGGGAGTTTTTCTGCCAGCTTACGAGTCAGCAATGCCATGCTGTTGAACCCATAACAAGGATCAAAAACCATGCCTGCTGTTTACGTCAGAGATATCTAGATGCGTTCGGAACATTTCATTTATGCACCTTTAAAACGCTTTTCAAGATAAATTCTTAGTTTTAGATTCTTTAGAGCTGAAATCTGTAAACACTGTGCCCTGTATTCTTATTTACTATCCTCAAAAAACTTTTATACGGTAAAGATCCCTCAGACCTCCTGATTTATGTATATATATATATATATATATATATATATATATATATATATATATATATATATATATATATATATATATACACAGTAACCACCGTTATAGTGATCAGTGGTTATAAGAATCAACCGTTTATAAGAATCAATATCGCAAAAACAAAAACAAATGTATTATTTCCATGTTAAAATTTCCGCTTTAAAGAATCAATCCACCGGTTATAAGAATCAGTTTGCAATCTTCGCCTTCCTTTCATTTTTCCAAAAAAATGCCACTTGAACTCTCAAAAGGTACGAAATTATTTCTTAAGTGTTTGAAAAGAAAGATTGATAAAACTTTGGGGTGGAAAACAGTCGTAAAATACATTCCTTTAGACATAATATAAGAGTTTCTCCTTATACGTTTTTGCTAAACACTGTCTAATTAGCTGTATCCATGGGCATCCAACCCGCCCGGGTCCGATTTCGCTTTTCTGCAGACAGGCACTCCTTTTCTCCCACCACTTACTTCCTGGTTGCGGATTTCTGGACCCTGAAACACATAAATCTTCCGCGAAGTGTCCACCATCACTTACGCAAACGGGACAGTGGATTCAGCACTTCAAACCGTGAAACGAAAACGGATCCATTTTGCTGAATCAGATGAACCAGATGATGAATCAAACGTTTCACGGTTTGATTCAGAATCAAACCGTGAAACGAAAGCTATAAAGTGAATCTTCATCTGAGACTGTAATAAGCATACGTCGCTAGTATTCACTTTAGTTTTCTAACAAAATTGCCAGTTAGTGTTAGAACTTTTTGATAGTCGAATTCAAATATGATAAAAACAAGGAAAACTCTTAGTTTTTCTGAAAAACAGAACATGTTAATTAGATATGATGCTCTTCCAAAGTGTAGTCAAAGAGAAGCTGCCTCTTGTTGCTTGACACATGATTTTATAATCATGTGTTGTTGCTAATAGGTCTAGAAATTGAGTTATAGTATTTGTTTAGAAATTGAGTATTTTTAAAATTATAAAAAATAATTTTAATAAATGATAAATAACGTAAATTAAAGAGTATTTAATGGTGAATTATGTATATATGTGCCTGTGTGTTTATATATATGTACAAGTATAAATTTGTGTATGTGTGCCTGTCCAAAGGGAAGTTTCGGTTATAAGAATCAACCGCTTATAAGAATCAAAAACAGTAATAACAAACGTGATTCTTATAAGCGGAAATCACTGTATATATATATACAGTGATACCTCCGAAAAGCGGACAGTCACGGGGCCAAAAGTTTTGTCCGTTATTAGGAGGTGTCCGCTATTGGGGAGGACAACCTTTTTATAATAAAAGGTTTTTCCACTTATGTCTGACATTTGATTGAAAATTACGGCTGCAATTTTAATTAAAACGAAAAAATTAATTAGTTAAGAAAAGAATAACTATTTACTACTTTACCTTTTAATTGTGGCTAATCCTTTTATCTTGCATTAAATAATCCCAAAATACAATGTATTGGAGCTAAATTATTTAAATTACTACTGAAAAATTCTGTTAACAAAGTTTGATTTCTCTTTTTTACACAGCAAACCTGTTTTTCAAGGTGAATCTTCATAAGATTTAGCTTTGCTCCTCCATCCGAATCTTCATTGTTCAGAAAGAACTGTTTTAATAGTTCACTGTATTTCAGTGCTTCCGAAAAATCTTTGATTTTGCAGTCTTCCATTGGCGATTCCTCATCGTCACCCTCAGAAAGGGCCAGTGCTTCAGTGGTGTCCCGATGAAGGAAATTTCAAACATGCAGGTTTTCTTCCTCAATGGATAAATCGTCGTCGATCTTGACAAACTCTTCAACGCTGACATTTCAATCCAATTTGACTACTAGATCCGCAGGTTTTTTTTCTCTTTTTTCAGTAGTACTGTCAGTTGCCACTTCGGTTATACTTAAAACTCTCGCCTTCTTTAAACATTTTAGAACGCACAAAGGTTCCACCTTTTAAAGGACTGTCGTAGTCCAGGAAATTGCGAAACAGATACCGATTTTGCCAACTCTTCGCTGGATTTTCAGGAGATAATACTTGAAAGCACATGTGTCAGAAGCAGCTTTCTGTATCATACTTTAAAGCTGCGGACAATTCCCTGATCAAGTGGCTGTAGCATTGAAGTGGTGTTAGGAGGCAATAAAATAAAATTAAAACTGTTGAGCTTTAAATAATCAGGATGGGAAGTAGCATTGTCCATGAACAGAATGATTTTTCTCTTGATTTTTCATTTTGTTGTCCAACTCCACCAGCCAATCGCTCATTATCTCAGCGGTCATACACGCTTTCTTATTTGACTTCCACGAAACACTAAGTTTTCGTACATCAATGTTCTTGAGACATCCAGGCTTCTAAGGAAACATTTAGGCTTTGTAAAGACGCATAAGCATATATTTTTAGCTTCCTTGTTAGAATAAATTAAAAATTTTTACCAAAATAATTGAAAGTTTTTGAAAAATACATGTCCGCTATTCGGAGTGTCCGTTATCCAGAGGGAATAACATGGGTTGTCCTATATAAAAGGACTGGGACTCGTAAAACTATCCGTTAAATAGGGGTGTCCGCTATTCGGGGGTGTCAGTTAAGGGAGGTACCAATGTATATATATATATATATGTCTGTAACTAAACAATATAAAAACAAGGGAATAACATGAGACACGTGCTTTCATAGGTACATCATTTATATGATGATCGATGATATTATCTTATGCAATGAGTTTTAACTTTAAAAATCCATTGATGAAAATTGTGAATTCGTAAATAAAAACTCATAATTTTGATGAAAAGTAACAATGAAAATGCATTAGAATATATGGCTTTCCCGCGCAATTTTATCTTCAGAGCGATAATCTTTACAATATTTTTTTTTTTTGTTAGCGGTGAAAGTTTATCGTTCATCCAGACTCGTTGAATAAACTTCCTGAACTGAAGTGCTGCTTTATCACAAATTTATCTTTGATAAGAAAAATTTTAAATATTTAAAAATATTACAGTGTTGTCTCTCTCAAATAGATATCTTTGCAGCTCATTGTAACAGATGAAATTGAACTCAAATAAATATTTGAGAATTTGTTATATTTTTAAACTTTCCTTTAAACGAGCAGAAAAATGTTATGGAAATTAGTATCTTTATTAGTAGACACTGTTCTTTTAAAATTTTAACTCGCCCAGTGTCAAAGCGAAATAGATATGAACTAATTATGAAGAGAATTAATTATCAGGGATTTTTTTTAGACGTAGAGTAGAAATAATGATTCTTATCATCTACGCCTAAGAAATTACTATTTAGAAGATAACACGATTTCAATCGCCTAAAGAGACTTTTCTATTATCCATAAATTTTTAAGCTACATTTTTAATATCCAAAAGGTTTTCAGAGAAATTTACATTCATTATATATTATCGTTAATGAAAATCAGATTAGTAACTGTCCGGTTCATGCTTATTTTCTACTACGCTTCTTTCTACACGCTTTTTAAGGAAAAGATTGGCCAAAAACAGTTACAAAATATACCTGTTCTCAGGGACACTTTTCTCTCAACCGAAATTATTCTTCCCAACAGTTTTTACATTCTAAAAGATAAATAAATTTCTCGTAATGAATCCAATAATTGAAAATTTACTCAGATGCAACTCTTTCTGCAGGTGTAATTGTAAATAAAAGCAAAAAATAAAATAAACTCCATTGTTCCAATGCAACAATTAAATGTCACCTTACAATCCTTGTGCTACGACAAGGGGTGTTGTCACACACACACATACATAATATATATATTTATATATATATTTATATATATATATATATATATATATATATATATATATATATATATATATATATATATATATATATATATATATATATATATACAGTTGGCTCTCTGTTTAACGACGATCTACTTAACGACGATCTCCATTTAAAGACGATATTTACCAGACCCGGCCCCTCCGACGCAAAAAAATTCTATTTAAAGACGAAGTTGTTTCTGTTTAACGATGAGTTTTTTTTTACATGATAAACTTTTTCTTGAACATTTTATTTGCAGGAGGAGAACCTTCTGTGGAGGAAAACAAGTTTCGTCCAATAACAGACCCGGCATTTCCTTGATGTTTGCAATGCTGCAATCATAAACTTGTTGCAGTGGGGAAAACGGGGTGGGGTGGGATTACTGTTACTCGGAAGATCGAATATTCTTTCATGGAGCTCTTAATTCGAGAGCTGAATTGCGTTATTGTCACTACCATCTGTTGTTATGTGACTTACGAACTTTCGAATAGCAGCCCTACCTCACTCCTTCCGGGATGCAGGTGTTCATGTTTAGAGATTTCATGGTTGTGTGTAGGATCTCATTCCAGTACGAATACGAGGTGAGCAGAGCAAAATGGCATCAAAACGAAAGCATCTTACGCTACACGAAAAGGTGAAAATTATTGAAGACTGGAAAGAAAGTGTTGTAATAACAAATGTCTAATTCGCAAGACAATTTCAGCTACCCGACTCTACTCTCAAAGGCATTTTACCTAGCAAAGAGAAAATTCTTGAAGCAGCACAAAAATTTGGTTTGGCATCCAAATCCAAACGGCAGAAAATTCAATGTGGCCGATCAAGAGAGTTTGATAAGGCAGTCCTGCAATGGTTTCATGATGAAAGAGCATCCAGCGTTCCCATTTCCGGAGTGATATTTAAAGAAAATGCTATTGTTCTGGTAGAAAAGTTTAGAATGCAAAATTTGGAGCCTTCGGCTGGTTGGCTAGCAAAGTTCAAAGAAAGATATAGGCTTTCATTTAAAAGCATATCTGGCGAAAGTGGCTCCGTAGATGAAAAAATAGTGGAAGAATGGAAAATAGTGCTGAAGGGGTTATTAGATGGATATGATGAGAAGAACATATTCAATGCAGATGAGACGGGCCTATTCTACAATATTGTGTCTAATAAAACTTTAACGTATATGGGCGAAAAGTGCTTTGGTGGAAAACACTGTAAGGAACGATTGACTGTTTTACTGGGCACTAATTCGGGTGAATCTGGGAAATTTCCACCACTAGTTATAGGCAAATCAAAGCAACCAAGGTGTTTAAAGAATATCACCAGGAAACCTAGTGAGTACCGGAATAACAAAAAAGCTTGGATAACATCACAAATTTTTATTGACTGGATTAGAAAATTTGATGCAAAAATGTATCAAGAGAAAAGTTTTACTTTTAATCGAACGTTGCACTGCACATACTCCAAATATCGCTGGACTTACAGATTTGACTATTCATTTCTTACCATCTAATTGCACTAGAAAGTTGCAGCCATTAGACCTGGGTATCATTCTCAGTGTGAAAGCATACTTCAGAAAGTCTTTAATTAGGAAATTAATAAACAATTCGGCTGACAGTACGAAAATTAGAAAATTTACGATTGGAAGCAATGCACATGATAACATCAGCATGAAAACAAGTTTCTTCATTCCCAACAAAAAATGCTTTTGCGTGGAACTGCAAAGTACGGATGTAGAAATAAACGAAGATGACATTACCCCTGAAGAATGGAGAAGTCTTGCTGAAGATGAGGATGTTTCAATTCAAGATATCTGCAATTGTGATGAATCTGTTTTAACAACAGATTAAAGAAATGTAGAACAAATTTATGAAGATATAGTAAACGAAAACACAGTGTCAGACGAAGAAGTTGAAGTTGAAGACACGGAAAACGAGACATTGCCACCGTCTGACACAGATGCAACTTTTGCTCTGGATGTTCTCCGACGCTATACTACATCGAATATGGAAGATGTCTTATTTAACATTTTAGAAAATAAAGATAATAACGAAAACAAGTCGAAAAATGAAGTATCAATACTTTTTGACTTTGTTAAAACCTAATTTATTGTATTGTTTGTACTCTATTTTTCAATGTAATTTAAAATAACTTTTTGTGAATAAAATAATAATGATAATAAAAAATAACATTTTTAAATACGCCAATATATTAAGAAATATATTGACAGTCCTGTAAAGTGTGAAGCCAAAATTTTTTTCACAAATTCTGTTTAAGAGCAATCGCTACTTAAGGACGATTTTTCAATGTTCCCTTGAAAGTTGTTAAACAGAGAGCCAACTGTATATATATATATATATATATATATATATATATATATATATATTTGTATATATATACTAGCTGTTTACCCGGTGTTGCCCGGGTATTTATTCATCCTGATATTTTATTAGATAGAAAAAGCAATGAATTCTACCTATAGGGTAAAATCAAGGTAATTTTATTTCATGATCCCCTTGCCCCCAATGCTGATGGTCGTTAAACTTGCACATAAACGGCATCGAGAGTATCACTATTAATCACAGTGACCCCGAAACCTATGGATTCGACACTACTCTCGGTCATTTTGGACATTTTATTTTCCACCTTTACTTCCCCCCTATCCCCCTCCTCCAATGCTAATGAAGGTTGAACTTGCACTTAAACGGCATGGGGAGTGTCCCAATTCATCTGAGCGACCCTGAAAACTATGAAACCTACATGACTAACGGTCATTTTGGACATTTTATTTTCCCCTACTTCTTCCTTCTCTCCCCCCTCCCAATGCTAATGGGACTCAACTTGCAGTGAAACGTCATCGGGAGTGTCACTATTCAGCTCAGCGACCCCGAAAATTATGAATTCGACACTAATATCAGTTGTTTTCGATCATTTTTACATGTCCCTCCCTCTCCCCTCCCCCTAGGGCTGCTAGGAGTGTCTCCCCTACCCCCGGTGTTCTCTCCCAGATAGTAAGTCATATATGTACCAAGTTTGGTCCAAATAGCTCTAGGCGTTCCAAATTGATTCTGGAGCATACACACATACATCTATTTATATTTAGATATACACTCAAGAGCCATAACATTATGACCACCCCTACATTTTGCAATGAATTCGCCTGGATGACGTGGGAGGCACGTGATCAGGTGGAAGTGGTATTTAACTGCTGCTGGAGAGTCTGAAGAATCATTCTTTCACCTACTTCTGTGTGTGATGGGAAAGGCTGCGGATCTAAGTGACTTTGATAGAGGGCAGATTGCAATGGCTCGAAGGCTCGAAACAAGTATTTCCGAAACTGCACGACTCGTGGATTGTTCGAGACCTACAGTTGTTAGTACTTATGCAAAGTGGATGAATGACGGTGAAACCAGCAGTAGACGACATGGTGTTGGACGTCCACACGCTATCAAAGAAAAAGGTCGTCGGAGAGTGTCTCGCATGGTGAAGCAAAACCGGAGCCAGACAGTGGCTCAGCTGACAGCCCAATACAATGCAGGGCCAAGTAGAATAGTATCGCAGCACATCGTTCAGCGGACACTATTGGATATGGGGCTACGCAGCAAACGTCCCACTCGTGTGCCTTTGCTGACAAAGCGTCATCGCCAACTGCACCTGCGCTGGGCCCGGGAACATCGCGACTGGTCCATGGATCAGTGGGAGAGAGTTGACTGGTCAGATGAATCACGGTTTGTCATTCATCACGCCGATGGCCGTGTCAGGATACGCCGTCTTCCAGGCGAACTGTTGCTCCCTCAATGTACAGTAGGTCATACACAGGCTGGTGGTGGCGGTATTATGCTTTGGGGGACGTTCTCTTGGGCGTCTCTGGGATCCGTGGTTGTGGTAGAGCAGACCATGAATGCTACAGACCATGAATGCCTTGTGACAACGCCCCGTGTCACAAGGCTAAAATTGTGTTGGAGTGGTTCCAGGAACATGATGCTGAATTCCAGTTAATGTCCTGGCCGCCTAACTCACCGGATTTCAATCCGATAGAACACATTTGGGATGTCATGGGACGGCAGCGCAGAGTTCAAAGACCACCAATTCGCAATATCTCGGATTAGCGTGACCGTTGCTTAAACATCTTGTACAATCTGTCTCCGGCCATCTACCAAGGACTTGTGGCATCCATGCCAAGGCGGGTTGAAGCTGTGTTGCGCGCCAAAGGTGGGCCAACTCGTTATTGACAGGTGGTCATAACGTTTTGGCTCTTGAGTGTATATGCTATGTGTGTGTATGCGTTCTTTATTCCATGTTAGGCCCTCTGATGACGAGACCTGTCGGTTACCTCTGTTGTTTTATGGTTCAGTTCCGGCACTTATTCAGAATCTTGCGTTGGTGCGTGGATGACCAGAGTGCCTGATTTCTGTTTGTTTCCTGTCTATATTCGTATTTTTTTTATCTATCTCGGTTGGATTATTTATTTCTTTATTCCATATCGTATATCACCACAGCTTCCTAGGCCAAGAACCTGGAATGACACTCCTCATAGATGGTCTTGAAATCAGTAATATGTAACTTGGGTGCTAAAGATTCTGTCGTGGACAATTGGGTGATGTGCAGTTCTCAGTGAATCAGTTGTTGGTATTCACAAATATACCTGAGTTCGAATACTATCTGGAGCGCGAACGTTCTCCTTAAGAAGTTGGCGCATTCTTGGATACTTTGATAGGCTTCTCTGTGAAGTTTTAGTTATGGTCCCACAAGTGATACTTCACCTGTTGATAACACGCACAATCGCTTCAGGACATGCTCAACATATTTGAGGACTGCTAGTTACCTACTTATCCTACTCGCAGACATATTGACGTGAAAAGGCCCATGTACGCGAAAGTACCCATGTAAACCTATATGACAATAAATCTGTTTTTGCATTACACTCTTGCAATAACTGATGCTTTTGAACTGTTTGTAGATGTTACAAAACTTCTTCAGAAGTAACCTCAGTTACCACGTAAGTTCCAGTGAAACCAATGTTACTAATAAATTCATGCGAGCATTTTCTGAGATCGTGTATTTTCGTTTATAATGATAGGGTGAGTCCAGAAGAATCCAGCTATGTTCAGTAGAGCTTACTGGATGAATAGGTATTCTAACGATAAACAGACCTAGACTTGCAGTTCCTAGTCTTGCCCATTCCTTACAGCTACAAGAATCCACGTAATCTACAAGTCTCGGACTCGTAGATTGTGGTACAGAAGGCCAGATCTTTAGCCACTCGGCCATCTTCTGACAACTCCGACTAGTGATATTGACTAGTTACATTGCTTTAAAAAGGCTTGGTTTGAAAACCCTGTCTATTTATCATTTCGTGTGACCCATCAAATAAGAATATAGCAAAATAATTTTATCGAAAATAGAATGTTTCATAGCTAAATAGACAAGTCGAATATATAAATGAAAATTGCATCGATTTTTGCAAACATTATATGCAGAAAGTAACTTTTTTTAAGCACCGCGTACAATATTTGTGTGTTTGCACCTGTTAAAGCTATAAGATTTTTAATGAAAGATTTGATTCTAGTTATATTTTCTAGATCAAACTGCGATTATCATAACATACTATCTGAAAAAATGACACTGAAAGAATACTTGTCTCTTGGGAAAAAAAATTCCTTGCTGTTAACTGAAGTTTAAAACAGCTTTCAATAAATATTTTCTCTGTTCATTCATTACAGTTTGGAAGAAGCATGCAATATTCACACGTTCTTAAACCTTATCTCAGGCCTCACTCATGCAGTTGACGCATGCGACGCCCTTTTCAGTGAACTTGATTAAGTCTTTTGGAGCATATGATAGTGTGGTGGAAAAGTCAATATCTTTTAACAAATTATCTTATCGTTTCCATTAATAGATATCCAATGTTTACTTTCCTTCGCCTAGAGGACTTTTTTTATCTTTTACTGGAAAAGCATGAATTTTAGCAGCTTTGAGTGGACTGGGAAGAAACGTGAAAGGACTATGATCTTTAGAATTCCTTTAACTATAAATATAATAATGATACAAAGGAAATCACTTTATTTTGCATCAGATTAGATGTTCCCTTTAATGTAAGTGGGTGTATCAGGGTATGACCAAGAAGAACTTTGAGTTCATTGATAAGAATTTGATAAAAGAGGTGAAAGATATATTTATGACAAACTTAGCATGGCTAAAGTTCACATGGTTCTTTAAACAAATTATATACATATATATATATATATATATATATATATATATATATATATATACATATATACATATATACATATATACATATACATATATACATATATACATATATACATATATATATATATATATATATATATATATATATATATATATATATATATATATATATATATATATATATATATATATATATATATATATATATATATATATAATTTATTTACTTATATGTTTATATGTCACAGAGAAATAGTAGCAATATCTTATTTTTTTCTTTATCTTAAAATCGTTGTCAATCGAATTACGATAATGCTGATATTTTTATTTTGTTTTTCAACGACATGATTTTTTTTTTTTTTATAATTTATACAAAATATAATTGAATAAAAATGAACACGTTAAAAATTTCTCAATCAGTGTGACCCTTTCACTTGATCATCAAATTAAAATATTTTTATATCCGGTTCTACTAATGTGAGGGATAACAAGATCACTTTGTCATTATGTCAGGGCGATTCCACGTTTGCCTGAGCAAATAACTCATCCGACTGAAATCGAAATTAGAATTCGAAATCTCTGCATTGTCGCCCCAAATTTACTAGAATCCTCTGAGCAATTCCTTGAAGACTCGAGGTTTTCTAAGATTATTTCTTTTAAACCCAATTTCTTGTTAATAAAAGCGAGGAAGAGAAGAAATATTTTGTTGGAAAACGCTTTTCAGCAGTTGGCATATTTGAATCCATTACAATTATATCTATTGAATGACAAATTTAAGGAGATGTAACAAGTTATTTAGGAAAGAAATCAACTGTCAAACATTAAAACTATGTATGACAGATTGAAGTACATGCGGTTTTATTATTCTGCTTTTAAACGAAAAAGTGCTATAAATAATATTTGTAGACAAAGAAGTGTCCAATAAAATGAATAATTAGTTAAACTTATTTGAATTAACCGAAATAGATTAAAGAAGCGACAAAGTACAAAAACGCATGAGCAAATATAACATTTCTGATTGACTTGCAAAAATAGAGGCAATTAAATAATTTTATTAATAGTAAAATTAGAGTTCAATATAGAGTTAATTGTAAATGCTCAGAACAAGTTTACATTTAGCCAAAATGTTCTAAATTAAAGAGAAGTTAAGAAATTATGGCGGACTAAATCTAAATAGAAAATTTGTAGATGAGTTTATAAATATTTAAAAAATTCTCACCTAAATAGTATCATTAATCATTTCTAAAACTTTTTTTCAAGTTCATCCTAAATTATAATAAAAATTAAGAACCGAACAATGGAGATTTTAAATGTATTGAACAATTTCATAAATGCGTTTGAAAACTGTTCATAGAGACAATCATACACTGCTGGCCACTGTAAATGAAGCACCCTGAAGGAAACATGCAAATAACATGAAATTTACAACATGCATTAGCGGAGGTAAGATATGCAAATGATTAGAATTTCAGTGCAGACGCACATCACGCGCGCCTGTGGCGCCACTTCAAAGCGCTATTTAAGGCTTGGAGATTTCGACGATTTCAAGTTCGGCAATTGTGTTTTTCTTGTGGTTTTTTCAAAAGAACGATCAATTATGCCTCGTCGAAAACAGCGATCATCTTTTGATCAAGTATCCGACTTCGACAGAGGAAGGATAGTGGCCTACCGAGATTGTGGATTATCTTTCAGGGAAATCGGTAGTCGTGTTGGACGAAACCAAACAACTGTAATGCGGATATGTGATCGTTGGATGCAGGAGGGTACGACGGACCGGCGTGTTCGATCGCATCCACCTCAGCGCACCACTTCACGTGATGATAGGCAAATTGTGCGCATGGCAGTGACGGATCGCTCAATCACATCACGAACCATTACACAGCACATTCAGTCTGTAACGCATCATCCAGTGTCTGCGCGTACCATTCAACGCCGTTTACAGCAGAGTGGTCTGTCCGCAAGACGTTCATTGCTTTGTCTACCCTTGACGCAGAACCACAGACGTCTCCGCCGCCAATGGTGCGATGACAGAAGGATGTGGACGGCAGAATGGAATGAAATTGTCTTTACTGATGAGTCAAGCTTCTGTCTGCAACACCACGATGGTCGCATTCGAGTATGGAGACACCGTGAAGAGAGGATGCTGAACAGCTGCGTTATGCATCGCCACACTGGTCCTGCACCGGGTATTATGGTATGGGGCGGTATTGGATATCACTCTCGCACACCTCTAGTATGCATTGCCGGTACTTTAAACAGCCAGCGCTACATCGAGGTGTTGGAGCCAGTTGTCCTTCCTTACCTTCAGGACTTGCCCACAGCCATATTTCAACAGGATAATGCGCGACCACACGTGTCACGCATTGT